>JAZHRO010000030.1:22412500-22747500 GCA_037157565.1 Thalassia testudinum | reverse complement strand
TTCCCGCCAAACTTCGCATAGCGAAGATCCAAGAATCTTGATTCTTGAATCTTTTGTCGTGGGAAGTATTCTTTGAGGCAAGATTAAATAGATTGGTTGCCATCCCTCCTTGCCTCATTTATCCGCAATTCGAAATCACATTTTTGGTGGGGAGACTTGGAATTGAGTTGATTCCAACCCCACCACGAGCTTTCACGTGCCTTAGATTTGATCCCGAATACTTCAACCCCAACATTTTGATTTTTTTCTTTACATTATCTTGTGATTGAGCCTTGTGTGTGGAACACCATTCTGGTGATTGGGAGCACTTGAATTGAAGTGCTTTGGCTCCCTTTCACACTAACCTAAAAATTGACTCGTGAATCCACACATAGAAATTTCCACTTAGGGAAGCCCATTGCATTTTTAGCATGCATTAACCAACTCACTTTGAAGGAGGGTTTGTTGGGCATAGAAGAACTTGTATTCTCTCAAATTCCGGAGATTGGTTGAATTGGTAATTCAGCGAAATCTTAAAATCCATACTACTTAAGGTTGAAATTCTAAAAATCATTCACCAACTAAAACTTCAATTCGGGGAGATTTCCCCATTGCATGCTTGGTTTACACACTTTCTAAAAATAACGCACTTGGGCATTACCCGTAAACAACGCCCTTCACATTCCAGAAGCACTTGATCCTAAGCCTCCAATTAAAACTGGTAACAACTTGACCCTTATTAAGGATTGGAAGTCAACTACCTGCGTGTAGCGCCTACGTGCTGGTGTGGATTCCTGCGTGCTATCGAGTGTCTAAGACTGGGGCAAATGGCCTTTCAATCTGGCTTGGTGGTTCCGCGGTGCTCGCATTTGGTTCCGTAGGTTGTGATAGTAGGTAACTTAGATCTTTAAGTCTAAGGGCACACTATAGAGGTTAGGAATTTGATTTCCTTGATTTTTCATTAAGTGTACCTTTGCGGCGTCATTTCTCTCATCTCCTTTTCCCTTCTTATCCCCCCAATTCTTCCTGCGGTAGTGCATGTTTGGGAGGAGGTCACAGAACCCTGAATTGTTTGAATTGTCTGACAAATTTAGGAGAACAGAAATTGAATCGTCATCCTCCACCACAAACATGGTTGCATGCCCACCCCCAAATCCCGAGGGACAAAACCGCCCTCAAAACCCACCAGGTGGTGGAGCCATGGACCCCATAACCCGCCTCCAAGCCCAAATGAAAATGTATAATGAACAGATTGAAGCCATTAGGGAAACCTTGGAGGAAATGCAGAACCCTCCCGAACGGGAGGAGCCTAGGTCTCTTAGCTCTTATCAAAATCCCGTTGCTATAGAGACCGTAGGATAAATTCGGGTCCCCATGGGCAGGGACGATTTTGAACTGAAACCTAATATAATTGACCTAATTAACTTCCACTTCCATGGTCTTGCAAGTGAAGATCCTTTTCTCCATTTGGAAGACCTAACCCAATTGGCTGAAACGGTTAAGCCAAGAAACATCGGGTTATCAATTGTCCTCATGAAAATGTTCCCATTTTTGTTGCGGGATAAATCATCGCAATGGTTACTCATCCTTGGGAGAACCATCCATTCTTGGGAAGAGATGCGAATAGCATTTCTCAAGAAATTCTTCCCAATCGGGCGAACCAATTCGCTTCGCCGTGCTATAACTTCCTTTACACAACAAAACGACGAACAATTTCATGAGGCTTGGGAGAGGTATAATGACCTCCTACAGAAGTGTCCACACCATGGTCTGCCTAAGTGGCATATGCCCAGATTTTCTATTATGGGCTAAATGAGACTTAGAAGCAGATTGCAGACGCTTCTTGCAGAGGGAATTTCATGAATAAAGACGAGAATGGAGCATTCGAATTATTTGAAAACATGAGCAAAAACTCAATGAACAATAACTCCATTGTCGCCTTTAATCGTACCATCCTGCCCCGTAATGTTCACAAAGTTGACACAGGACCCTCCCATTCATCCACTGATCTTAGCCTTATCGCACAAAAATTGGATGAAGTCTCCGTCGTGCACAAGAAGCTGGACGAGCTTCTGGCCAACCCCGCCCGTTCTATGGCAAACACCCCCACCTCACCACTTCATCACAATCCCAATCCTTCCAGCACCAGGCTTATCCCCAGAAACCCCATGAGATCTTCCTTACCGAGTGTCGCACCGAGTGATTCGGTAAGTCATGTGGATCTGGCTTCTGCAAGCCAGTATTTTGACATGGAGGACCAGGCCTCTGTGTGCTCGGATGCATATTTACATGCAGACTCGTCTTTTGGCTTAGAAGACGCTTGCGCCCTGGGGAACAACCCCTTCTCTGCCACTTATAGCCCACGGTGGCGAAATCATCCGAACTTCGCATGGTCCAACAACCTGCAGTGCCAAAACCCCGCGAGTGGGCCAATGCGACTATCAGCACCCATTATCCCAAGGGCCCAGTCTAATCCTGTGGTGAATCTGCCTTCGGGTCCTTGCATACCGCAAACAGAACATGCATTAAGTCCTCTTGATAAATTGATGCGAATGATGACGGAAATGTCGAAGCGCCACGAAGAGAACATAACCTCTAGCACCAATTGGTGCAGTAGAATGCTGAGATCAGTCAACTACGCATGGCGACTCGATCTCAGGGCACTCTTCCAGGCCAACCTGTTCCCAACCCCCGAAATTTCGTACCCCGTGGTCCTCAACCATAGAGGAGGAGGAGGCTCACCTTCTCGCGAGATAGCCCTGTGCTCAACACCGCATGCGGGAGGTCGTTAAAAAGGAAATTATTAAGTGGTTGGATGTGGGTATAATCTACCCGATCAGTAATAGCCCCTGGGTGAGTCCAATTCACGTCGTGCCCGAAAAGGTAGGACTCACCATCCGTATCAATGACAGGGGCGAATCCATCCCTACACGCACTCCTACATCTTGGAGAGTGTGTGTAGGTTATAGGAAATTGAATGCTGCAACTAAGAAAGATCACTTTCCGCTACCTTTCATTGACCAAATCCTGGAGCGATTAGCGGGAAATAAATTTTTCTATTTCCTGGATGAATTCTCTGGATATAACCAGGTGGCAATTGACCCCCGGGACCAAAAGAAAATCACCTTTACCTGCCCCTTTGGCACCTTCGCATTTAGAAGGATGCCGTTCGGACTTTGTAATGTGCCAGCAACTTTCCAGAGATGTATGCTGGCGATATTCCATGACATGGTGGGTGACTTTCTTGAGGTTTTCATGGATGGCTTTTCGATCTTTGGACCATCTTTTGATGACTGTCTTGCCAACCTGACCCGTATCCTTAGGAGTTGTATTGATGTGAACCTCGTGCTTTCCCAGGAAAAAAGTCATTTTATGCACAAGGGAATTGTTCTCAGGCATATCATCTCCAATAGGGGTATCAAGGTTGACAGAGCTAAGCTTGATGTAATTGCTGATTTACCTGTTCTTGGTTCTGTCAAACAAATCCGCTCCATCCTGGGACACGTCGGTTTCTATAGGAGATTCATCAAGGACTTCTCTAAGATTTCTAGACCTTTAACTCATCTCCTAACGACCAATGTACCCTTCGATATGGGCCCCAACTGCATACGAGCATTCACGCAGCTACGTGATGCAGTCACCAAGGCCCCTGTTCTCCAGCCACCTAATTAGTCCCTCGAATTTGAACTCAAGTGTGACGCTTCTGACCTTGTAGTCGGAGCCATCTTGGGACAAAGATGTGATAGACACCCCTTCGTGGTGTACTACGCCAGTAAGACGTTGGACGAGGCCCAACGTAATTATACTACCACTGATAAAGAGTTACTGGCGGTCATCTTTGGGCTGGAGAAATTCCGCTCTTACCTTCTGGGTCACATGTTATTGTTTTCACTGACCACACGGCCATTCGCCATCTCATGCACAAGAAGGATGCCAAGCCTAGACTGATTCGTTGGATCCTTCTGCTCTAAGAATTTGACATTGAGATCCGCAATAAGGCTAGAGCCCAGAATGTTGTGGCTGATCATCTCTCTAGACTAGACCTTGACCACATTGGACTAACCCTGTCGATCAATGAGATTTTTCCCGATAAGCACCTATTGGTAATTAATGTGGCAAGTGGACCTTGGTATGCCGACATTGCCAATTACCTTGCTTCTGGTTCCCTGCTGTTGAACGAGAATCTACGCTAACGTGTTTGGTTTTGGAAAACCCGTCGTTGTAGTTCGAAAGCGAAGGATTCGTGTCCAACAAATAAAATTTATACCGAAATAAGAATTCCGGGTCGAACACAGGGAGGCGAACGTTTGATTTAAAAAACTCCGCGTTTCTTTTTATTTTGTCACAAAGAAATTCAATTTAAACTATCTAAGTATCTACAACAAATAAAAGAGAGATAGGGAGTAAGAGAGAGAGAAGGAATACTATACATGGAAATCAAAATGAGATGTAGAATAGACAAGAAATTTATCATAAAAGAGTTCTTTCATTACAACTAGAAAACATAAAACAATTACTCTAGAAAGCATTAAAAGAATGGAGGGAGAAATGTCCTCCTCGACGATCGCTCGGGGGACGAATAGACTACTCTAGAAAGCAGTAAATCTATACTAGAAAGCAGTAAAAAGAATAGGGAGAGAGAAATCCTCCTCGACGGTCGCTTGGAGGACGAGCCGGACGGGACGACGCCTGGACGAAGGAGAACGAAGCGGGACGAAGGAGGACGAAGCAGAAGAACGGGAACGAAGCAGCACGCCGTCGTCGTCGCGGGATCCACTTCCGAAGGGGGACGAAAATTTAGACTTTATCTCGCGAGAAGCATCCCGGGTGTGGGACAAGCTTCTCTTGAGCTTTGGAGAGGTAGAGAGGAGAAGGAAGGGATGAAAATATCGTATGGAGGGGGTCTCCTTTTATAGTTGCAAGGAGTGGGGGCAAAATGGACATTACATCTTCAAAATAATAAATAAGGGTCTTTAGTGACGGATAAAACCGTCGCTAAAGCCCCGCCGTCGCCGTCGCCGCCGCGCCAACGCGCGCCCGCTCGGCTGGCCTGCGCGCGTAACGCATACGCACGTCCGCGTCGTCTCAGCCGTCCGATCGCGAGATCGGACGGCTTAGATCGCGTCCGCGCCCGCTGCGTAGCGCGCCCGCCCGCGTGCGATCCAGCGTCCACCAGAGCGTCCAATTGCGCGTCGGCGCTATCGGGAGCGCGCGGCCGTTGGATCTTCATCCGACGCTCGTGCGCGCCCGCTCGCCCGCGCCTTCCACCCGCTCACCGCGGCTCGAACCCGCGACCTCCGCTTCGCCCGCAGCTACGTCGCCGCTGCGCTACGCGGGCGAAATGGTCGCGCGGGCGTTTTTAAACGCGAGCGACCGCAGCCGTTGGATCGAGATCCAACGGCGGAGAGGAGACGTTGCGCGGTCTTCACAGGACTCCTGTGGCCGATTGGGCGGCTGGGATGGCGCCACGTGGCACCATCTTGGCCGTCCATCTTCTGGAAGTTGTAGATGGTGCCACGGATGTCGGATTGACTCGATTTTTGTGTCGTTCGACTGCGATCGTCGATCCAAATTCATCCGTGTGGTCGGATTTTCCATCTGAAGTGCGGATTTACACCATCCTGGCCCTTGATCTTCTAGGGTTCCCCGGTCTCTATCTGATGCTACGGATGCCTGATTAGGGCGATCTTGGAGTCGTTGAACTCCAATCGTCGCCCTGATCATATCCATACGGTTGGATCTTTGATCCGAGGCCCCGATAAAATATTTGCCCTGTCCAAGCACATAAAAGGAGACAATTAACCTCCATTTTATTCAAACTACTCTAAATGCAAGATGATGCATGTAATGCAATATTTATATCATGAAATGCAATCCTATGCTTAAGAACATGCATAAATAGACATTTTAAGTAGTGTAAATGTGTTTACATCACCTGCCACGTGGCTGGCCTAAAAACCAGCGCAAGCGTCTCATGGCAGAAGCAAAGTATTATTTCTAGGATAATCCACTTCTTTTTCGAATAGGTGTCGATTAGATCATCCTTCACTGTATTCCTAACAGCGAATTCCCCAGTGTGCTATCCTTCTACCACGATCAAGCTGTGGAGGCCATTTCTCTGGGTGGAAAACTGCAGCCTAGGTGTTGCAGTGCAGTTTCTTTTGGCCCTCCCTTCATCAGGATGCACACAATTATGCCAAACATTGCACTAGGTGCCAGTCGTTAGGGTCAATCTCATGTCATGACATGATGCCCTTGCAACCCATCCTAGCTACTGAAATCTTCGACATTTGGGGAATCGATTTCATGGGTCCCTTTCCTCCTTCCAACGGCTTCGAATACATCCTCGTGGCTATTGATTATGTTTCAAAATGGATCGAGGCTATTCCCACGCGCCATACTGACCATGTCATATCCACTCGATTTGTCAAAGACCACATTTTTTCATGCTTTGGGATCCCTCGAGCCATTATCTTGGATGGAGGAAGCCATTTTACCCATGCTTCTTTTCGGACACTTCTGAGGAAATATGGAGTCCACCATTATATCGCATCTCCGTATCATCCTCAGATGAACGACCAGGCTGAGGTGTCGAACCGAAAAATCAAGCAAATCCTCCAAAAAATGGTTCAACTTGACCGTAAGGATTGGTCCGACAAGCTGATTGACGCACTTTGGGCATATCAAACCACCTTAAAGGCTCCCCTAGGTATGTCTCCTTATAGAATCGTTTACGGGAAGCCTTATCATTTGCCCGTGGAGCTGGAGCACCATGCTTATTGGGCGGTTCACCAATGTAACCTTGACCCAAACCTATGTGGTCGAGAAAGGAAACTCCAACTCCAAGAGCTAGAAGAGCTCCGTCGTGAAGCCTATGATTCTGCTTTAACTTTCAAGCAATGTACTAAGGCTTTTCACGACAGCCGTATTCGGCGGAAGGAATTTGAGCCATCTCAGCAAGTTTGGCTTTACAACGCCCAGCTCAAATTCTTTCCTGGGAAATTGAAGTCCAAATGGACTGGTCTTTTCCTGGTCTCGAAACCATTTCCCAACAGGGCCGTTGAAATTGAAGATCATAAATCTGGGCATAAATTTACGGTCAATGGGCAGCGTTTGAAACCTTATCTTACTCATGAACCTGCCCCCGTTGGAGAAACTGTTGCCCTGCTGGAGGGTAACTAATGTCGTGCCTCATCCTGAGTCCAGCTGGGGATGTTAAATTCAGCACTCGTTGGGAGGCACCCCAACAACACTCTGCCACTGCCACATACATTTCACTTCGCACCTTTTCACTTCACCACCCACCATCCACCCACCCTACCACCCTGCTATATACCCTACACCTCAGCTCTCGCTACCCGATCTTTGGTCCTTTACCCTACCCTGCATGCATACGAGGACATAGCATCGTTTGGCATGGGGGGGTGGATAGGCATCTATAGGATCTGGGTATTATATGGTATCATGCATCATCCATCCATCTATAAATATGTACATAAAAAAAAGGAAAGGGTGTTTAGTAATGATCTGAAGGCTGAAACAAAAATACAATAAGTGTTTATGGATATTCAACCACTGTTTTGAAGACTTTCCAGGCCACAGAATCTTGATTCGCTCAGGCTCGACGTAATTCACTTGAGCATTGACAAGATGGATCGGAATCTCTCCTAACTAAGGGCGTATTCTTGTACCTGAGACATCAGTACAGGATCCGTTGGTTTTCTTCTACTCGAGAGCCTAAGTAATCTTGGTTCACACTACACATATCAAGAAAGACCAGGTGAACATAAGATCCAACCCTAGTGTTCATTAGGGAAGGTGGAGTCCTTACTTGTGCACGTAGGTAGACTTTTTATCCCAGGCTTTAGTCTTATGTCTAGGAGAAACTCTTTCCACCAAAAGGGAACTCTCCCACCAAAAGAAAAGTGTGCTCCTCCAAATAAAGTTGTAAGAGATATACTGACACTTGTTTCAAAAAAAAAAAAAAAAAGTGCAAATAAGTCAGTATATCTCGCAAATATCTGTAAATTCTTCTCCCTAAAAAGTTTCTCAGGGCAAGTTACAAATACCCTGTTTCTTCCATATATTCTTTGAGCCACAAAAGAAAAAAAATGGGAGTTGAGTTTTTCGTCATCTTTTTAAAGGTCAATCCAAAAACATGAGCTAAAACTGGGACCAACCTACACTTAAAGATTCGTGAAACCCTGGACTTGAGTGTTAATGTTCATCTGGTCAGTCTTGATCCTTCACCATGCGCAAGCCATAATCTCTTGAGCTCTCGACTTTGGCAAAAACCTTCTGAGTCCTAGAAATCGTACTTAAGGTTTAAATATCAAGAGTCCAGGTTAGTCGAGAGATGGTCTATGTCACATAAGACTGAAAGTACTGGTAGTCTTCTCTGCAATTGGTTCTCACAATATCCAATAAATAAACACACCCACGTCGCCTTAGAAGAAAATCTTCAGCTTAAGATCATTCCTAAATACAATACAAAATGTTTTGCTAGGGACTAGAAAAAGATAGACATGGGGGTATGATTGCACAGTAAAAATACATCAATAAATATGCCATCTTGTGTTTTTTCCTAGCACTGCCATTGCATATTAGGTAGCTATAGTTGCATTTGTAAAAATTAACACATGCATGCATTTATTTGAGAGGGGAGGAGAGTGAATAATTGGCCATGTAATTAACATCTTCATCAAGGGTTGCACCGCAATTTTCACCTTCTTCATTTCTTTATTTGCTTTGAATTTCTTCTCCCTCGCGCGGCTCAGGGCATGGGCTTGCACTTCTTCGCGCCATTCTCTGCCTGCAGCATGCTCTGCCAACAGGATGGCTGGTTATGCACACCTGTAGCATGGCTGGGGCAAGCGTCTTCTTCTTTAAAAAGCCTTGCCTTCTTCCTTGTGAGGGGAGCCTGGGGAACACAAACATCAGCAGCCACCTTTGTCCAGGTGGTCGGGCTCGGATAGGTTGTGTTAATATGGCGAAATTAGCGTTGAAGTGAGTATAGTGGTGAACCTAAATTGAGCCTAACCATCCTTTTACAAAATTTTTAACCTGGCCTACTTGATTTTATCTTGGTCACTTTTAGTCCCGGGGTCAAACTCAGGGAGGCGGGATTAGAGGTGAATAAGTTTCTACGCCTTTCCTACAACGAATCTCTTCCGTGCATTTATTATGTTTTTGGTATTTTTTTCTCTATTTAAGATTTTTTTCTGGTAATTTTGTCCTTGAGGTACACCCTCAAAATCAGGTCATTGGCTTAGAGCCAAAATGTTCTTGGCTTTGAGCCAAATTAGGATTCCAAAAATGGGTCTTGCTATTTGCAAGACCGAGTACCTGCAAGACAAGGATTATCTTTTCTCTTTTATTATTTTTTTATCTTTTTAATAGCAGGAAAATAGAGGTTGCTTGTAAAGAAATAAATATAGTATATATATATATAGATATATATATTATATGTATAGGGGTGGGGTTGGAGGTGGAAATGGTGTGTAGCACGGTGTCGAGTTGATCAATGTCTAGGAAGATGCAACCAACAGGACGAAGTGCTGCGTGGAGTGTAGGATGGATGGGTGGAAGTGTGTGTGCGGAGACGCTTTTTGTACGTAGGTATCAGGGAATATTAGCAACTGGTGCAGATATTCCCACGATATAACGCGTGATAGGTGATATGTATGTAGGTATATATTTATATGTATATATATAGATAGGGTTATAATTATATAGGTGTATATGTAGTTATATATATATATGTATATATATATATAGATATGTACATATATAGATAGATGTGTATATATATATATATATATTTATTTATTTATAACTAGATATATATGTATATATGTCTAACCATATAGATATGGATATATATATATATATATAGTAATATATGTATATAGATATATAGATATGTATATATGTATATATACGTATTTATGTATATAGATATATTAGTATAAGTATCTATGTATATAGATATATGTAGATATATATATATGTGTGTGTGTGTGTGTGTATTTATATCTATAGATACATATGTATATATGTATGTATATATGTATGTATATGTGTATAAATATATGTGTATATATATATATATAAATATATATGTATATGTATTTATATTTAGTTGTATAGGTAATAATATGTATATATATATATATGTATATAAATATATATATGTATATATATATAAGTATATATATAGGCATGTACAAGTGAGCCAGTGTGTGTACACGTGAGTGTGTAAAAGTGTGGTGTGTGTATGTGTGTGTCTGCTGAGAGTGAGGGAGTGGCTGTGAGAGAGGGCGGGGGAGAGAACTGGAGAGTTAAGTCGTTCGGTGCACGCAGTCGATTTCTGATGGCCCAGGCATAGGCGCATGCACACGTAGACACAAGCACGCATGGCTGCGCTTCACGCGGATGCTGGATGACGTGCGCAGGCGAGATACTACAACGCAGCGTGCTGCGTTGTGCAGTGCACCGCGCTGCACACTGGAAAGGGAGCGGGCAAAGAAGCAGGTACGGGTGAGCTCGAGCATACGCGGACAACAAGAGAAGGTGCTGACGTGGGGACGGGCTGGAGACGGTTGCGGCGTTGAGAGAGAGCGCGCGGTGACCGGATAAGTGAGAAACCTTCCAGTCAGCGCACTGTAGCTACAGTGTTTCGCAGAAACGCGTGAATAGTAGCTACAGTACGCGCGGGGCGCGGACAACCGGTTGCGATTGGTTCTGCATGTGCGGGCACGCTGGAGCAGGCCTGCTCGTGCGGAAGGAGCTGCGCTGACTGCTTTAGGGGCACACGGTGACTTGCGCGTGTTGGAGGTTGCTGCGCCGTGCTGCTGCTACTGGTGAGCTCCAGAGCTTGGGGCTGTGGCAATGGTGTGAAGGCTTTGAGCGGGTGAAGCAGAGAAATGAACCACCATGCCCACCTGCTCTTGGATGAGCTGGGCGGTGGTGGAGCTCGCAGTGGTGGTCGTGGGACCACTGTGAGCTGCTCTTGCCTGCAGCATATCTCTTCAGTGGAAGAGGTGCTGCGTATGGAGGGGAGAAGGGAGGAACTTGGCTTGGAGGAAGGGTTTGCGGGTGATGGTTTGGACCAGGCTGCTTGCGCAAGGATGATGGTTGGTCTTTATAAAGGAGACGGAGGTATGCCACGGCCATGCCCTGGCTGCGCATGACCAGCCATGTAGCTAGCAGGGCATGTGTTGGTAGAGAATGGTGCGAAGAGCAAGCTATGCCCTGAGCCGCGCGAAGAAGAAGAAGTTCAAAGTCAAATAAAAAATGAAGATGGTGAATTTGCGAGGCAGCACTTGATGAAGACGTTAATTACATGGCCAATTATTCACTCTCCTCCCCTCTCAAATAAATGCATGCAAGTATCTTTTTTTACAAATGCAACTGTGGCTACTTAATATGTAATGACAGTGCTAGGAAATAACACAAGATGGCATATTTATTGGTGTATTTTTGCTGTGTAATCATACTCTCATACCTATCTTTTGCTAGTCCCTAGAAAAACATTTTATACTATATTTAGAAATGATCTTAAGCTGAAGATTTTCTTCTGAGGCGACATAGGTGTGTTTATTTGCTGGATATTATGAGAACCAATTGTAGAGAAGACTACCAGTACTTTAAGTCTTACATGACATAGACCATCTCTCGACTAACCTGGACTCTTGATATTTAAACCTTAAGTATGATTTCCTGGACTCAGAAGGTTTTTGCCGTACTCGAGAGCTCAAGAGATTATGGTTTGTGCATAGTGAAGGATCAAGACTGACCAAATGAACATTAAGACTCAAGCCCAGGGTTTCACGAATTTTTAAGTGCAGGTTGGTCCCAATTTCAGCTCGTGTCTTTGGATTGACCGTTAAAAAGATGATGGAAAACTCAACTCCCATTTTGTTACATTTGTGGCTCAAAGAAAATAGGGTATTTGTAACTTACCCTGAAGAATTTTTGTAGGGAGAAGACTTTACAGACTTATTTTTATTTTTATTTTTTGAAACATGTGTCAGTATATCTCTTACAACTTTATTTGGAGGAGCACACTTTTCTTTTGGTGGGAGAGTTCCTTTTTGGTGGAAAGAGTCTCTCCTAAACAAAAGACTAAAACTTGGGATAAAAAGTCTACCTGCACGCACAGGTAAGGACTCCACCTTCCCTAATGAATACTTGGGTTGGATCTTATGTTCACCTGGTCTTTCTTGATATGTGTAGTGTGAACCAAGATTACTTAGGCTCTCGAGTAGAAGCAAACCAACGGATCCTGTATTGGTGTCTCAGGTTCAAGAATATGTCCTTAGGAGAGATTCCTATCTATCTTGTCAATGCTCAAGTGAATTAAGCCGAGACTGAGTGAATCAAGCTTCTGTGGCCTGGAAAGTCTTCAAAACAGTGGTTGAATATCCATAAACACTTATTGTATTTTTTTGTTTCAGCCTTCAGATCATTACTAAACACCCTTTTTTTTTATGTACATATTTATAGATGGATGGATGCTGCATGATACCATATAATACCCAGATCCTATAGATGCCTATCCAACCCCCCATGCCAAACGATGCTATGTCCTCGTATGCATGCAAGGTAGGGTAGAGGAAGGACCAAAGATCGGGTAACGAGAGCTGAGGTGTAGGGTATATAGCAGGGTGGTAGGGTGGGTGGATGGTGGGTGGTGAAGTGAAAAGGTGCGAAGTGAAATGTATGTGGCAGTGGCGGAGTGTTGTTGGGGTGCCTCCCAACGAGCGCTGAATTTAACGTCCCCAGTTGGACTCAGGATGAGGCACGACATTAGTTACCCTCCAGCAGGGCAACAGTTTCTCCAATGGGGGCAGGTTCATGAGTAAGATAAGGTTTCAAACGCTGCCCATTGACCGTAAATTTATGCCTAGATTTGGGATCTTCAATTTCAACGGCTCTGTTGGGAAATGGTTTCGAGACCAGGAAAAGACTAGTCCATTTGGACTTCAATTTCCCAAGAAAGAATTTGAGCCGGGTGTTGTAAAGCCAAACTTGCTGAGATGGCTCAAATTCCTTCCGTCGAATATGGTTGTCGTGAAAAGCCTTAGTACGTTGCTTGAAAGTTAAAGCAGAATCATAGGCTTCACGACGGAGCTCTTCTAGCTCTTGGAGTTGGAGTTTCCTTTCTCGACCACACAGGTTTGGGTCAAGGTTACATTGGCGAACCGCCCAATAAGTGCAGTGCTCCAGCTCCACGGGAAAATGACAAGGCTTCCTGTAAACGATTCTATAAGGAGACATACCAAGGGGAGCCTTGAAGGCGGTTCGATACGCCCAAAGTGCGTCAATCAGCTTGTCGGACCAATCCTTATGGTCAGGCCGAACTGTTTTCTAGAGAATCTGCTTGATTTGTCAGTTCGACACCTCTGCCTAGCCATTCGTCTGAGGATGATACGGAGATGCGATACGATGGTGGACTCCATATTTCCTCAGAAGTGCCTGAAAAGAAGCATGGGTAAAGTGGCTTCCTCCATCCAAGATAATGGCTCGAGGGATCCCAAAGTGCGCAAAAATGTGGTTTTTGACAAATCGAGTGGATATAACATGGTCAACATGGCACGTGGGAATAGCCTCGATCTATTTCGAAACATAATCAACAACCATGAGGATATATTCGAAGCCGTTGGAAGGAGTAAAGGGACCCATGAAATCAATTCCCCAAATGTTGAAAATTTCAGTAGCTAGGATGGGTTGCAAGGGCATCATGTCACGACGTGACATTGACCCTAACGACTAGCACCTAGTGCAAGGCTTGGCATAATTGTGTGCATCCTGGTGAAGGGAAGGCCAAAAGAACCTGCACTGCAACACCTTGGCTGTAGTTTTCCTCCCAGAGAAATGGCCTCTGCAGGCCTGGTTGTTGCAGAAGGATAGCACACTGGGGAATTCGTTATCAGGAATACAGCGACGGATGATCTGATCAGCACCTATTCGAAAAAGAAGTGGATTATCCCAGAAATAATACTTTGCTTCTGCCATGAGATGCTCGCGCTGGTTTTTAGGCCAGCCACGTGGAAGGGAAGCAGAAGCAAGGTAATTGGCAATGTCGGCATACCAAGGTCCACTTGCCACATTAATTGCCAATAGGTGCTCATTGGGAAAAATCTCATTAATCGGCAGAGTAAGTCTAATATGGTCAGGATCCAGTCTAGAAAGATGATCTGCCACAACATTCTGGGCTCCAACCTTATCGCGGATCTCAATGTCAAATTCTTGGAGCAGAAGGATCCAACAAATCAGTCTAGGCTTGGCATCCTTCTTGTGCATGAGATGGCGAATGGCTGTGTGATCAGTGAAAACAATAACATGCCAGCCCAGAAGGTAAGAGCGGAATTTTTCCAGCCCAAAGATGACTGCCAGTAGTTCTTTCTCAGTGGTAGTATAATTACGCTGGGCCTCGTCCAACGTCTTACTGGCGTAGTATACCACGAAGGGGTGTCTATCACGTCTTTGTCCCAGGATGGCTTCGACTGCAAGGTCGGAAGCGTCACACATGAGTTCAAAGTCAAGGGACCAATCAGGTGGCTGGAGAACAGGGGCCTTAGTGACAGCATTACGCAGCTGCGTGAATGCTCGTATGCAGTCAGGGCCCACATCGAAGGGTACGTCGGTAGATAGGAGATGAGTTAAAGGTCGAGAAATCTTGGAGAAATCTTTGATGAATCTGCTATAGAAATCGACGTGACCCAGGAAGGAGCGGATTTGTTTGACAGAGCCAAGCACAGGTAAATCAGCAATCACATCAAGCTTAGCTCTGTCAACCTCAATACCCCTATCAGAGATGATATGCCCGAGAACAATTCCCTCATGTACCATAAAATGACTTTTTTCCCAGGAAAGCACGAGGTTCACATCAATACATCTCCTAAGGATATGGGTCAAGTTGGCAAGACAGTCATCAAAAGAGGGTCCAAAGACCGAAAAGTCATCCATGAAAACCTCGAGAAAGTCACCCACCATGTCATGGAATATCGCCAGCATACATCTCTGGAAAGTTGCTGGTGCTTTACAAAGTCCGAACGGCATCCTTCTAAATGCAAAGGTGCCGAAAGGGCAGGTAAAGGTGGTTTTCTCTTAGTCCCGGGGGTCAATTGCCACCTAGTTATATCCTGAGAATCCATCCAGGAAACAGAGATATTTATTTCCCGCTAACCGCTCTAGGATTTAGTTAATGAAAGGTAGAGGAAAGTGATCGTTCTTAGTTGCAGCATTCAGTTTCCGATAATCTTCACACACTCTCCAAGATGTAGGAGTGCGTGTAGGGATGGATTTGCCCCTGTCATTGACACGGATGGTGAGTCCCGCCTTTTTTGGAATGATGTGAATCGGGCTCACCTAGGGGCTATCGCTGATCGGGTAGATTATACCTATATCTAGCCACTTAATAATTTCCTTCTTAACAACCTCCCGCATGTTAGGGTTGAGACGTCGCTGCATCTCACGGGAAGGTCGAGCCTCCTCCTCCGTATATATACGGTGAGTGCAGTAGGAGGGGCTAATGCTAGTTAAGTCTGATAAAGACCATCCAATGGTTGCCTTGTGTTCCATAAGGACCTTTGTTAGTTTGCACTCTTGCTCCCTGGTCAATTTTGAACTAATGATTACGGGGAGCATTTCATTCGGTCCCAAGAAAACATCTTAAGCGTATCAGGCAGCTCTTTCAGCTCGGGAGTGGATGGTGAAAGATCTGGCATTTCTTGGGATGAGAGTGTCCCAAGTGGATCGGAAGAAAACAAGTCAGGAGGAAGAAGTTGTCCCTCAGATTGGCTAAGAAGAGGGGCATCTTGGATAGATGGATCCAAAAAGGGATAGCCTCAGTGAGTAGTATGTGGGCTCAAGGTCCCAGCGCGGAGTTGCAGTTCCGCCTGATTTGGCAAGAAAGAAAGGGCAATCCGGTCTTCAAGAGTGTGGACCGATGGTGAGTTGCCCGGATATGACTCAGACCACGAGGTATGGGAAGCGGAGAAAACCTCGTCAGAAGTCTGGTCAGGAGAAGGTACGGAATAAGGGAGGGATGGGGAACGTCGCAATATGTGTCGGTCAGGCAATCGTCAGTGTTTAAAGGAAATCCGCAGTAGTCAGAATAGGTCCCAATTAGTCCGATACACGCACTGGCAGCTGTGTCCTCATCAGAAGTGTCATCCTCGATGCAATCGCAATCAAAGTTCTTGGCTACCTTGAAGATGTTAAGCTTGAGCTTCTCAGATCCAACGGCAATCTCAATACAGCTCGACTCGCAGTCGATATGGGCGCGGGCTGTGGCCAAGAAGGTCGACCAAGGATGATCGGATAATCAGAAAGTGAGCTAGGAACTTCCATATCTAAAACAAGAAAGTCAACAGGAAAACAGAGACTGTTGACCCTAACCACCATGTCTTCCACCACACCCTTTAGAATTTTGACAGAACGATCTGCCAACTATAATGTGATAGGGGTGGGTTTCAGATTTCCCAAGGAAAATTTTTCGAGCATGATGGTTGGTATAAGATTGATGGAAGATCCTAGATCAAGCAGGGCACGGTTAAAATTGCAGCCTTGGATGCTACAGGAAATAAGCAGTGTGCCCGGATATTTTTACTTCAGTGGTAGATTTGACAGTATAGCACAACTCACATGAGGCGAGAGAACCACAGGATTCTTTGTTTTCTTTGACTGTCGCTTGGGTGTAGTGTAGTCTTTGAAAAATCGGGTGACAGTAGGTATGTGGTCGATAGCCTCTAACATGGGTACCTTGATTTTAACATCCCTGAATAAATTACATAGGTTATCAAAGGCCTGCGTATCCTTTTTCTTGCCTTTTGGCTCCCTCAGTAGAGCCTTAGGGAATGAGACTGATTCTGGCACTAATTAGGGTGTATTATCCTCTCGCGAATGCGGTGCGCATCCTGAATGAGAGGGCGATGAATAAGACGGGCTAGGATCAGGTCAAGGCGGATCGACGGTTTGCTTACCGCTCCTCGTAGTGAATGCATTGGACGTTGCGGGTCCAGTGGGATCATAAGGCGGAGGAGGGTTCGCAATAGGGACATAAGAGTGATGTGCTGCAGCGGGATTAGCCTAAAATCCCGGTGGAATGCTCGGAGCCTGTAGAATCTGATGAACCTGCCCTTGAAAAGATCATACCTATGGTTGAAGACCACGGGGTATGAAATTTCGCTGGTTGGGGACAGGTTGGGCTAGAAGAGTGCCTTGAGATCGAGTCGCCATGCGTAGTTGACTGATCTCAGCATTCTGCTACGCCAATTGGTGCTGAAGAGAGGTCATGTTCTATTCATGGCGCTTCAACATTTCCGTCATCATTCGCATCAATTTCTCAAGAGGACTTGATGCGTGTTCTGTTTGCAGTATGCAAGGACCCGATGGAGGATTTACCACAGGATTAGACTGGGCCCTTAGGATGACGGGCGCAGACGGTCACATTGGTCCACCCGCGGGGTTTTGGCACTGCGGGTTGCTGGACCATGCGAAGTTTGGATTATTTCGCTACCCTAGGTTATAAGTGGCAGAGAACGGGTTGTTCCCCAGGGTGCAAGCGTCTTCTAAGCCAGAAGACGAGTCCCCATGTAAATACGCATCCGAGCACATGGAGGCTTGGTCCTCTGTGTCAAAATACTGGCTTGCAGAAGCCAGAACCACATGACTTACCGAATCACTTGGTACGACACTAGGTAAGGAAGATCTCACGGGATTTCTAGGGATAAGCCTGGTGTTGGAAGAATTGGGATTGTGACGAAGTGGTGAGGTGGGGGTGCTTGCCATAGAGTGGGCGGGGTTGGCCAGAAGCTCGTCCAGCTTCTTGTGCACGATGGAGACTTCATCCAATTTCTGTGCGATAAGGCTAAGATCAGTAGATGGATGGGAGGGTCCCATGTCAACTTCGTGAACATTACGGGGCAGGCTGGTACGATTAAAGGCGACAATGGAAGCATTGTTCATTGAGTTTTCGCTCATATTTTCAAATAATTCGAATGCTCCATTCTCGTCTTTATTCATGAAATTCCCTCCGCAGGAAGCGTCTGCAATCTGCTTCAAAGTCTCATTTAACCCATAGTAGAAAATTTGGGCTATATGCCACTTAGGCAGACCGTGG
Organism: Thalassia testudinum; assembly: GCA_037157565.1. Classification (NCBI taxonomy): domain Eukaryota; kingdom Viridiplantae; phylum Streptophyta; class Magnoliopsida; order Alismatales; family Hydrocharitaceae; genus Thalassia; species Thalassia testudinum. Next base: position 22,729,391 of record JAZHRO010000030.1, on the reverse strand, counting down.
TGCGGACACTTCCTGAGGAGGTCATTATATCTCTCCCATGCCTCATGAAACTATTCGCCGTTTTGTTGCGTAAAGGAAGTTATAGCACGGCGAAGCACATTGGTTCGCCCGATTGGGAAGAACTTCTTGAGAAATGTTGTTTGCATCTCTTCCCAAGAATGGATGGTTCTCCCAAGGTGCGTAACCATTGCGACGCTTTATCTCGCAATGAAAACAGGAACATTTTCATGAGGACAATAGATAACCCGATGTTTCTCGGTTTGATAGTTTCAGCCAATCGGGTTAGGTCTTCCAAATGGAGAAAAGGATCTTCACTTGCAAGACCATGGAAGTGAAAATTAATTAGGCCAATTATGTTGGGTTTTAATTCAAAGTCGTCCCCACCGATGGGGACCTGAATTTGTCCTATGGTCTCTGTAGCAGCGGGATTCTGATAAGAGTTACGAGACCTAGGCTCCTCCCGTTCGGGAGGGTTTTGCATTTCCTCTAAGGTTTCCCTAATGGCTTCAATTTGTTCATTATTTTTTTTTTTGAGACAGAAAGGAAAGCTATCGTCCTGCGATAGCAGTCCGAAGTAGTATATTATGTGAAAAACAAGGGAGATTACAAAAAGGATCCCCAAGACTGTATGAGGGACCAGGATTCTCTTACAATATTCTCACAATATATCGGCCTCTCCTGAAAAAGTCTCTCATTCCTTGCCTTCCATACACACCAAAAAGTAGCAGCCATGTGGACATGTGGTTTCCCTCTCACCTCAAAACCATGCCAAATAGAATCCCACTCTGGTAATGGCTCTAGACAAATTTTTCTCCAGATGACATCAGTGACAAGGCAAGAGGAGAAGAGGTGATTTACATTATCAGTGCTCATCTCACATAAAAAACACACATGATGATCAGTACCCAATCTTCTGTGGCATAGATCACTTGTGATTAACCCATCTCTCCTGCACAGCCAAAGGAAAATTTGTACCTTGAGAGGAATTTTTAACAACCATATCTTCTTATCAGTGGAATCATGTCTCCATCCATCTTCAAAATTTAACATTCTGTTATAACCAGATTGGGCACTATAGATCCCATCCCACAGATATCTGTCCTCCATTCCAGGCCTAGGTCTGAAACTTTCAAGGTCTGATAAAAGCCTTCTCTTCTCATCCCATAACCAGGTAGCTCTTCTGCTGCTGCTGGACTCTACATCATCCAGATTCCAACTGCTGCTGCTGCAGGACCAGGTCTTGTTGACCGTAGCATTCTTGTTAGCTGCTGCATCAAACACTCTCGGATAGAGCTCCTTCAAGACCCCCAAATCAGACCATTCCTCCTTCCAAAATATGAAAGACCTGCCATCTCCAAGTGATGGTTGCAGCAGATGGAAGTGATCTGCTAAAGCCTTAGTTACAGATTTCCAGAAAGGTGATGGACAGTTGGGCTGAAGTCTGGAAAACCTGCTGTTGGAAGTTCCATATCTATCTCTGATCAGATCAGACCACGATTTCAGATCACCTTGCATCAGCTTAATAGCCCATTTGAGCAATAAGGCATCATTGAAATGCTGCAAGGACTTGATCCCAAGACCACCCAACTCCTTAGGATAGCAGATTTGATCCCATTTGAAAGGCTGCAGAAAGCTGCGCTTATGTCTAGTCCCCTTCCAAAAAAATCTCTTCCTCATCACATCCAATCTTTTCCAAATGGATCTTGGTGCTTTAAAAATGGAGAAGTAGAAGATAGGGATGGAGGTGATCACCGAATTGAGCAAGATAAGCCTTCTACCTTTGGATAAGAATCTGCTATGCCAACCATCAAGCTTCATAGAGACCTTGTCAAAAAGGAAATTCCAATCACTTCTCTTCAACCTGGAAAACCTCAAAGGCAGTCCAAGATATCTGATAGGAAGACTGATGTGAGGAGTCATCAGGATAGTTGCTAAGGCTTCTTGCTCCTCCTCAGATAAACCAAAGCAGACCAAACCAGACTTGTCCCTATTTAACCTCAGTCCAGAAAGCTCACCAAAGATATCACTCAAATGATGCAGAGCCAAAGCTCCATCCATGGAACCTTCAACAAAAAATACAGTATCATTTGCATACTGAAGAATGGGAGCCAGACTGCTCCTGCAAGATAGTGAATATCCTCTAACAAGACCCGCTTCAGAAAGCTTACAAGCAAACCAAGCTAAACTGTCAACTGCCAAATTAAATATCAAGGGGGCCAGAGGGCATCCTTGCCTAATGCCACATTGAGGCTGGATCCATTCACCACATGGTTTCCCATTTATTAGAGGGGTAAAGGAGGCAGTGATAATACATCTCTTAATCCAAGCTATCCAAGTAAGGGGAAAGCCCCTTCATTTAAGCATATCCCATAAATAAGGCCAACCAATTGAGTCATAAGCCTTACAAAAGTCAACCTTCCACATGAAGGCCTTGCATCTTCTCTTATGCCAGCCACATACCATCTCTTGGGCCAAGATAAAAGATTCTTGCAGGGATCTACCCGGGAGGAAAGCAGACTGAGCAGGATGGGTCAAGTCTTGCAAAATAGGCCTCAATCTATTAGCCAGGACCTTTCCAATCACCAAATACAAGGAGTTAGAAAGGGCAATGGGTCTAAATTCCTGGAAGGATTCAGCACCCGGAGTTTTACGCAAAAGAAATAGATAAGATCTATTAATTCTTTCAAAGGAAAAATTGCCACTTTGGAATTCTCTAATTACTTCCATAACCTCTGAGCCCACAATGTCCCACAGCTCTTTGTAGAAGAAAACTTGGATTCCATCAGGACCAGGCGATCCTTCACAGTTGAGTTCTTTAATAGCCTTCAATACCTCAATTTGTTCATTATACATTCCATTTGGGCTTGGAGGCAGGTTATGGGATCCATGGCTCCACCACTTGGTGGTTTTTGAGGGTGGTTTCCTCCCTCGGGATTTGGGGGTGGGCGTGCAGCCATGTTTGTGGAGGAGGATGACAATTCGGCTTCTTTCCTAAAATTATCAGACAATTCAAAAAATTCAGGATTTTGTGACCTCCTCCCAAACATGCACTACCGCAGGAAGAATTGGGGGGATAAGAAGGGAAAAAGAGATGAGAGAAATGATGCCACAATGGTACACTTGATGACAAATCAAGACAATCAAAGCCCTTACCTCTATAGTGTGCCCTTATACCTAAAGATCTAAGTTACCTACTATCACGACCAACGGAACCAAATGCGAGTACCGTGGAACCACCAGGCCAGATTGAAAAGCTGTTTGCCCCAATCTTAGACACCGGATAGCATGCGGGAACCCTCACCAGCACGTAGGCGCTACACGCAGGTAGTTAGACCTCCAATCCTTAATAAGGGTCAAGTTGCCACCAGTTTTAGTTAGAGGCTTAGGATCAAGTGCTTCTGGAATGTGAAGGGCATTATTTACGGGTAATACCCAAGTGGTTGATTTTATAAAGTGTGTAAACCAAGCATGCAACGGGGAAATCTCCCCGAATTGAAGTTTTAATTGGTGAATGGTTTTTAGAGTTTCAGCCTTAAGTAGTATGGATTTTAAGATTTCGCTGAATTACCAATTTAACCAATCTCCAGGTTTTGAGAAAATACAAGTTTTTTCTAAGCCCAACAAACCCTTCTTCAATGTCAGTTGGTTAATGAATGCTAAAAATGCACTGGGCTTTCCTAGGTGGAAATTTCTATGTGTGGATGCACGAGTCAATTTTAAGTAAATGTGAAAGGGAGCCAAAGCACTTCAATTCAAGTGCTCCCAATCACCAGGATGATGTTCCACATACACAAGGCTCAACCATAAGATAAAGAAAATCAAAGTGTTGGGGTTGAAGTATTCGGGATTGAATCTTAGGCACGTGAAAGGTCGTGGTGGGGTTGGAATCAACTCAATTCCAAGTCTTCCCACCAAAAAGGTGATCCCGAATTGCAGATAAATGAGGCAAGGAGGGATGGCAATCAATATGTTTAATTTTGCCTCAAAGAATACTTCACACGACGAATGATTCAAGAATCAGGATTCTTGGATCTTCACTATGCGAAGTTTGGCGGGAAATCCCGGGGTGGTGGGAGTGATGGTAGACAATCAAACAAGTGATTTTTAAACCACTTGCCCCAAGAAATCCCAAGGAGTTTTTTTTTTATTTTTTTTCTTATTAAGGTGAAAAGTTGACCTAAATTGCTAAGAGAGAGACCTACCTTTTCTGCAACATGGGCGAAGCTCCAGTGTGGCACCGATGACTTCACGCTCTCATTCCTACCTTGGATCTACCCACGTCTCTGACTTCCTATGCTTGTCTCTTCCTCGCAACTGGTTCACTTGCACACCAGCAAACAAAAACACCCGTGAAGAGAAGGGTGTGAGAAGAGAGAATCAAAGGAATGGAGTAGAAACTTTACCTCAATGCACACCTCCCCGGCAACGATGCCAGAAAAAGGTATGGTCGGGCTCGGATAGGTTGTGTTAATATGGTGAAATTAGCGTTGAAGTGAGTATAGTGGTTAACTTAAATTGAGCCTAACCATCTTTTTACAAAATTTTTAACCTGGCCTACTTGATTTTATCTTGGTCACTTTTAGGCCTAGGGTCAAACTCAGGGAGGCGGGATTAGAGGTGAATAAGTTTCTACGCCTTTCCTACAACGAATCTCTTCCGTGCATTTATTATGTTTTTGGTGTTTTTTTTTTCTATTTAAGATTTTTTCTGGTAATTTTGTCCTTGAGGTACACCCTTAAAATCAGGTCTTTGGCTTAGAGCCGAAATGGTCTTAGCTTTGAGCCAAATTAGGATTCCAAAAATGGGTCTTGCTATTCGCAAGACCGAGTACCTGCAAGATAAGGATTATCTTTTCTCTTTTACTATTTTTTTATCTTTTTAATAATAGGAAAATAGAGGTTGCTTGTAAAGAAATAAATATAGTATATATATATAGATATATATATTATATGTATAGGGGTGGGGGTGGAGGTGGAAATAGTGTGTAGCACGGTGTCGAGTTGATCGACGTCTAGAAAGATGCAACCAACAGGACGAAGTGCCACGTGGAGTGTAGAATGGATGGGTGGAAGTGTGTGTGCGGAGACGCTTTCTGTACGCGAGTATCGGGGAATATCAGAAACTAATGTAGATATTCCCGCGATATAACGCGTGGTAGGTGATATGAATGTAAGTATATATTTATATGTATATATATATATCTAGATATGTAAATATATAGATAGATGTATATATATATATATTTATAACTAGATATATATGTATATATGTCTAACTATATAGATATGGATATATATATATATATGTATGTATATGTGTATCTATACATATATACATATGTATCTATAGATATAAATACATATATACATACATATATATATATATATAAATATATATGTATATGTATTTATATTTAGTTGTATAGGTAATAATATGTATATGTATATATATATATATGCATATATGTATATAAATATATATATGTGTATATATATATATATAAGTATATATATAGGCATGTACAAGTGAGTGTGTGTGTGTACATGTGAGTGTGTACAAGTGTGGTGTGTGTATGTGTGTGTCTCCTGAGAGGGAGGGAGTGGCTGTGAGAGAGGGCGTGGGAGAGAACTGGAGAGTTAAGTCATCCGATGCACGCAGCCGACGTCTGATGGGCCAGGCACAGGTGCATGAACGCGCAGGCGTAAGCACGGACGGCTGTGCTTCACGCGGGTGCTGGATGACGCGCGCGGGCGAGATACTGTAGCGTAGCGCACTGCGTTGCGCAGCGCACCGGGCTATGTGTTGGAACGAGAGCGGGCAAAGAAGCAGGTGCAGGCGGGCTCGAGCGTACGTGGGCGCTGGCACTGGGACGGGCTAGAGATGGTTGCGGCGCGGAGAGAGAGCACGCAGTGATCGGATAAGTGAGAAACCTTCCGGTCATCGCACTGTAGCTACAGTGTTTCGCAGAAATGCGTGAACAGTAGCTACAGTGCACACGTGGCGTGGATAACCGGTTGCGACTGGTTCTACGTGTGCGGGTGAGCTGGAGCAGGCCTGCGCGTGAGGAAGGGCCTGCGTCGGCTGCTGCGGGGGCACACGGTGACTTGCACGCGGGTTGGAGGCTGCTGCTACTGCTGCTGCTGAGCTCTAGCGCTAGGGGCTGCGGCAATGGCGTGAAGGCTTTGAGAGGGTGAAGCAGAGAAATGAACCACCATGCCCACCTGCTCTTGGATGAGCTAGGCGGTGGTGGAGCTCGCAGTGGTGGTTGTGGGACCACTGTGAGCTACTCCTGCTCGCAGCATATCTCTTCAGTGGAAGAGGTGCTGCGTATGGAGGGGAGAGGGGAGGAACTTGGCTTGGAGGAAGGGTTTGCAGGTGATGGTCTGGACCAGGCTGCCTGCGCAAGGATGATGGCTAGTCTTTATAAAGGAGACGGAGGTATGCCACAGCCATGCCCTGGCTGCGCATGACCAGCCATGCAGCTGGCAGGGCATGTGTTGGCAGAGAATGGCGCGAAGAGCAAGCCATGCCCTGAGTCACGTGGAGAAGAAGTTCAAAGTCAAATAAAAAATGAAGATGGTGAATTTCCGAGGCAGCACTTGATGAAGACGTTAATTACATGGCCAATTATTCACTCTCCTCCCCTCTCAAATAAATGCATGCAAGTATCTTTTTTGACAAATGCAACTGTGGCTACCTAATATGCAATGGCAGTGTTAAGAAATAACACAAGATGGCGTATTTATTGGTGTATTTTTGCTGTGCAATCACCAGGCCATCTTCGTCCCCTCTCCCCTCCATACGCAGTACCTCTTCCCACTGAAGAGATACACTGTAGGCAGGAGCAGGCTCATAGTGGTCCCACGACCACCACTGTGAGTTCCACCACTGCCCAGCTCCTCCGAGAGCAGGTGGGTGTGGTGGTTTCATTCTCTGTTTCCATCGCTGAAGCCCTTCCCGCCATTGCCGAAGCTCCAAGCTCTAGAGCTCTAGCAGCAGCAGCATAGCAACCAGCAGCAGTGCACACACCCATGTGCACGCCAGCGACCTCCGCAAGCCCTTTCCGTGCGTGCAGGTGCCTTCCAGCATGCCCGCGCAGGCAGAACTGAATACAACCGGTTGTCCTCTGCATGCAGCACTGTAGCTACTGTTCACGCCTCTCAGCGTGACACTGTAGCTACAGTGCGGTGACTGGAGAGTTTCTCACTTATCCGGTCACCACACGCTCTCTCTCCTCGCCGCTACCACCTTAGGCAGTCAACGCAATGCTCGCATCAGCCCCCGCTCCAGCGCCTGTGCCCGTGTCTGCACCCGCCCCTGCTCCAGCGCTCGCATTCACTCTAGCCCAATGTGCTGTGCACTACGCTACGCAGTGTGCTGCGCTGCACTCCCGCACCAGCCTGCGTGCAACGCAAGGACCGCGTGCTCCCTTTAGTGCCTGCACGCAGCCTTACGCACCTACGCCTGTGCACCCGCACGTCGAGATGGCGCCTGGCCACACCAGACGCCTTAAACTCTCCGGCTCTCTCTCGTTGTTAAGACCCAAGACATTAAACGCTTTTTAAGACGTCTGGACGCCTTCCTAGACGTGTGGAAATAAATATTTGCGGACGTACGATTGCGAGTCTGCATGCGTGTGCACGCAGACTGAACCTGCCGACCTGCAGACGCATTTTTCTCTCCCCCGACGCCTTCAAATAACCCTCTCCCCCCTTCCCTCTCCCTCACCCACCATCCCACCGTCTCCTCCTTCCAGCGTCAGCGTGAGAGAAAGAGAGCGAGGGCAGCAGCTGCTGCCGGGTGCACATGGAGAGGAGGAGGTGCAGTGAGAAGGGAGAAGAGGGAGAGCGTGTGAGGAAGAGAGAGTGAGCTCGCCAGAGCAGCTCGGAGCCAGCCGACGGGCGCGCAGCGAGAGCGTGTTGCTGAGGGGGTTACCCTAGTGCTGCTGCAGCTCAGGCAGCAGGCGGGCGAGCGCAACGCGGTCATGTGCAGTAGAAAGATGGCGAGGAGGTTCTGATTCTAGGAAATTTTCTCAGAATCAGACATCTGGACCTACGTCCAGACAATGCGGGCGACATCTGGAGGGAGATCCAGACGTTTGAAAGGTACGATATTTCTCATCTCCTTACTTTTGCGGATATGGCCATGCAGGCCGTTCCGCCGAAAGTTCTGTCTCATGCCGTGTTGAGAGTGTGTTTGCGTACGCATGCAGGTTTAACTTCGGGAAGGCACAGGGCAAGCCCTCCCACATGATTCAGATGTCTAGGCGAAGCACCAGACGACGGAGAGAGTCTCTAGATGTCCGGAGTGATAGTCGGACGTCTGGAACTAGGTCCAGACGATTCAGCGGAATCCTGGATGTCTGAGGAATAGCTCAAAGTGAGGTATGACCTGGACCACCTTTTAAGATGTCTGCAAGGTGTTCCAGATGTCTGATTTGAGTCAGAGTTGTCGTTTTTGACCCGTTCGAGGTCCGATTTCCGCGTTTAAAATTTCGTTCTTCTCAGAATTTGTTCCTCTACTTGTTTAAAATACTTGTATCCTGTTCCAAGTGGTTCCTTGTGATTGATCCTTGTGTTAGGACATCGTTCCATTGCGGCTCTGGGGGTTGCGGAGGCACGCAGACCTGCCGATCACACCCCCATTACTCCCGGTTGTGCAGGTAGAGTGGCTCCCCTTAGTTAATTACCAATATTAATGCATCTCTGAGATGAATGATAGATCCTAGGGTATGGCATGAATCCTAGGACCTAAAAACTAGATGAATGATAGATACTAGGGTATGGCATGAATCCTAGGGCTTGAAAACTAGATTGAATGATAGATCCTAGGATGTGGCATGAATCCTAGGAACAAAAACACTGAAACGAATGTCTTGAATACCTGAATTGCAGTCTTGGATAAGTAGATAGAATAATGGTAATTGCCTGTAATTGGATAATAGCTGCCTGTGAAATGTAGAGTACTGTTTCTAGTAACTGCTACGTATAATTCCTGTTGTTGGAAACTAAATTTGAGCTTCTTGTATATAAACTGATATTAAATGTTGGAAACACGGGCGATATGCGAATGAAACTGAAATGATGAAACCTAGTATGGCTTGGCCTGGGAAATATGAGTATGAACCCTACGGGGAATTAGGAGTAGAGCTCCTGGAAAATAAATAGAATGGAACCGGGAAAGTGGATGGGGAAGTGAGCTGGCCCTTGAGTACGGAGTACCAAGGAGAGCGACTGTCCCCCTATTTAGTGCAGAGCGGAGCTAGCTGCCCCAGGGACCCGAGGTTAGGTCTGGCCACTTTGTACCGACTTTTGGCCCTCCCATACACAGTACCAAGGAGAGCTACTAGTGTAGGGAGAGAGCTAGTCACCCCACGGGCCCCAGGGTTCAGTTACCTGTCCTACACCGACTTGTTAGGCCCACTGGGCAAACCAGGGTAGTCATGCGAGGGTGCGCGGACTGTGGAGGGGCAAGACCCCTGTTTGGTTACTGTGGAGGGGCTAGACCCCTGTTACTGAGAGGGCTCTGCCCTATACTGGTTCCGTGCTGTGCTTTGGGCACACCCGTTAATGGAAACGACTGACAGCGTGCCAGTGCGAGGTAGCTACCCATACGTTTATCGCGCGTGCCGTAGTCACCGTTACGTCTGTCAATGACCTTGGGGTGGTTGATTGAGGGTCGGACCACCACGAGGGACTCTCCCGACCAGGAGAGCACCACGTGCTACTTCTACTTTTTGAAAAAGACTGCAATCAAGATCGTTCCCACGAGGAACATTCGAGATCAAGAGAAAGATTTGAGAAATAATTCAAGAAAGAGTAAATAGAGAAATAAAGAAAGAAATTAAAAATAACAGCTACTTGTCCACCTTTACTATTTTCTTAGCTAGCTGGTTGCCACTCTACTTAGCGTTTCGCTGACGTGTCACCTTTGTCACCTTTCCAGGACAAGGTGTTGAGCAGCCAGAGCCTGCTGCTGTGGAGGGTGCTGGTTCTAGTAGAGCCCAGTAGTTGCACTTTTGTTGTACCGTTTTTCTGTTGTAGTGAGGATATTCTGTTACACTTGTACTCTTTTATTGTAAACATCATATTTCTGTATCTATTTTAATTCTCTACTGTTGTGGTAGTATGTACTGTAGTAGTTCTTTTCCATACTGCTGTACTTTTGTTACTGTTAGTTACTTGCATGGTGAATGTGGTTTATTTTACTGCTTTTTGGTTACTTTCTCGTTGGACGACTGGGTCTTGGGATCAGTCGAGTCGGTCCGATTCTCGTGTCCTGTAGGGATTCGGGAACCGGGTTGTAACACACACCCACTCCCACACTCACACACACACACACTTACTTGTACACACTCACGTGTACACACTCACACACTCACTTGTACACACCTATACATACTTATATATATATATCTACATAGTAATACCTATACAACTAAATATAAGTATATATACATATATATATACATACATATACATATATATACATATATACATACATATATTTTTACATATATACATATATATCTAGTTATAAATAAATATATATATATACCTATATATATATTTACATATCTATATATATATATATATATACTGCATATACACCTATATAGTTACAACCCTATCTATATATATACACACACACACACACACAGATATATATATATATACATCTATATAAATATATTTATAAACATATCACCTACCTTCATCCATACGCACTAGTCACTCCACCACGCACTATATCGCGGGAATATCTGCACCAGTTGCTGATATTCCCTGATACCCGCGTAGAGAAAGCGCCTCTGCACACACTCCCACACATCCATCCTACACTCTACGTGGCACTTCGTCTTGTTGGTTGCGTCTTACTAGACGTGGACCAACTCAACATTGTGCTACACGTCATTTCCACCCCCACCCCCACCCCTATATAATATATATATATATATATATATAGACTATATTTATTTCTTTACAAGCAACCTATCTAGTTTTTATTTCTCTTTTATTTCCTGCTATTAAAAAGATAAAAAAAAATAAAAGAGAAAAGATAATCCTTGTCTTGCAGGGACTCAATCTTGCGAATAGCAAGACCAGTTTTTGAAACTCTAATTTGGCTCAAAGCCAAGAACAATTTGGCTCAAAGCCAAGGACCTGATTTTGAGGGTGTACCTCAAGGACAAAAATTATCAGCAAAAAGAAATCTTAAATAGAAAAAAATCAAAAATATAATAAACACACGGAAGAGATTCGTTGTAGGAAAGGCGTAGAAACTTATTCACCCTTAATCCCCTCCTCCCTGAGTTCGACCTTGGGCCTAAAAGTGACCAAGATAAAATTAAGTAGGCCAGGTTAAAAAATTTTGTAAAAAGATGGTTAGGCTCAATTTAGGTTAACCACTATACTCACTTCAACGAACACCGGACTCTGTTAGAATGCAAGCAAGGAAGCCCTCGCATCCTTGACTCAATAGTTTCGCTGCTCGAAGTACGGAGATGCATCTGAATCCTCCATCTACAGGCTGGCCGTGGAACTCGAAGGGAGGCAGTCGTGGTATGGAGAAAATGATCTTCCTCCCAAAACAGTCTACTAGGGCATGGTATGCGGCCAACCAGTTCATCCCTAGGATTACACCGAAGTCATCCATCGGGATTATGATCAGGTCTTTCGGGAGACTGTATCCCCCTATCATGACCTCATAGTTAGCGAGAACCTCCTCGGCAACAAATACCTGCCCACCTGGTCCTCTAATTAGGAAGGGCTCCTCTAAAAGCACACTGCTCACTCCATGCAGACAGCGAAACTCGTAGAAACAAACGAATGCGTGGCTCCAAAATTGAAAAGAGTGTAGACGAGTCTGCCGAAAATAGTAACCATACTTGCCACTACAGAGCCCGAAGCGCTGGCATCTCCGTGAGTTAGGGCATTAACATGCCCTTCAGTCCTTGGTGCAGAAGAAACAGCCATGCTTTGGGTCGTGCGGGAGGCAGTGAGCCAGTATCCTCCTCGTGACTGCTGTCCTCCTCCTTAGGGCTAGTGTCCGCGACCGCCAGATCGGTCTCCAGTGCTCGGTGCTGGGAGTGTTAGCTGTGCTCCAGTCCTAGAAGGATAATTCCTCCATATGTGACCTGGCTGGCCACACTGATAGCAGAGGGGTACGCGACTTCCCTCTGTCTGTTGTCCCTGCTGGTGACTAGGTGGGGGTCTGCTGCAGTCGACTGATCCCTGTCGGGGACCCCCATAGGCCCCTGGTGGACCCACAGAATGGAACGGTTCCCCTGCCGGTGTCTGGTGCCTCCTCTCTCGGTGACCTTGTGAGTGCTCCTGCAGGTAGGGCCTCTTCCGTCCTCCTCCATCAATATCTCGTGCGGACGGGTTGGTTTCCTCATAGGTCATGGCAGCCTCGACTACGCGGGAGAAGGTGGCAGCTTCAGGGGCTTTATGTACCCTCGGATGGCAGGTCGAAGACCCTTGGTGAATCTCCACAGGCACTCCTCCTCGGTAGATGCGGCTATCGGGGCGAAGCGTGATAGCTCCATAAAATGTGTACGGTACGCGCTAACTGTCAATGCCCTTGGCGGAGAGTGTGGAACTCCTGCCTCCTCTAATCCTGCCATGTTTGTGGGAAATACTGCTCACTGAAGAGCGCCACAAATCGGTCCTACGTCAGTTCTCCCTCCTCTTGTCCTCTGATCGCCTTCCACCACCTGTGGGCTGCACTCTCCAGCTGATACGTGGTGAAGGCCACGCAGCATTCTGCAGGAGGACAGAGGGTGTCGAAGATCCTTTCCATTTGTTCCAGCCAATCCTCTACCTCAGATGGGCTTTCCTCCCCCTTGAAAGAGGGGGGCTTCAGCTTCCTGAATTAGCTGAAGACCTCATGGTGTAGCCCCAGCGGAGGAAGGGGTGCACCCCCAGGCAAGGAAGACTCATGTCCCGAAGTGTCTGAAGGGGGAGGTAAAGGATTACCCCCTCCCCCTACTGCTCGTCCCGTACCGTGGCAGCTTGCCTGCCCCACGGAGGATTCCCCCTCCGCATCCCCAGGAAGGGAAGGCTGAGGAGGAGGCTGATGGAGCTCCTCACGGATAAGACTCTGGATCAGTTGGGCGAGGTCCAAGGCCTGGATGCCCGAGAGGAGAGGTGGAGCGGCTCTATCTTCGGCCATCTCTCGTCCTCCCTTGCGACCACGTCCCTGGCCATGACCACGTCCGCAGCTTGACTCAATAGCTCCCTGGCGGGGAATTTCCTACTCAAAGATCGAGGTGGAACGAGATTATTGGTGCCTATTTGACCAAAGAGGTGACGTGAGACTCGGATACAATAACCAAGAGAAAAAGTTGTGATGGCTATCTTAGTTACATGTACAAGTGTGGTGTTTTCCCGACTATTTGGTTCATTTCTCGGGACGACCTTGCTCTGATACCATCTGTCACGACCCGATCCCAAATCCCTACAGGATCTGAGACTGGCTCGCTTCAGTGTATCCTAAGATCTAGTAGTCCAACAAGAAATAACCAAGTAACATTCAACAAACCACAATCACACAAGTACAGTAACTAAGCAAAAATAAAGTTTCAATAGGTGGAAAGAGAACAGTGATATTACAACCATCAAATCAAAGAGTACATATAACAGAATACAAATTATAAAACTCACTAGCAGGCAGTAAACTAAAGCTAGGCTCAACTAGGCCCAGCATCCTCAGCAGCCAGTGGCTCGGGCAGCTCAAATCCCTGACCTGTACAGAATATATTTGACTAGAGTTAGCTAAAGCTGAGTAGAGTGGTGGCTAAGAAGTAACATGCATTAACATAAAGTTTTCCATTTTCTAATTATATTATACATGTGGGTGCGTAGAGATCTCTAATTAGGATTTGTTAATTAATCATCTGGTTCCCTATAGGAACAATTTTTCTTGCAGCTTCCCGTGATATAGGATGCCCATGTGGCACTCTCCTGGCCGGGGGAGTCCCACCGTGGTAGTCCTATACTCGGTCTACTACCCCGAGGTCACGGTCATGACGTAGCGGTGACTATGGCACACGTGATAAGCGCACGGGTATCTACCACGCACTAGCACGCGGTCAGTCATTTCCCTAGCGGGTACGCCTCAACATACAGTGTGGAACAGTGTAGGGCCTTGCCCTCTCAGAACAGAACAGGGGTCTTGCCCCTCCTCAATCCGCATACCCTCGTCCGACTACCCTGGTTTGCCCAACTGGCTGACGAGAGTCGGTGTAGGGTGGCCATACCTAGCCCCAGGCCCCCTGGGGCGGATAGCTCCCCCCTACACTAAGTAGCTCACCTTGGTACCACGTACACGAGAGCTAGTAAGAGTCATCGTAGAGTGGCCAAACCCACCCCAGGTCCTGACCCAAGGGCAGCAAGCTCCCCTCTACACTACAAGGGATAGTTGCTCTCTTCAATACCAAGTACACGAAGGTCAGCTTACCTCCCTTAACGGCTGTCCATAGGCAGCAAATTCCCAGAACCATTTGGTTCTTCGAGGTACGATTTTTATGTTTACATTCCCCATGGGGTTAGTACAGGAATTTCTTTATCACATCCGGGTTAGAATGTTTGGGACAACAATTCAATTTCCATTTTATTACTGTAGGGGTCCATTTTAGCTAAAAATAGGCAATTCTTGATTACTCAATCAATCACATGCAGTTTCTTCTAACCCTAGTGTTCATGCCAAGACCTAGGGTTCAAGAATTTATTCTCGAATATACGTTTATTCCTTCCTAGGGTTCATCTCAAGTCCTAGGATTACTTACTCTCATATATTAAATTAGAGATTTAAGGTTGTAACCACTCTACTTGGGTAACCGGGTGGAATGGGGACTCGTATAGTGGCTCCCGACGTCTCCATAGGTCCCGTAGATCCGATGGACTGGAGTCCTAAACATGAATTGATGGGCCAAAAGGTTCAGAAGGATATAAACAAGGTATCATTATACAGAGAAACCCGTATGGAAAATAGAGACGGTTCCTTTGCGAAAAAGCGATAATAGTATGGCCTTACACGGCCCCAAAACATGCTATTAGATGGAAATCAGACGTTTGGGAAAGGTGCCAGACGTCTTAAAACAGTTCTCAGGGATACCTCTCTTGGTGTTCTGCTATCAGACGTCTGGAACTTGATGCCGATGTCCAAGGACTTTTTCAGACATCTGGGGGTGCTCTCGGACGTCTGAAACTACCTTGGCTACGCTCCCGTTCTCTGACACATACGTACGCTGTTAGGACTTGTCAGAGAGGAAAAGTATGGAAAGTAGATCTCTACTAGACGTCTTGCCCTACCATCGGATGTCTGATAAGACTTCTGGGTGTCTCCCCGGCCGTCTGATTCCGTGGAAAAAGGTTTCCGCGGATCCGCTCTTGGCTCCCCTTGCCTGCAGGTGCTGCAGCAGAATGGCGCTGTGCCCTTCGCTCTCGTGCTTCCTCTCGCTCGGGTGCTCCGCTCTTACTCCGCTCTCACTCGCTCGGGTGGCAACGAAGAGGAGGGGGGAAGAGGTATATAACGGGAGAGGAGGTGAGGGGAACGGAGAGGTGAGCATGGGAGTGGAGTGGCATCGCAGGAGAAGGCGCGGTGAGGCGCAGAGAGGGAGGAAGCATGGCTCTCGTACGCTGCACACTAAAAGCATTTCCAGACATCTGGTGAACATCCCAGACGTCCTGACAGATGTCTGATGAACATCCCAGACATCCGAACAGACGTCTGGTGAACATCCTAGATGTCTTAAATGTTCAAAGGGGTGGTGGGTTGTTTCAATTTCTTGTTTTAATCACCTAATCACTTAATCTCACTTCACCTCCACCATTGACCTCTGCTGTCCATGGCGGAGGTCCATGACACAGAACACCTCCATTAGGGGCCCTCTACCACTTCTCCATCACTTCAGGGCCCTATTCTACCTTCTAATTCATCTAATTAAACACCTAATCCACCAGCACCTTCACTTGGCACATCACTATCTATGGTGAGGTGTTCAGAGTTATTCTCACACCCAATTAGGTCCTCCATCACCCTCATGATACCTTAGGGATCATCCTGACCTAAGCAATTGCTCCTTTAAGCCACCATAGCATAAACGCCCAAATCACTCAACCTCCTGAGTTCGCTGTCAATGGCAGCTCAGGAGGAGTAGTTCTACCTAATTAATCACTCCTACACCATCACCGCATCCTAATGTGTAGTTCCCCTCATTCAATTTTGAGGGAGATCAGTTTTTGAGTTCTGTCAAACTCAAAGCCATGATTTCACTGAATTCTTGGTGAATTCAGTGTCAAGTTCTTCAATTTGATGCATCTGTCATTTTCTTGAGGTTCCTTGCAACCTCAAGAACATGTCCAGATCATTCATGGTCTATTTTGTGGAATGTTTAACTCCAGACACTTATTTTTGAGTTCACCGGAGCTCTAATGAGCTCCAACGACCTAATCTAAAGCTTCAAGTATTAGAAATCCTTATAAAGCTCCAGTTCACATAAATTTAGTCTCAGGATCAGAAATTGGTGATTATTATTGTGTTTTGATGTTTAGAATCCATCCTTGAACTCTGTCTTCTCCGACTCCAACAGAGTTGGAGAAGTTTAACTGGTAGGACTCCTAGTTATTAAATAGGTCCAGAAGCATCAGCAAAACCTAGGAAATCCATCCTAGGTCTTTAATAGGACTAGGATCATCTGGAGTCTTCTGTCGAACAGACTGCTCCTCGACCTTAGGCGGCGGTGCCTGTGAGCATTGTTTGAGTGCTCAAAAGTCAAATTTGAAGTGTGTAACAACCTCCTGAGGTTGAAGTGAAGCTATTTAGGTTGTTAATTTGGTCAGAGAAGCCCTAAGTCTGAAAGTCAACTTTTAAGTCCTTTTGGTCAACCTTGAGTCGAATATGAGGAATTAGAGTTTAAATTTCTGATTGAATGGGCTGGTTAAGATCTAAAATGATCTAGAATGATTTCAATGTGTTTTATTGAGGTTTAATTGAGATTTGATCTACTGCACACTTTAGGTTATTTCTGGAACCCAATACTATTTCTAAGGTTTTCGTTGAGTTTTGAGTTTAATTCCTACCCAGATCTGTTGCAATTAACCTCTTGAATCTATTCAGATCACCTTTTGAGGTTATTCTCTCTCTGTTGGACAAATTTGGGCTCAATTCTGAGCTCTGAGCTTCCGGATTCAAGCTTCTCAGCTTCTGGAGCTCGGTGAAGCACTTTCATACCTTCTCTCTCCCAAACATGCAGAATGCTTTGCTGGAAGCATTCAGAACCTTCAACAGTGGTACAAATGTTTCTGCAGGTCTAATGACCTAAGAATACTCTCTCTGAATCCAGTTCCAGGCACTTACAACAGTTCCTATTCATCTCTGAAATCCGTGGATTAACTTTGATCCAAAGCCTAAATTGGGGCTTAAATTGAGAAATAGATCTCAAGAGCTTCCAATTGTGCTTTATTTTGCTCGATTTGGTCCATGGAGTCGGCTGGAATCCTCATTTGAAGATAAGCCTGGAGCAGCTTTGCGAAGAAGGAACCGCCTAAGCTAGTCCCACCTCAGGAGTGAGAGGGCGAATGGCTTAGTATATTATGATTTTGTGCACCTAGCGCTTCAGTCGACAGTGTTGGGCGCCCAAAATTGAACCTATTCTGAGCATCAATTGGGCGCATGCGTTGCACGTGCACGTGTGTGTGAGCATAGGCATGGGTGCCTGTGTGTGTGCCTAGGTGGGCAAGCGAGCTTATGGGCCTTTGGTTGGCCTTAAACTGTGTAATGGGGCTGAAATGAACTAGCTTAGTAGGGTCTGGTCCCACCCCTCTGGGGTGCTATGTATCCCTGAAAGGCTGGGATGCCCATTAAATAATTTTTAAAGTAAAGAGTAAAATGGGTTAAGTGAGTAATGAAATCGGCCAAGTGTGGATCTTTAAGGCACAGTAAAGAAAAGAAGATAAAGAAGAAGAAGGTCGTATAGCTTAAGGGTTGAGAGAAAGAAAAGAGAATTAAAAGAAGAATTAGTTTAGCTCGAGAGAGAGAGAAGTAAAGAAAGAGAAGAGGCAGGGAAATTATGTGGATAAGAGAAATAAAGAGATAAAATGATTGAAAGAAATTGAAGAAATCAGTCATCCAATATAACTTTTAGAAGTCTAATTTATACTTTAAGTCGTCTAACTTCTTTTTTAGACGTCTGATCAATGGTTGAAGCTGTTGTATTATATATTTTGAGCTTTTAATGTTGTAAAAGGCATGTTTGACTCTTGTAAACATTTTTGTGCCTTATATTTTGTAAGAATTTTGTAATAAACATTTTACTTGATTTTTAATGACAAATCTTTCTTGTATAATTGTTTCTATTAAATGGAATATTGCATGTTTTAGTTGTTAAATCTTTTTGTGCAATTATTCATGTGCTTAAAGTATTATAATTATTAATCTTGGTGGGTGATGTGCATACATCTGATTAACCTAAGATGTCTATTAATCCATGTTTTCAGTACTATATTAGCATCATACATTATAAATATTGCATAACATGCATCATCTTGCATTTAGGTTAGGTTGGGTAAAAGTTAGGTTAATTCTCTTTTTGTGGTCAGGTAATAGGGCGACTTTTAATCGGGGCCTCGGATCAAAGATCCAACCGTACGGGTCTGATCAAGGCGACGATTGGAGTTCAACGACTCCAAGATCTCACTGATCGGACTTCCGTAGCATCAGATATAATTCAAGGAAGGTCAGAGATCAAGAGCAAAGATGGTGTCAATCTACACCTCAGATGACAAATCTGACCACACGGATGGGTTCAGCTCAACGATTGCAGCCTAATAACGCAAAAATTGGTCCAATCCAACAACCGTAGCACCATCTACAATTCAACGAAAATGGACGACCATGATGGCACCACGTGGCGCCATCACAACCGCCTAGCACTGGCCGCAGCTCTTCTTCTTCACCCGCTTGACGAATCTCTACTGTTGGATGCCCATCCAATGGTCAAGAATGTGCCATGTTGTTGCTCATCCAGTGCCTCTCCTCACCTGAAAGCATAATCAACGCCATATCTCGACCATCGGATGAAGATCCAACGACCGAGATCGGCCGTGCACAAAATCACCAACGCGCCTCAACCGCACACGTAGCTTAGCGGTTAAGGTGCTGCGTAGGCAGGAGATGAGGGTTCGAATCGCAAAGCGACGTCCCCATCTCCCATGCGGGCATGCCATCACAACCGCTCAATCGGCTGTGGAGGGCGTTGATCGCTCAATCAGGCGTACGTGGGATCAGATGACCCACTTCACGCACAATCGAACGTGTGATCAAGCGTTAAGTAGGCGAGGAAGCACTGGCGAGAAGCGATCTAAGCCGTCTGATCTCACGATCGAGCGACTGATAAGGCGAGATCATGTGCGTGCGTTGAGGCAGCTGAAGGCGAGGAGGCGAGCATGTGTGCAATTCTTCAGCTACATTCAGGCCTTTAGTGACGGATAAATCCATCACTAAAGGCCCTGAATTAATGTTTTTAAGTGAAATGACCTTTGCACCCCCTTCAATCTTCACCTATAAAAGGGCCTACGACCCCCACAAATTTCTCATCCCTTCCTTCTCCTCTCTCCCTCTCCAAAGCTTAAGAGAAACTTGTCCCACACCTGGGATGCTCCTCAAGAGCTAAAACCAAGTTTTTGGCCTCGTTCTGGAAGTGGATCCCGTGACGACAATGACATGCTGCCTCGTTCCCGTTCTTTCGACTTTGTCCTCCTTCTTCCCGCCTCGTCCTCCATCTTCCAGACGTTGCCTTCGTCCAGCTCGTCCTCCAAGCATTCGTCGAGGAGGATAACTTCTCTTTCCCTTCTTTTATCACTTTCTAGAGTAGAATTTTCCCGCTTTCTAGTTGTAACAGTTTCCCGCTTTCTAATGTAATCATTTCCTGCTTTCTTAGTTGTAAAACATTATTCAAATATCAAGGGATTGTTCTCTTTCTCTCTCTCTTATTGTCTATGGCGATTCCATTGTGATTATTTTGCCTTTTAAACAAAAATACAAAAAAATATAATTGCGGATTTTGAGATTGACGTAACCTCCCTGTGTTCGACCCAGAACTTCTTTACGGATTTTTTGGCATAAATTTTATCTGTTGAATGGATTTCTTCACGACTCAAACTACAACGATAGATTTTCGAATCCAACTGCGAACGTGTAGTTTTCTACATACAACAATGGGTTAATCTGTGACTGTTTGGAAAGTTTCTGGGTTAACCTGTGAAAACACATGGGATAACCCACAGAAAAAGCTTATCCCGCATCAACCCCATAATAACTTATCCCAGGTCAAATCCTCTTAACTCGAGTCAAAATATCCTTACCACCAAAGAAGGTTAACCCTTATTTTGATTGATTATCCCCCTTCCTAAATAAGCTTTAAAATGTGATTTATTTTTTCGAAGACAAGTGTATGTCAATTTAGAGTGCCATGGCACTAAAACAAAAAAGATACTAATGCTAGTCCACGCCTAAGTCCCAAGAGCAGAAAGGCACAAAACTAAGTGATTTAGAAATATTTTGAGTACTATTCCATAGTTCTTGGGATAAGTATGTATCCTATAACTTTTTTCCCTGAGGAAAAAGGCAAAATTGCAGAAAAAATTTACAGACCATGTTAATGCCCTTTTCTTTTGCACTAAGTTCATTTACCACAACCACCACTGGTAAATGTACATCTCATTTTGTTGTGTGTTTCTCATACTGTTATTATCATCCTATCACGTTATAAATTTATCTTTGTCATGTTATCACAAACCTAAAGGCAATATCATTACATGTAGGGTAACTTTTTGGCCGACCAATTTATACAAGTATCCTCATGGCAACCATGTCTTTATCACACATCTTGGTATTCAGATAAATGCAAATATTAAAGGTTTTCCTTGAGCCAAATAATAGTGTTAAAAAAAATCACAAATAGTATAACAAATGATACAATCATAATATACATCAATGTGCATGGAAAATCCACCACAACAAGAGCAAAAAGCAAATTGTAGCACATGCCCTAATGCTCATTAGCTATTAGAGATACTGTCAATGATTGCACAGCAATCATGGGTCCTAATCAACCTAAATAATGTCTGAAACAATCTTAAATTATGGATATTGCACTCATATCTTGCATATCATGCATTGCATCAGTCTATTTAGAATAAGATGAGATATCCAGCTAGTTAATGGTTTTTATTGCTATTTACAGATAATAAAGTGATCCAGGATGGAGATAGTGGAATAAAGCAATAAAGGAAGAAGAAGACTGATCCAGATAAGAGGAGTGAGGAGGATAGCCTTATCCCTACCCTTAGAAACCCTAGGACAGCCTTCCCAAACCCAAAACAACCTCCTCTTAGACTCAAAACCCAAACATGGATAGCACTATCCATGTTCCTATCCCTCTCCCAAATACTTAGGAACCAAAACCAACCTTAGAAAACATAAAACCCACTCTCCAGCACCTTTTAGGACATCCAGACATCTGGCTGGACGTCTGATTTCTGCAGAATAACAATCCAGGAAGCCAAAACTCATACTGACACAGAATTAGGTGTCTAATTTAGTGTCCAGATGTCCAATTTTGTAGTATAAGATGTCTGACCACTATCCTGGACATCTGATGCTGCTGTCTGGTTCCTGATTTTGGTGTTGGAAGCCCTAGCTTGCCTATTTTGACCTAGGAACCCCACCGGACACCCTAGGAAACCTAAGTATAGACCTCCTAAGCCTAGTCCACTATCCATAGCCCTACTTGTCCTATCCCTAACCCAATTGAACCATCCCATACCTAATTGGGTGCATCTACAGTTGATTGGGTGCACCTGAGCCCAATTAGATCCACCTAGGATCTAATTAACTCATACCTATTAGGGTTACCCTTGCCTAATCACATGCACACATCTAATTAGACTTTACCTAGACCTAATTAGGTTCACTCCTACCCAATTATACTTTCCTAAGCCTAATTAGGTCCACACCCACTTAATCTAGATTGACCCAACCTATTTAGCACCTAATCCTACCAAAACCCACAACCTAGCCCCACGAAAAACACACACCCACACACACACACGCACACCTTCCCATTTTACTCCCACCAAACCCATGCACACTCTCTTGGAAACCCTAACAACTTGTGTCAAACCTAGATGCAAAAATTGTGGCATTGGCTATTTTTGGAGCCACCAAAAGTGGCAACCAAATGGAGCCTTCCATAAGGGCAAAGAGAGAGCTACGAAATTGGACCATCTCTCCATACACTTTCCCATCCATACTCTCCACTCTAAACTTGCTTCCACCCTCCAAAACCTTAAGGCCGTCCTCCTCATCCTCCTCCAAGGCTCCATGGACGGCTAGCTAGAGAAGCTTCTCTCCAAAGCTTCAAGGACGGCCATTGGTACAGAAAGGGAGCAACACCCTCCTCTCTCCACTTGGGTGCACTAGCCCCCATCTTCTTCTTCTTGGACGGCCATGAAGGCTCACCCATAGCCTCTTGTGGCCGACCATCTCTTTTGGTAGGCGTGTAGACGGGTTTGCACACCCAAGGTCTAGCCTACACCCTCACACAAGGCCGATGGCCCTAGTGGCAACTTTCCGACGTGAGGGATTTTCTTCTATTTATATGCTTTCTAGTGTAAATGATGTGTGATAATTTTTTTATGCATAAATAATTTCATGATGTTTCTGTGATTGATTGTCCTCATGTTTGCTTGCCTATATGACACTTTGGTTTATTCACACCATGCACGGCCACCATGGCCTCATGTAGATGCACATAGTCACTTAGGTTTTTGCTAGTTTATCTAGATCTAGGTTTCAATTCACTTTTCAAAATAAAAAAAATCAAAAACACAAAAAGACAAAAATAGAAGCTTAGGTTAGATTTAGGTTATAAAAGCCGATCCAAATCTCGATTCGTTTTCACGCCTCCCAGAGACGAACGACCAGGACTCAAGTTCTAAAAAGAATAAAGATCTATGAGAGTTTCGTTATCACAAATATATTTGATGAGTGGTTTTTGCGACTATACTACGATTTCCAATGATTTCAAAATACGCGATTTCCACGCTCGTCAAATGGCGCCGTTGCCGGGGAGGTAACACATGAGTTTAGATTTGGATTTTCTTAACTTCTGTTTGTTTCGATTGTAGGGTGTCAAGATGAGGATCTACGCACACATCGACCTGTGGTGAAGACTGCAGGTATCTTCTTCGTCCTCTATTTTATTGCTTCCTTAGGTTAGAGAAAAAGAAAAAAAAAGGAAAAAAATATATATCTATTTATAAATTCGAATTAAAAATTTCAGATCTGAATTAAAAAAAAAATCATTTTCTTTGGTGTATGTTTTAACTTGGAAACTATTTAAACACACCAAAATCAGATTTGAAAATTCAGCCAGAAAATATTGATGAGTTTCAAAAATTTATTGCTGTGAAATTAGGAGTCCAAAATCTTGGGATTCGGTCTGGTATTAGGTTTTCAAACTAGCTTTCCAGTGCCACCTTTTATTTGGAAAAATTATCACTATAAAAATTTTCAAAATTCGTACAGTAGAAGGGGGTCAGAATAGTCTGCACTCTGATTTTTTATAAATTTAAACGTTAATTATGTCCTTTACATAAATTATATATCTTTGAAATTTATGGGGTTGGAAAGCCAATGAAACCTAGTTTTTTCTATGAATTTTCAAGAATTTTTGGATTTTTTTTTATACTGTTTGAAACTGCCCTTCTCGTAGGGGGTCCATCTGGTCTGTTTGACCCCCTAGAACATAAAAATTCATGAAAAATTGCACGAAATAGTAAAAATATTAAAAAAATATTCCCTGAAAGATTTATTGAAAAAGTAGTATCTCTACCAAATTTCATATTATTTTTCTTCAGTTATTGATCTGGGGAGTGATTTCAAGTCAGACTAAGGTCTGACTGTAGATTTTAGAAGAAGCACAAACCCTAGGTAATTCACATTAGGGTTTAAATTTAGAGACTCAAAACAAACCTTTTTGAGCCTGATTTGGGTGTGAATGCATGAGAAGGGATTTGATGTGAAGACTATCTCTTATCTTTATTCGCATCTTCTCTCAAATATCCATGAACCCATATCATTCTTTTGACCCTCACTCAGGGTCCTCCATCTCCCAACCCAACCATGATTTCGACTCCTCCTAGTTGGGAGACTCATCCTAACCAGCTGAGATATGATTATCCTTATCCCCCAACTTATTTAGAACATGAATCTCATGGATCTGACCCTTATCTAGATTAGAACCAATTGAAATCCATAGTTGCTGAATTCCGAGAATATAACAAGGACTATACAGATCAATGTGCCAAGCTTCTAGAGTAAATTAGACGATCTCAGGAACAATCTCAATCTTATCACTCCTCCCAGGGACAAGAGACTTGGAACAACCAGCCTAGTGGGTCTAGTGACCCATATTTTGGAACCACTAGCTATTCTACTGATTCTTGCTACCATGGGGAGGCATCCTAGATTCAGCCAACCCAAAAGGCACCTTTGGACCTAATCCATGATTTGGGTAGATCAATTAAGGAATGCACTATTTCTGATACACCTGTACCTGATGAGATATCTCTAATGAATTGGAATAATGGATCACAAGTACAGGACCACATAACAGGTTCTCAATCAACTCCCTCTGTAGTCAGCCCCACTCAGGGCGATACGCCTATTGCTTCATATCCAAATTCGTATAACCCTGAGTGGAGAAACAATCCTAATATTTCATGGCCACCACAAAGACCGACTCAGACTGAACATCAATCTAGGCCAGCCCAATACTCCACTCAATCCACTTTAGGGCAACAATCTAGTCCAGCCCAACCCGCAACCACCCTTGAAGATATCATGAACATTTTGTTGGACTTTGATAAGAAAAATGAAGAAAGGCTGACTAAGTTGGAAAATCATGTGAAATCTCAAGGGGATCGAATCAAGAGACTCCAAGAATCACTCTATCCCCGAATGCAAATGCCTTTTCACTCCTATTCTCCACCTATTCTTCCGACCCCTCCTCCAATCTATCAAGCATGCCCTTGTGCGGGGGGTCAAATTTGTGGCCTCTAAAAGGAAGAGAAAAGCTAAGAGCCCACCCAAACGACCTGATTTGGGCTCAACCAAAAATCATAAGACCAAACCCACATCCAGCTCTGACTCAGACTCAAGGGACAAAAAGAAGAAAAAGGCTTCTGAAGTTGATTTGACCCATTTACCCTTTCCTGAGGCCTTAAAGAAAGAGTCACAAAAGAAAAAAATGACTTGCACACCTAAAGAGGTGGTTTTATCAGCTAACATAAGTGCATTTGTTTCTGGCACTATACCACCCAAAATGACTGACCCTGGAAAACCCTTCATATCTTGTGCCATAAAGGGATTCACCTTCAATAAAGCCCTTGTGGATCTAGGGTCTTCCATTAGCTTGATTCCTACCGCCCTTTTTGACCGCACCAAACATGGAGATCTACACCACACACCTGTCACTATTAGATGGCTCCATCAAACTACAGAAGGGGGTAGTTCAGGATGTGCTTATTAAAGTGCAAGGTCTTAGCTTTCCAGTCGATTTTATTGTCTTGGACATGAATATATCGGAGAAGCTAAGTAATTCACCCATTATTCTGGGTCGACCTTTCTTGGCTACGGCCAATGCACGGATTGACTGTTACTCAGGATGTATGGAGGTGAGTAGCGGCAATGAGAAGATTCACTTTGATATGTATGCAGCCACTAAGAAAACAAAGTCAAGGTACTTTCTGGATGACATGGAAAGTTAGTCGGAGGGTAATTCGGAAGAACCTATGGCAATTGACACTTGGGTAGAACCACACGACCCGAATCAACAATCCACTAGATCACATAAGTCACCCTCCCTACCAGATCAAATCATTGATAATATGGTTTACTATCTTGATCGACCTAGCCCAATTCAAACCCCTACCCCTTGGAATGAATCCCAGCTTACTCAATTGATCAAAATGATTCATGAAATAAAAGAAGCTAGTGAAAGAGAATATGATGATATAAGGAAAGAGCTTCATAGAATCCTGGATGAGCAACAAAAACCAGAAATGTTTGAATCTGGGTCAGGTGTGTCACAACCGATTTGCGATTCGGTGGTGGTCATGCAGGATTTTGTTGATCGAACACCCGAGGTGGATGATATTGATAACCCTATGGAAGCTGAGAATGGAGATTTATTTGAGAATCTTGATCTTGATATAGGGCCTGAGTACCAATCATTTCATTTTGAGGAACCAAGCATTAAGGGACCTGAATATAATTTTGTTGTATTTGAGAATACCCATGGAGACATTGATGAATTAATTCAAATGATCTCATACACGGAGCAACAAAATCAAAAAGACTGTAACAACTCCTCAATCAATGATTCAGCCCATTCCACTTTCATGGAGGGACTCACTACTAAATCTAATGCCCAACTTCATCTAAGTGAGAAGAAGGAAATATCCCCTTATGAAATAGATATTCAAGAAATTGAAAGATTATTGGGGATAACATATGATGAGTTATCAGAGGAAGCTAGGAATTTTGGGGAATCATGTGATAATTGGGAATTGGCATTGGACAATTTGGAAGAGATAAAAGATGAAGATGAGACCCAAACATCTTTGGTAGAGACAGAGACTAATCACTGGACCTTGATTTCCAGATCTGACCACACTACTTGGGTCATGCCTTCCATTCGTCACCATTATCAGGACCCATATGATTTCACCCCACACGACTCCACCCATACCCCTACCACCCACATTCTCCATCACCTCTTCGGGATGCCTTCACCTTCATTCCTTCCAGGCACCCGTATTTATCTATCTTTCTTCTGTAGCATCTAGCTGCAGATAATCCCAAGCCCCATCTACATATTTTCCCGATTATTTGGACTTGGAATTCATGGACAGCTAGTTCGCATTTGCGGTCAGCTGTTGGCGAATGAGACTAAAATTCTTATCATTTTACTCGCCATTCTCAATACTGTATTGGTATATCCTTTTTAAAGTGTATGCCCAGCTGGAGGCGTTAAACTCAGCACGGATAAATATCATTTCACCATTATCTATATATAACCATTTTTATACATAGCATATTTTTGTTTTAGCATATTTCCCTTTTCTATATTGCATGTTAACAGGTTGGCCGGTGCTGAATATAATTTCAGGAGCAATTACAGGTGATTTCTATCCATTCTCTCCCTACAACAATTATTTTCTTTTACATTCATGCATGAGGACATGCAAGAACTTAGGCATGGGGGGGTAGATACAGAAAAACTGAAAAAAAAAAATTTCCCAACACTTAGGAAAACCTTGGAGCTACATGCAAAATGTACTTTAGGACCTTAAATAAAAGAACAACCGACTCCACCTCCAATGCTCTCATTGGAGCTAGAAATTGTTCGCAACAGCCACTTCCGACTCACCTGCCCACCTTTTGTTCTAAATTTAGGGTCAAGCTGATTGTAACCCGATACGGGAAATTCACGAAGTACAAATTATATGAAGTTACATGTTTATAGCATATATAGATATTGCATTCATGAATAAGATTATTTTATTAAGAGAATGCATTAGGGATTTTATCCGTTAGTTGATTCCTGTAATCTGGAATCCAGTACAACTTTTCACACACATGTAGATTTGCAATGGATTCACGGTGAAGGCTGATAAACGTCTTCAGTTTGTCGAGAAGAAGCAGTGCTTCTTTTCCTAAACCCTTGGACAATGTTTTGGAGTCAAGCAGATTTTCCTCCAAAAATCCACCAAATAGTGTGAGATGAGAGTAGAGTGTACTGGTGCTCTAAGATTAGTGCAAGGAATCTGGAATCCTAGATAATTAGGTGATGATACTATGAGATTAGACATAGTTTTCGCTCTCGGTTCCCGCGTATACATTTTTGTGCGAAATTGTGAGAGCCACTGAATAAGGCAAATATGTGGAAAGCGAGTTTTCATAAAACTAGGGCTAAGGTGAATGGTTACGACCATTCTTTACGGAATCCTCGGCTGAAGGAGGGTATTGATGTCAAGGTCAGAAATGCACCATCCTATCCATCTCTCCCGGTGCCGTGAGTAGGCACTTCCACCAAATAAGCCACCCAATGTCTCTTGAGTACCACCAATCCCTAATAATGCCTCCTCAATAAAGTTCATGGATGTATGCCAGTTGTGTTATGCTGAAAAAAAAAAGAGAAAAAGAAAAAGAATGATGAAAAGAAAGAAAAATTGAAAAAAAACTTAGAAAAAGAAGAAAAAAAAAATTTGGAAGAAGGAGAAAAAGAGTTTGTGAATATTTAGTATTTATTTCATTTGCATTGAGGTAATACCACCAAACAAATTTGAGACCCCACCAAATAAGGCCTTAACCTATTTTTCCGCATTTCTGACTGCCCGAATATTGGCTGAGGAATTTCGACTTAGTGTTAGGGTTATGAGAACTCAATTAAAGTGTTAATGCCTAGTGAGACCACCAAATACAGATCCTATGTGTGAATCTGGTGAGGTTGTGAGCTCTAAGAAAAAGAAAGAAAAAGAGTAAGAGAGAATGAATACAAAGGAATCAAAAGGGAGCATAGTTTTTCTCGTCTTTCTCTGAGTTGAGTTACTTAGTAATCCGGGAATCTAGATTCTGTAGTACTAATCTCTATGTAGCACCAAGTGAGAATGAGCCACCAAATATATAATCCTTTCCCTCAAAGATTCTCTACCTAAGCCCAAAGCCGGGGTGAAATTCATAGAATATCTTGAATACCCCAAGGGAAGAAATCCGCCTATCCTGCTAGAATTTTTATTAGGGGTCAAGTACATGCTTTAGAGGTGTATTAGTTTTCACTCGAATCCGTTGCAAAAGAAAAGCTACATAGCTGCACCTTCACGATTGTCTGGATTTCTAGAGCATAGGATGAAAACGAAAAGGAGAAAAATCTCTATGCAAACACTTGATAAAATAACCAGTCCCTTAGGGACCCTTGCTGTAAATAATTTAGTCTTGCATTTGCTAGGGATTAGCAAAGTTTAGGTATGGAGGCATGATTGCACAGCAATCATGGGTTCTAATCAACCTAAATAATGTCTGAACCTATCTTAAATTGTGGATATTGCACACATATCTCGCATATCATGCATTGCATCAGTCTATTTAGAATAAGATGAGATATCCTGCTAGTTAATGGTTTTTATTGCTATTTATAGATAATAAAGTGATCCAGGATGGAGATAGTCGAATAAAGTAATAAAGGAAGAAGAAGACTGATCCAGATAAGAGGAGTGAGGAGGATAGCCTTATCCCTACCCTTAGAAACCCTAGGACAGCCTTCCCAAACCCAAAACAACCTCCTCTTAGCCTCAAAACCCAAACATGGATAGCACTATCCATGTTCCTATCCCTCTCCCAAACACTTAGGAACCAAAACCAGCCTTAGAAAACATAAAACCCACTCTCCAGCACCTTTTAGGACGTCCAGACATCTGGCTGGACATCTGATTTCTGCATAATAATAATCCAGGAAGCCAAAGCTCATACTGAAACAGAATTGGGCATCTAATTTAGTGTCTAGACGTCCAATTTTGTAGTATAAGACGTCTGACCACTATCCTGGACGTCTGATACCGCTGTCTGGTTCCTGATTTTGGTGTTGGAAGCCCAAGCTTGCCTATTTTGACCTAGGAACCCCATCGGACACCCTAGGAAACCTACGTAGAGACCTCCTAAGCCTAGTCCACTATCCATAGCCCTACTTGTCCTATCCTTAACCCAATTGAACCATCCCATACCTAATTGGGTGCATTTACAGTTGATTGGGTGCACCCGAGCCAAATTAGATCCGCCTAGGATCTAATTAACTCATACCTATTAGGGTTACCCTAGCCTAATCACATGCACACATCTAATTAAACTTTACCTAGACCTAATTAGGTTCAGTCCTACCCAATTATACTTTCCTAAGCCTAATTAGGTCCACACCCACTTAATCTAGATTGACCCAACCTATTTAGCACCTAATCCTACCAAAACCCACAACCTAGCCCTACGAAAAACACACACCCACACACACATGCACACCTTCCCATTTTACTCCCACCAAACCCATGCACATTCTCTTGGAAACCCTAACAACTTGTGTCAAACCAAGATCCAAAAATTGTGGCATTGGCTATTTTTGGAGCCACCAAAAGTGGCAACCAAATGGAGCCTTCCATAAGGGCAAAGAGAGAGCTACGAAATTGGACCATCTCTCCATACACTCTCCCATCCATACTCTCCACTCTTAACTTTCTTCCACCTCCAAAACCTTAAGGCCGTCCTCCTCATCCTCCTCCAAGGCTCCATGGATGGCTAGCTAGAGAAGCTTCTCTCCAAAGCTTCAAGGACGGCCATTGGTACAGAAAGGGAGAAACACCCTCCTCTCTCCACTTGGGTGCACTAGCCCCCATCTTCTTCTTCTTGGACGGCCATGAAGGCTCACCCATAGCCTCTTGTGGCCGGCCATCTCTTTTGGTAGGCGTGTAGACGGGTTTGCACACCCAAGGTCTAACCTACACCCTCACACAAGGCCGATGGCCCTAGTGGCAACTTTCCGGCGTGAGGGATTTTCTTCTATTTATATGCTTTCTAGTGTAAATGATGTGTGATAATTTTTTTATGCATAAATAATTTCATGATGTTTCTGTGATTGATTGTCCTCATGTTTGCTTGCCTATATGACACTTTGGTTTATTCACACCATGCACGGCCACCATGGCCTCATGTAGATGCACATAGTCACTTAGGTTTTTGCTAGTTTATCTAGATCTAGGTTTCAATTCGCTTTTCGAAATAAAAAAAATCAAAAACACAAAAAGACAAAAATAGTAGCTTAGGTTAGATTTAGGTTATAAAAGCCGATCCAAATCTCGATTCGTTTTCATGCCTCCCAGAGACGAACGACCGGGACTCAAGTTCTAAAAAGTATAAAGATCTATGAGAGTTTTGTTATAACAAATATCTTTGATGAGTGGTTTTTGCGACTATACTACGATTTCCAACGATTTCAAAATACGCAATTTCCACGCTCGTCAGTCAACAAGTCAATGAAAGAGGTGGGGTGTGGTCACAACATTTATCACATGGGATATATGGATCTACACTAAATGGGTATTGATTGGGGGAAAATGAAACAAACCCAAAGGACTTGAGGCCCAACAAAGAAAATTGATCCATTGGGGCTAACCGTCTCTAGGCCCACTGAGTGCATGCAAACCAAGGCCCTCCAAAGCAAGGAGCCAAGCTAATGGAGGACTTGCTTGAGCTCAATATAGGGCAACTCGACTAGCGTAGGCACTTGCTAGGACAGTCGGCCCAACACTTGTGGCGAATTAGCCTAAAGGATTGTGAGAACAACTAGTGTTAGGTGGTTAGGTGAACGAAAGTGTTCAAAGTGACTAGAATGATGAGGTGACCTAGATGGATCAATTGAAGCTACAAGCAGATCCCCAGACATCTGACTTGGATGATCAAGGGAAATTGGGCAAAGTACTAAGCAATAGATGCTAGGCAAACCCAGAAGATGAGATGACACCGTAATAATAACATTGGGGAATGGAACGATTCGCAGCTTCCCAGGGTCAATCTTTACCCCTGTAATTGTTATAGTAAAGGAGGTTTTACATGTATGCCATTAAAAACCATCAAAATTATTTTACTGCCATCATGTTACAAATATTCCTATTAATGTCAACAAGAAACTTACGTTGTTAATGTAAATGTCACCCCGTCATCTCTCCATTAGTCCACTAACTAGGTCTAGAGAAAAGTGGACACAAGTTGAGTTAAAGATACTCATCTCAAAGGGAAATGGACGATGGTGATTTAATCCATCTTTATAAATAGATTGGGTGGCTAGGTTTATTAAGGATGCAAGCCTCCTCCTCGTTCCTTTTCCTTCTTCATCCTCTTGCGCCATCTTTTACCTTTAGGCCATCTTCGACAACGACGTTAAGCTCCTCTATGACACTATTGTCGACCATGTTCATGAACTACTATCTCCAACCTACTCGTCCTTCCTTTACTTCATCCCCGCCCACACTTAGTGCTGAATGAAATCATCCATGAGCTCCACCACGCCCTGAAGCTCTATCATGAGCTCACATCAAGCTCCACTCCTGTGGTTCCTGATTAGTGGCTACTCATCATAGCTAAATAGATAAAGTTAAGCTAGAACTAGGTTAAACAATGTCAAATTAACACATAAAAAGGGTTAAGTGTGGGAATAAAAGAAAAAGACCTAAAACATTAATTCTGTGTTAAAATTGCATAATTAGGTCATTAAACGAGATATTCTTCAGAAAAAGGTCAAATGGTGATCCAAGTGTAAATTGAACACACAAACGAGTTTAAAAGTTCAAATCAAAAGTATAATTAACTTCTCAAAAGTTCAATTAAGCTTATACAAAAACTTGAAGGCATTTGGACATCATTAAGGCCTTGAAATAAAAGATTTACATTTAGGTCCTTTATGCATTACATTCCATTCATTAGAAAAACTCTTAGGACCTATTTGTAACCCGTAGGAACCTCTTTGTAAGCCCTAAAGGACCACTCTGTAACTATTCACTATCACTTTTGGGCCTGCCTATAATTTTTATACCCCTCTGCAGAGGGGTATCCTTGCAATTTCTCCAATACATTTCCAATGCCTACTGCAACCCGCGCATGCACTGTAGCACGCAAAGAACACGGGCCATCTGGATCATTGATATCTCATTTGGATTGATCTGTGGCTCTCCTTGATTCGAACCTTTGCACGATTCGGTGGGTGTGGTCACCACTACCCTCAGATCCCATCCAATGGTTAGGTTTTGATTTGACAGCCCGCGCCCTCTCTCCTCTCATCCTCGCCACTGGTGCCCTCGTCGCTTAACCTAACTCATGCGGTGCATTGATTCACTGTGCGAGCTACTTAAGCACCTCAATGGTCGCATGTGCAAGGGATCACTCCCTCCATTCTTAGCGATCGTTCTTCCACTCCAGCCACCCCTCCCCACCAATCCCCAGATTTCACAGCCATCGGCTGTGAATTCTTCGACTTCTCTCCGATTCTCCTCATCGCTAAGGATGACGTATGCCTGAGGATGACCCAAAAGCTTCACTAGAAGGCTTTTCCCTTTGCTGGAGTCCCTTCCTCCCCCTCCATTCTTCCTCCTTAGCCACCAGCTAAGGACCCACAGGTCCCATTCTTCCTGTTAGAGTAGTTTTCATGCTTTGTAGTCTAGCTGTAGCAGTAGTAAGGTAGATTAGCAATAGAATTAGAGGTAGAAGTAGTGTTAATATGCTGTGTGTGTTAGTTTAGCATTAGAATTAGATTTAGATTAGCTTCACCCCCTCACCTCCTCTGATCATTTCAGATCAGAGGGGATGGTTTCACACAATCATTGATCATAATTTTATCCCTCTACATGTTTTTCATATCATTTCTGATTCCCTTGATGTTTATCTCACAATTCACCAATTCATTAAATCTAATTTCAGATCTGAATGACGTCCTACATCAGATCTAAAATTAGCATCAAGAACCACATTAGGGGCTTCTCATTCATCCCACTTTTGTCACAAAAGTCCCTGATATGAGTTTTAAATAAAATTAGTTTGCCAGATTTTCTTGGATTTCAGATTGCAAGGATTTTTAGTCATTTGGGCTGTGAATGCTTTAATCAAGCAAACTGAAGTATTTTGATTTTGATTCACTGATTGGCTAGGAGTCTTAGGTGATTCTAAAGTCAGACTTCACCTCAGATGAGCCATAATATGATATGATATTTTTGAAAATTTCAATGCCTTAAATGCATGATAGAGCTAAGGCACTTTGGTGATTTGAGGCTCTACCTTGTGTTCATGTGTTGTTTGTAAAATGCAAGTTTTGATTTTTTAACGTAAGGAATTCTCAGTATTCTTTAAGGTTATAGAGCTTTGGGATTTGAGTTTGTGTATTAAATTGACTGATTTAACTCTTTCTACATGTTGTCTATAGCATTAGAAAGAGTTAGATCAGCTCTTCTTCTGATTTGATTTGATGAAATGTTGCTGATAAGGGATTTTGATTTGTATTTCCGAGTGGTTCTTTATGTGAATCTCAACCCTTTTCAAATCTAGTCTTCAAGTGATTTCTGTTTTGTGTTCGTAAATCCTAGAATTATAACAAACTGTTGCAGTTGCAGCTATATTTCCACCAAATCTAGTTAAGTATCCCCTTAACTAGTTCACTTATGTGCCTGTTAAGGTTCTCTTGATTCTGATCTGGGATATAAGTGACTAAATTAGGAATTACTTAGCTGGATTAAGGTTGTGTTCTTCCCTGTTGTAGATCTGGTTCTCTGAAAGATGGATTAACTGCAGCAGCAGTTAAGACGTTTGATCTTCTTTTGTAAGGTCTAAAATAAACCACAACAGCAGTAGCAGATTCTATAGTAGCTGTTTCAGTAGCTGTAGGAGTTGAGTTTGCTGCTGTTGCAGCTTATTTTGCTGCAACTGATGATGGTCTGAAAATCAGTGGATAGTAGGTGTAGATTAAATTATATAATTGGCTGATATGTAGCATATGGGTATTGAATTGTAAACAAGCTTTCATGTAATTTTAATGTATCTTTAAACATCATTTGAATGCTTGTAATCTTGTTAGAATTCTTTGTCAGCTAGTTGTCTTAATGCCTAACTGTCCATTAAGTTTGATTAAATGAAATTCATGTGGAATTGCATGCTTAAATGTTCATATCTTTTCTTTATATTGTGTTGAGACCGTTGAGGTAGTCTACTGCCTCTCAACCCTTTTAAGTTCCATTCTTAGCCTTAGAACGCATTTAGAAAATCCTTTGTAAGGCTTAGAATGTGTTCACTTTGGAATTAAATAAAAACCATATAAAAATTCTAAAAAAATAAAATAAACCTGTCTTGGTAAAGATCAGGTATTTTCTTAAGTATATACCAAGTTTCATGGTACTCTGAACCCCCAGCTTGGTAGAACATACCAGCTGACGGTTCAGTATACCATGGAACTTAATAAAAGAAACTAAACATAAAAACACCAAAAACAGCTCCTATTTCTCATCTATTTCTTTCCATCTCATCTCATACCTCCATAAAAGATATAATACCCGTAAAAAACTGAAAAAACTCAAAAATACCTAAAAATCCTTTGTATATTATGTATATAATTGTGAATATAAAGTATATAGGAAACTTATTTATCTATAGGGTAAATTATACATATATAAGGTATAAATAACTTATGTATATATTGTAGTATGTAAACTAAGTATTTAAGTTAGGTTATACTATATATATCTTAATTTTATAACTATTTATTAATTAAACTAACTTATATGTACTAATGAGCTATATAAATTAATAAACTCTAAAAATAAGCTTATTTAGTTATGATACTGTAAATACATATTTATATATATATTATGAACATATTTAACCCTGTACCATAATTTAATTATACATGTAGAATACATAAATAATTTATTAAGTTATTAAGTTAAATTAAAATAAATTAGTAATTTAAGTTAAAACTAAGTTAACTTATATTGTATATTTAAACTAATATATTTTAAGTAATTTAAGCTAATTTAAGTATACTCATATTGTATTCTACTATTTAAACTTTGTTTATATGTAAAATAGTCCAAAATCTACTATTTAAATGTAAATAAAATAAAAATAAAAATTGTAAAATATAATAAAAATTTGTATTAAATACTTTAATATATATACTAACTCTATATAAGGTCAATTAGACCATATATTAACTAATTTATATGTAGTTAAGGAATAAACCTAAAATTAAGTATGTTTAAACTATATACTTTGGTGAATTTATTTATATAGTAAATATAATTAAATTTCTAAATTAACTGTACAATTGTATAGTACTATGTAAATACTTTATTATCCTATAATTTTATTTTATTTTATAATAAATTATGGCCCTCAAATTGAGGGCCAAAATCACAAAATCAACACTAGTCGCTGGAATTCCAACGTAAGAGTGGCGCTAAGATAACACCACATCGGAAACAACAAAGCACGCTAAGGTGCTTAAATTGTTTTTCTTCCCCTTTCCATCTAGTCGTCAGGTGCCTAGCACCCTTATACCCATTACCCTCTCCCCCTTTCGAGCATATGAATGGCTATGGCAATGGCTATGGCATTATGTGTGATGTGTGAACAATGTGCGGTGTGTGGCTGGGAGCCATGCACTGTGCGAAGGGCTTGATTAAGCCTAAATCTGAGCATTAAACAGAGATTAAACCCGCATAATTAAGAAACTAGGGCGGCACTTAGTAGAGGTCTGGTCCCACTTGTTCCCTGGGTGCTATGTATCCCTCGAACGGTGCTGCCCGCTAATTAAACACTAATTTTTGGATTATTGAGGGCCATAGTGATTAAGAGAGGAGATGAAATGCGGGTTAAGTGTCGTAAGAGTTAAGAAGAACTCAGAAGAAGAAGAGAGCTTAGAACAAAAGAAGAGAAGAAAGAAGTATACGTATATCCGTATGTATAGTATAGTATATATATGTATATATAAATGAATAAGTATAACGTAAATAATAAGTATATGTATAGTATACATAAGTTGTATAGAAGTGTTTGAGCTATATTTGTATATAAATAACTATGTAGCTTTACTGACAGAATAAACCGTCACTATAGGTGAAATAAGTGTCACTATAGACCCTAGTTTCTACTTTAGAATCTGTATATAATTTTTATGGGGTTTCTTGACGTTTGCATCTGTCGCTGTGGCCCCTATATATGTTACTATATATGTTAGTATATTAAGTTAAGTATAGTATGTATGATTAGTTATTATTGTATATTTATGTAAGTATTAGTAATATGACTTATAAATAGATAGTATAGAGTATATTTATGTAATGTTTGATGCTTGTTTGTAATTAGGCTTTTGCAAGCATGTTAATAAATTCTTTTTGTTTATAATTAAGCTATTGATTCATTCATTTGCACATAAAATTGATCTTTTTTGAATTAAAGAGTAGTATTGGACATAGAGAGTGATGTACATCAATAACTACCTCCCAGTGAACGACATAGAATAAAACAGTAAAAATTATGTAAATTAAATAAAATGGATGGGAAAATGGTTTGTATTTGTGACACATACTACAACAACAATAATTTTTTTATACGAACTGCGTACTTCGTTGACATATTAGTTCCCTCCTCCAGTGACCATTGTGCTTGTTGATCTCCCCCACACTATTCAATGCCAAGCACATTGAGCTCCTTCTACCACCTAGCTACCATGATCACTACCAAAATCAGTCGTCACTGCCTCCCTTTTCGACACTTGAGCTTTAAGGTTATCGTAAGCTTCGTTGTTCCTCCCTCAACCCCTGCCACCCTCTTGCTTACTTTTGTGTGTGTGTGTGTATAATTGGGCAAGAAAGGGAGGAGTACTTGGTGTGTAAAGACCCAAACCTACTTTTCGAGGTCATTTTTAGGCTAAGCACATCGAGACAAACCCATTGGTGCTCTTCGGGCATGGATCGAGTTTGTGCAATTCGAAAATTGGAAAAAAATTACATTTTTGGTCAAATAGGATCATCCTCAAACAATGTGACTGAAATATGTCGAAATTAGTGTCATTAAATTCCCCTCGTCACAAGCTTTCCAACGATATCGATTTTACAAAAATCCAAATTTTGTGGTAAAAGTTATGTGAGAAATACAATGTTACGTGATGGGGTTGTTAGATAAAATAATAAGTAAATAATAATAATAGTAAAAACATTTATTATAATAGTAAAAATATTATTATTATTTTTATTTTTATTTTTATGAAAGTCGGTTGGTAAGATATATAAATAAGGGGAGGGGAGGGTGCTTGCCCTAGGAAGAAAGGGAAAGAGAAAGAGAGAGATTGCATGGGAAATGAGAGAAAAAGAGAGTAAGAGAGAGATTGTGAGGGAAATGAGAGCAAAGAGAGAGGGAAAGAGAGATCGTAAAGTGTAGTGAGAGTGTGTGTGTGAGAAAGCAAAATCAAGAGAAAAGAGAGAGTTCGGAAGGAAAAAGAGGGAGGAGGAGAGAGACAGGCATTGTGCGGGAAAAAGAGGAAGGAGGAGAGAGACGTGCATCAAAAAAGAGGGAGGAGATAGAGTGACCGATTGAAAGGGAGAGAGGGAGAAGACCGTGTGGGAAATAATAGCGGTGCGAATCTCGAGGTGCTCGAGCGTGTGCATGTGCGGGATTTTAAATTTCATGTTTGTTCGCATTTTGATTCGTTTTGGGGTTAAATGACATATGTTTTCCACATTTTAGGATTCATTGGAACCGTCACTCCATGAAACTACATATTGGTAAACTTTAAACTTGGTTTTGGAAAT
Organism: Thalassia testudinum; assembly: GCA_037157565.1. NCBI lineage: Eukaryota > Viridiplantae > Streptophyta > Magnoliopsida > Alismatales > Hydrocharitaceae > Thalassia > Thalassia testudinum. The sequence goes on along the minus strand of JAZHRO010000030.1, from coordinate 22,690,932 downwards.
TATTTGTTTCATGAAAAGTTTAGCAAAATACGTGTCTTTAACGTTTATATCTTATTTCCTACGTGTCTTGACGTTGATCTAGCCCTAAAGCGCATACAAAATACGCGGGCCCCTAGAATAGCGAAGGAGAAACAATGGATGAACATTTCAGAGTCATTGTGACCCCCGATGACATAAGGTAGAGTAGTCTCTCTCCTTTTCTGTATAGGTTATCTACAGAGTGATTTTCCTTACGTATTGCACCGTTTAGTGTGCATTCTTACCTCTTGCTTTGATTGGACCTGTTTGTATATTTCTTGTTGCTCTAGGTACTGGAATATTAAATATATTGATGAAAATCAAGTTGACTTGGAATGTGAATAACCAGAGTAATATTGTTAACTGCCGGATTAAAAGGAGTCAATGACAAATTATTTGATAATTTTCATGAAATGAATTATAAAATAATTAAGCTTGTTGAATATGGTCTCAACATCGCATGTGATAAATGAATTTCTATTTTGAGTAAAACTAGCATCATTTTTTTTGAATTGAATAGGAATGTTATCGAATCGCCGATAGCAATCTGGGAGAGCTTTTATTGATTAAGTGATAGCAAAAAAAATTACATGAGTGAACCCCATTGATGTATGAGATTCCAGCAATTGTTTACAATATTATCCACATTCACTGGTGTCTCCTGAAACAAACTCTCATTTCTAGCTCTCCACACCGACCATAATATTGTCACCATGGGCAAATATGGCTTATTCGCCCTCAAGAAGGAACTCCAAAGACTCTCCCATGTGGGAATAGATTCCCTACACACCTTCCTCCAAACGCAATCTGTAATCATGTAAGTGGAAAAAATATGAAGACTGGAGTCATTATGCATCCCACACAAATGGCAGAAGTGAGTGGGGATGCCCATTCTCCTATGCCTCAATTCTCCCATTATCAGGCCATCTCTTCTACATAACCACAAAAAAATTTGCACCTTCAATGGTATCTTCAATTTCCATAACTTCTTCCCAATCTCATCAACCTTAGCCATTCTGGACGAAGTGATAAGCTTATCATAGGTAGTCACTGAGGAGAAAGTTCCCTCCCATTTGTATGTGTCGCACTCCTCAGGTGTGGGTTTGAAAGCAGCATGTTCCTGCATAAGATGTTCATTTTCTGCCCGTGTTCTTATTCCATGACCATTCCCTACCTCATTGTTCAAAGTCCAATTCTCAGAGACTGTGTCCCAGTAGTCATATACCAAAGCATTTTTATCAATAGCAGCGGAAAATGCAAGAGGGTACCTGTCTTTTATCACCCCACCAGGCAGCCATTTTTCCAACCAAAATTTGAAGCTTTTCCCATCTCCCAAGACAGACTTGAATAGACTCTAATTATCTGCCAAAGCATGCACCACAGATGACCAGAAAGGAGATGGCTTATGAGGATTTAAGTGGTTCTTCTCATCATTGGCCACCCCATAGCTATCCTGGATGATTTCTGTCCACATTTTTTTTTCTCCTTGGAGCAGTCGAACAACCCATTTCAATAACAGGGCATCATTAAATTCTTTGAGTGACCTGATTCCCATGCCACCATACTTCTTTGGCGAACAAATTGAGTCCCACTTTATAGGTTGGAAGAAGGCACCTTGATGGGAAGCCCCTTTCTAGAAGAACCTCTTGCGCACCACGTCAAATTTTTTCCAAATTGACTTTGGGGCTCTATGAACAGAGAAGAAAAAGACTAGAATGGATGTGATGACTGAGTTCAATAAAATATACCTCCCTCCTTTCGACAAGTAGAGACTACTCCAGCCCTCTAGTTTCGTAGCCACCTTTTCATAAAGAAAGGACCAATCTGTTTTCTTTAGTTTTGTGCACTTCGGTGGTAAACCCAGGTATTTGATTGGCAGTGATATCACAGACATTCCCAGGATGGTAGAGATGTCATTTTGGTCTATACCGTTCATACCAAAGCAAACCAAGGAGGACTTACTTCCATTTAGTTTTAAACTAGAAATCTCACCAAAAATTTTGACCATATAATATAGCGCCTGCACTTCCCTCTTCCCACCTTCCACAAAAAACACAGTGTCATCCGCATATTGAAGAATGGGCGCCAATGCCCTATTGTTAGTCATCGAGTATCCCCTTATCAACCCATCAACTGCTAGTTTGCATGCATATCTTGCTAATGTATCCACTGCAAGATTGAAGATCAAGGGGGCTAGTGGGCAGCCTTGCCTTACCCAACACTAAGGTTGAATCCAGGCTCAACGTGGTTTCCCATTTATCAGGGGGCAATAGGAAGCAGTCGTGATGCATCTCTTCACCCATTGTATCAAAAGGGGGGGAAATTTTATCCTTTTAAGAATTTCCCAAAGGTACGGCCAAGAAATTGAATCATAGGCTTTAGTGAAATCAACTTTCCATAGGAAAGCCTTGGATTTTCGCCTATGCCATCCATCACCATTTCTTGTGCCATGATGAACGATTCCTGCAGTGACCTCCCAAGTAGAAAAGCAGACTGGACAGGCATAATCAAATCTTGTAATACATCACGAATTCTGTTGGCTAGAATCTTGCTGATGATAAGATAGATGGAATTCGATAAAGCAATGGGTCTATAATCTGAAAAATTCTCCGCACCCGACTTCTTTGGTGGCAAAAGTAAATAAGACCTATTCAGTCTTTCAAAACCAAAGTTTCCCATTTCAAACTCATGTATAACTTCCATCACATCCTTCTTAAGAACGTTCCACATTTCACTGTAAAAGAAGACCTGAACCCCATCCGGTCCAGGAGCACCCTCATTATTCAAGTCTTTGATTGCTTTCATTGTTTCTTGTTCGGTAATAGGAGCAACTAACATGGCCATCTGATCATTGCTGACACTTGGAAAGTCAGCCGAAGCCATCCTCCATGTACCTCTTGGTGTAGCCTTGGCTGACTTTTTAAAGTACCGGCCAGCTTCACATCTGATTTCACTGGTAGATGTAATGGTTCTCTCACCCATTTTAATAGATGAGATGAGATTAAACCTCCTCCTAGAACTGGTAGCAAGATGAAAAAATTTCGTATTGGCATCACCTTCCTTGAGCCACAGTTGTCTAGATCTCTCATGCCAATCCATTTCTTTCTTCAAGTCCTCCTCCCCAATGATCTGCTGCATATACTTTCTTTGTTCATGCTCCTGGGTACTCGAACCTGCCTGCACTCCTTCAAATCCAGCCTTTGGATCTTTGCCAATGCCTCAACCCTCTTCTGCTCTCTGATGGTTGCCACTGTCTGCCCATATTCCTTCAACATAGAGCACATGTCTGCCAACTTTGATGCAAGCTGTTGTGTGGCCGAGCCATTCACTACCTTATCACCAGCTGGACAACATATCAGCAAAACCCTCCTCCTGGAACCAAGACTTCTTAAGTTTGAAGTATGATCCAACATCAACATTCGCCCCACTGTCCCACACAATTGGTGTGTGGTCAGAAAATGCCTTGTCAAGGCTCATAGCAGACGATAGTTGGAATCTCTCCAAAAGGATTGGGTTGCCAAAGAATCTATCCAACCTTGATACCAATCCACTGCCATTTCTCCAAGTGAACTCCACCCCACTGACAGGGTACTCAATGATACCCAATCTTTGCACAGCCACTTGGAATCCAGCCATTGCACTATCAGAGTTGCCCCTAGGTTTGTCACCACTTGAAAGAGGACAATTGAAATCACCACCAGAAAGCCATGGTACCTCTTGGACTCGTTGATGCACTATTGATAGGTCCTCCCAGAGTTCTACTCGATCAGCAGCTGCACAAGGTCCATAAATGCATGAAATGAACCAATCCAGATCACCTTGAAGGTTCTGACATCTACAAGTAAGTACATGTCTATCACGAAGGATTTCATCCACTTTAAGGCAAGATTTTTTCCACCATATGGCCATCCCACCAGATCTGCCAGCTACAGCCTTCCCCACACAGTCTGCTCTCCTAAACTGTCTTAGCGAGTCCTAGATAGGGCCATTTTCCTCCTCCAAGTGTGTCTCTTGAATGAGAGCACAATCAATTTCCCACTCCACAAGATATCTGATTAGAGACGCCCTTCTCGCCTTGTTGCGCAACAAATGCACATTCCACGTTAGAACCCTCATCCCTTGCATGGCTGATCCCCTTGAGCCAAATTCTCCACATACTCAACCATGATCGACTTTGCAATAGTTTCCTCCACTATAGGAATCAAGTTCTCCTTCCTTCACCTTCTAAGCATGTAAGGGGAGCGCCCAAGTCCCCTTTTCTGGTTTGTCCCTTTCCCGAACTTCAGTTCATCAGGAATAGAGAATTGCACTTGATTCACCTCCTTAATGGCACTTCTTCCACTGCTGACTACAATTTCCATACCTGACTTTACCTCCTCACAACTAGTGGAATTGCCTGAGTCCCTCTCTAAGACATTATCATTAGCCATAGAGCCCCTGCCTTTGACCACAGGGGTTTGGTTACCATAGCCCATGGCAGTATCATCATCCATAGTCATCTGGTTCCTCTCTGAGGTTTCCTTGTGACAGTCCTTCCTCTTTTTTGACTCAGAGGCCTCATCTGAGGGCTTACGACCCACCAATTCAACCTGTTGTACCTTACCAGATCTAACAACAGACGTCTTAACCTGACCCTATTCTGGTAACACAAAATCTTTCCCTACCATTGATAAACAAGTGAGCCACGAGGAGCCCCCACCTGAGAATGATTCTGTCTAGCAGTGACCCACTTCTAAAGACTTCAGCCTCAAATTGAAGTGAACGGGCATCACCTTCCCCAATCGTGATTTCAATGTCTTCACAGACGGATGCAAAGCTTGCAACCATCCCAGCAACCACCCCTCTAGCTCTCAAGTGCAGAGGTAACCCTTTGATCTCAAGTGTCACCCTCCTGGTTCCCATTCTCTGGGGGGGACGTTCAGGAAGTGCCCCATCAAAGTGGGAGACTAGCCTCCACAGCACATTGATGTTCTCAAAAGAACTCGAGCGAAAATGTAGCCTTTCCACATCTATCATCCCCAGACCAAACACAAGAAAGCAAGTCTGGGATAGCACTGCCACCTTCCAACTCGATGACACAAGGGTTAGGGAACTCACTAGTTGTTAAAACCTCTCAATAGATGGATTGCCAGTCATGACCTCGCCGATCAGCACACCCCTCAGCATGATCTCCGCAGAGACAACATCCTCAAAGAATGGAATCTCCACATCAATCATGTGACTACCTAGCGCCGGTGGCGAGGGTAGTCAGGGCTCCTTCATCACCTCCTATTTTGGGTGTGGGGGGATCTTCTTTGTGTGTGGAGGCTTCACCCTTGGTCACGAGTCACGTTTGTGACCTTCACCCCCACATGCTAAATAGACGAGGGGATTTCTACACACCACAGCCATGTGACCTCTTCGTCTGCTTCTATAACACAGAACCTCTCCATTGGACCTCCTCCAACCCCCTCTTGGAATGAATCTGGTTGCCCTACCTTCATACAATTGCCATCCCCTCTCCCTCCTCCAATTTCTCGATCTCCAAGTTTTCCACTCACCCCCATCCCCAACCCAAGCTACTCCATCATCATCTCCTCTTGTCGCTCGATGCCACACACCTTCTCTCCCTCTCTCCCTCCACATCACCATCACCCGATGCCACACCTCCAAAACTAGCATCATCAAGATGGTTAAATAATAAATTGATTGGAACCCCGATCAGAAATTAAGAAATTTCGTGAAATAGATAAGTTGGAAGATACTGTGAAAAATTGTTAATTCTGGAATTAATAATGTGAAATTACTAAGGATGGTTGAATGGATGAAAATGAAGATACAGTTATATGAAAATGACTAAACAATTAGTACGACGAATATGTCAGGAAAAATAAAAGGAAGAGATAACTGATTTTTATCCTCGCTACTTGTCAAGTTTTTGGCTGTAGCTTTAGGTCTTTTCAGACCAGGTTCAGGGGCTAGTTTAGGGAGTTGCTAGCCTCCCTATGACTCTTTGGTTAGGATTAGCAGCCAACTGGGATAGCGGATTCGCAGGGCTCGAGGTTTGGAGTACTTTCAGCTGGTGGATGGGTCATTGGCTGTCTGTGGCTCAGTGTACATAGCACATGTACGTGTTCACACCATACAATGTAGTCACCACCTCTTTCTGCAATAACCCCAGGGTGATGGAAAGTAGTGACTCGATGGGGTATAAGCGATCATATCAACAAAGAGGGTGGCTTATACTGATCTTCCACTGTAGGAAGTTACACGAAATCATCTCGTGCCCTGAGATGTCAATTGATAATTTGTGAACTATAATAAAGTGGGCTTCCAATTGATGAAATAGAACTTGATAATGAGATGCTTAATAAATGGATTAATAGTACCCATTCTCTCTTGTGCTTGGCTACTGTTGCACTCTACTGTTGTTTCTACTCTATTAAGTTTTTATTAACGTGTTTTGGGTTCCGTACTCAGGTGTACTTGGCAGTTCGCCAGGAGATTTTCGTTATACATCTCCTTGGACTTATATACTACGGTAAATCTTCTAGTTAGTATTCAATTTATGTTCCTTTAAATTTTGCAATATGAATTGTTTGTTGTCTATATTTATATTTTGTGGTTATGTGTTGGGTGACTACGATCTTGTGGGTGAGTCGTGTTGGTTGTTAGCACATGGCAACTCGAGTTTCGTTGGTTGGCAGGACTCAGGTCGTCATAGATGGTATCAGAGCAAGGTCACCCCATTAATCATAAAATTACCCGAAAGGGCCATACAGATGTTTATATTGTATCGCGAATGGGATACTCAGCCTCATTGTGACGTAGTATCTCTTGCCCTGATCTTCCATAGTATTTTGACTTGATTTTTGATCCTGTCTCCATCTCGTTTAGTCTTCTTACCTTTCCATTGTTAAGGTCATTCCTTTAGCCATCAGGTTGAGTAGATTAGAGGCCCCCATTGGGCATCGCTTGATCCAAATGTAATCTCAAGAAGTAAATGAGTAACTTCTTGGTTCGTCCATTGTTTCCATGATTGTATTGTTTTCTTGGGGTTTTTGCTTGTGATTTTAATAGTAATAAATTTGATTAGTAGGTCGACGAACACGTTAACTTGTAGCACTACTTGGTTGTGCCTGTTTGTAATACTTAAATTATGTCTTCCTTTTGTAGAACCACCCAACCACTATTTTATAAATATACGTGTAGATCATATATATTTTCATGGCATGTATAAATGTTTATGGGATATCCATAGCAATGTAGTTCTGTTAATAATGAGTAATATATAATTAACATCGACTGTGTGAAAAGGATAGATTATTATACATTGAACACAATTTAGTCATGCCCTGCACCCATTTTGCAGCACTGATGATTATTTGACGGTAATTGGACAGTATTGTTTGCAAATTGGAAGGTAGTTAGTCCTTGTGAACAATAATAGACTCAACTAATTGTTTAGAATAAAATTTAACACACCATTGACAAATTCATTTCAACTATGTTTTCATTTGAGGTCAATGTCAATATTCAGTAAATGCCGGGTCAATTTTATCAAACGAATTTCATAGTTACCTATCCTAATACTTAGTAATAACGACATGACGTGTTTCTATCCTTGTAAGATAATATTAATAATAACATTTTTTCATATTTGACTTATAAAATGGCTTAGTATATCAATATATATATCAAAAGCATGTGAGGGGTTAAGGCAAGAAATTATTGTTCATTTTACCATTAAATTAGTTTCTTAAATGGTCAATACACTACTAGAAAGCTAAGGTTTACTCACAGGTTTAAAAATCGTTACCAAAAGTAACTTATGGTCATGGCTTCACCTAAAATCATGACCATTGTGGGAGACTAAGATTTGTTTTCTATTATAACCTTTTTTTTTACGGGGATGAGAACTGTGACAAAAAGCTTTGGTGACGGTTCCAAGTGGGACCATGACCATAGCCTTCCTTTTGTGTCGATTCCAAGTGGGGCCGTGACCATAGCCTACCCTTTGGTGACGGTTTCAAGTAGGTGCATAGATGAAGCTATGGGAACCGTGACCATAGCTTCAAATGGGTGCACAGATCAGGGTTTGAATGTTTGTCTAAATAGAATGTATCAAATCAGGAAATTTGATGATTAATCTAAGAATATAATGCAAGTAGACCTAATTGATTTCTTCCTTTTTAGTTCTTTCAGATTTAGGGGCTTAGAAGAAGGTAGATGGAGTTTACCTACCCCTAGAGTGGTTGATGCGCGGCTAGTCTTCCTTGATGAATCCCCTGAAATAGATCAAAGCCAAATGAGATAGAGCAAGTTAGTATTGACTCAGACATTGCAACCAAGAGATCTGAATTGTGCGTTGCTCCCCGACAATGGCGCCAAAATGTTGTCGCAGTGAAATCGAGGTTGAAAACTGCGTTATAGTATAGCCGAAATCGCTTTGAAAACATATAAAATTTATACTCGAATTTTAAGTCCGAGGTCGAACACAGGGAGCAATATAGAATTCAAAACTCAAGATCACAATTTGAATCAAGGATATAAGAGATTGCAATAAGAATAATGTCAGGTATGAATGTGGCAAAAGAATGGAGTAAAATGGTGATTTAAATCACCAATTAATCCTCACAAATAACAATTAAACCAAAGCCTCAAATATATGCAATCAAATATATCAGACGGCTTAAACAGCCTGTGCTATAGTGCTGTTTTAAAGACTCAAGGTTTTCTCTGCTTCTTCTACCTTGTCTTCTCTGTTTCTTCTTCTATTCTTCTATTCTTCTTCTTCTTCTTCTTCTCCTTCTTGTGAGGCTTTTCCTCCTCCTTTCTTCTTATGCTCAAGCCTTCTCCTCTTCTTTTTTCTTTCCCTGTGCTTCTTCACGTAGAGAGGGAAGATCCTTCAAACAGTTAAGTGTCAACCATTTCTCCCTGTAGCAAAACCCCCTACCCCCGCACACTATCTCTCTTTCTCTCTCTGGGTCACGTTCTCCCAAAGCCTTCCACAGTACCGGGTAATCGAGTTTCAGACCTAGAGCGCACCCAGGTCTAAGGCTACAGGTGCGATCGTAGCTGAGGAGTGGACAGGTTAGGCGAGTCGAATATGTGCTAAGCCCACGGGGGACGGGTCACGGGCGAGGCACAGGTGAGCAGGTGAGCGGGGACCTCACCCCCAGTGTCTGAGGCAAACAACCTTAGACACAAATTCAATTTATGCACTGCGGTGCGCTCTTCAACTAACGATGTGGCACTAAAGAAAGTGCCTCTTCTTTGCATGTGTCTGTGATTGGAATGCCTTCCAAATCAAGGCAACTGCTAAGGTCCACTTCCCCAATCAAGGACCTGGGAGGATACCTGAAGCCAACCTGCGTCACCTGGAGGTGGCTCTTAGAGCTACAGGTGCCTGATGAAGCTGCAAGCTTCCTTCGAAGCTCTGCGATAATGGTGGTGACGGCTGAAGACCTGAAACTCAAGAAAAGGGCCTCTCGGCCACGTCAGATAGCTTAGTAGGTTCATCGTGAAGTGGCGACTGCGGTGATGGGTGCAGCGTGTGGTGAGAGTGAGGGTGGAGGTTTGACGGTGATAGAGATAGCCATGCGAAGGTGGGTTGTTTGGGGGCTCGTTTGGGTGTGCGGTGGAGTGAAATAAGAGAGGGATTTTGTTCGTGGTGGAACAATGATGGTTGTGGGGTGGTTGGCGAGGCAGATGGAGGAGTGTAGTGGCGGATATGCCTCATCGGAGGAGCGACTGGAGACGGAGAAGATGGAGGTGAGTGGCGGCGGTTGGTGGTAATGTGCGTCCGTGAGGGTAGGAAAAGGAAATAGAAAGAGGGAGGAAGCTAAAGAAGGCCTTAGAGAGAGAGTAGGGAGGCAGAGGGCTGTCGGTGTTGGTTGACCGGAGCTGGAGAAGGAAAGTGCGGTGAGGTGACAACGTCGATTGAGGGAGTGGCACGACCTCTTGTTGGCAGGAGAGGTTCGCGAAGACGAGGGGAGGATAGTCGATCATCCAATTTGATAGTTGGACGGCCGGAGAAGGTGAGCGGAGAGGGGTCACCAGAGCTAAGTCTGAAGGTGGCCAGTGATGGAGTAGAAGAGGGTTTCTGAGGCCAAAACTTGCTGAAGAGCACGACCTTACCCTGGGGTCTCTTTTATAGGCCATAGGATGCCCTTCCAAGCCTAGAAAGAAGCTTCCAAGCTTGAAAGGTGGTTGCAACAATGGATACCCAAACCTTTGAAAGGTTCGCATGACCTTTTGGGAAGGACTTAGAGCCCAAGGAATGGCTCAAATGGAAGGAAACTTCCCAGGGAATCCCCGTATCAATTTTGAGAAGGATTGATTGAGAATCGAGCGAGAAATCCTCGCTCGAAACTCGGCGGTGAAGGTTTCTCCTTCCAAAAATGGCACGGGGACCTGCTTGTGAAGAAAGTAAATAAGTTGGTGGGCTATTCGTAACAAAATTCGAAAGCTAGGGATCTGAATGAGATAGAAAGAGTTTGACTGGACCAAAATGCAAACTTGGTCAAGATGATCTCAGCATGGGACCAAATTTTGATACAAACCTAATTTTGACCCAATGAATCCAATGGTGAAGTTAGATTTAGGTTTTGACCTCGTTTGGCTAGGTAATTTATGCAAAAACCTAAATTAGGGCAAATATTAGTCTAGGACTCTATTTTAGGTCAAGATGGGTTTTGGTGTTCAAATTGAAGGTTCCAAACCCTAGAGAATATTTTTCTATGAATTTTAGAGGGTTTAGGTGAATTTTATCCTGACTAGAACCTCAGTTAATTAAGCAGGTCTATTTTTAGGGTTTCAAAAGTCATTTAATTCTCAAAACACGTAAAAACCCTTCTCTGTTTGTTCTAACCTACTTGTTAGACTTTTATGACCATTTGACCCTTACTTACCCCCTAGGAAAACACATGATTTTACTGCATTCATGATATGATGGTAAAATTACAGTTTTAACTATGTTTTCTTGTATTTCCCTCAGAATGGTTATGTAGTGACTTATGGCTCTCTGGCAGTTATGTACGAGAATTTACTGGCTTAATTGGATCAAAATTAGCTAGTTATGACTCGTGATGGTGTTCCCATCATACCCCCACACCTAGCTTTTGCTAGTCCCTTAGCAAAATCTCATGGAATTTTCTTTAATTCTAGACCATATGCCTTTCTATGCTCAAAACTCTGATGTGTGCTTTCTTTTATAGATTAGGTCAGAATGCCTATAGTAGGCCTAGAGGTATTCAAGTACCAACCAAGACCCAGACTTAACCAGCTCTAGCCTCAGTTCTCCGCGAAGGTTTCTAAGGCCCACAGGAACTATCCTAAGGTTCGTTGAACTCTGTGATTAAAGCACTTGTCTTGTAACATTTTTTAGCCCAGGTTCAGTTTGTAATGTGTTTTTGTAAGAGAGTGATAGAAGATTTTTCTTTTCTTTTGGAGTGTTTTCTCTCTCTTTTCTTTTTATTTCTAGCCTCAGATTAGCTTTACAACATGGTCTATATCGGATTCCTAGTTCCCACCATCAATCCTTGTAGGGTCCTTGGCAATCGATGCTTTGAGATAGCATCGCCCATGGCAACCCCCAAAACCTTGGCTTTTGAGATTTTGAGATAATCCTGCCTATGGCATTCTATAGCTAAATCTAGATCCTGGCAATTGACATTTCGAGATAATGCCACCAATGGCATCTGAACCAGCACAAGATGCTTACATGCCCCCGATAGGATATTTAGATATCCTAGGAGACAAGCACCAAGGAGATGATATGTTATTGCGCATCTTCAAAGGGAATTTCCCACCTCTCTGCTTTGGGAACTCGTCCAAATCAACTTGTGTTGATCAGCCGCTCCTAATCTAGGTAACTTTTTCAGAACAGATTTAACTCATTTGCGTGATTTTGATACGTAAGTGCACTGAACCAGATTGTGTGCGGATTGGGGTGCTTAGGTTATTGAGTCCCATAAACCAGAGGTCAGTTAACAAGGCCAAATAATCCCTAAGACTTAGACCTAATACTTAAGCTTCACGTTTTCCCCAACATCTTGAGGACTATCCAAATCTTAGCAGATACTTGAATTTTTAACCCTAGGATTGCAGCCCAAGAAGCCTAAGATCAGTGTTCCTACTAATCTTTCTTGTCTCTTAACACTTCTTGTCTTTCATTTTCTTTCTTTTGATTTGGTCTAGAACTAAGTCAATTCCTTAACCTTTTACTAATGACTATCTCTTTTTCTTCTCTTTTTAAATTGTGATCCTTTTTTGACATTTTTATCTCCTCCCCTTTTTCCTCAAAAAATGATATGCAATCAATTCAGAATTTCCTCCCTTCCCTTATTTTTGTTCTTTTTCAATTTTTCTATTTTTTTGATTTTTTTTTGTAATATGTGATTTTGGTTTTCCTTTTGTTTTTTTTTTATGAAACCCCCTTTTTTTGTGAGGTGATTTTCACGGCATTTTGCACTTTAATACCCCCCATGCCTACAATTTGCAATGCCCTCATTTTAAATTAGGTGAGTTCAAGTTTAGCTTAGATCATTCATTAGAACAGGCGTTGGGTGGGTGGATGCGTTGGGGTGACTGTTGTGGACGATTTCAAGGTCTGGTACAGGTAATAGAGGTGGAGTCAGCTGTTCTAATGGATGAACCCTAAAGTGCAATATGAGTTCAACATAAGATGTGTCAAGAAAGGTTTTGGTTTTTTCAAAAAGATGATGGGTTGCCTCCCATTAAGCATTGAGTTTAACGCCATCAGCCGGGCACAATAAACTCAGGGAGAATGGAGATCAAAAGATATCTCAGCCCTATTCGCATCAGTGAGTTCAATGAATGGCTTGAGTTGCTAACCATTCATAACAAAGGGTTCTGAATCAAGGCTAGGTTGGATGATTTCAATAGCTCCATTTCCAAAGATTCGTCTCACCAAGAATGGTCCAATCCATTTTGATCTGTGTTTTCCTGGGAAAAGTTTGAGTTTGGCATAAAAAAGTAGAACTTTTTTACCAGGGTGGAAAGATTTTCACACAATGTGTCTATCATGGAAGGCTTTAACCCGCTCTTTGTAGATATGTGAGTTCTCATATGCATCATTGCGTAGTTCCTCGATCTCGCTCAATTGCAACCGGTGGTGTATTCTAGCTTTCACTAGATCTAGATTGCACTTCCATATTGCCCAATAAGCCTTGTGCTCCATCTCGACGGGAAGGTGACATGCCTTACTGTACACTAATCTAAAGGGAGACATGCCTAATTGGGTCTTGTGGGTGGTCCTATAGGCCCACAAGGCTTCCTAAAGGCGAGAAGACCAATCTTTTTTATCAGGCTGAACAGTGACCTAAAGGAGCTTCTTGATCTCTCGATTCGACAGTTTTGCCAGTCCATTAGTCTGGGGGTGGTAAGGAGTCGAGATATGATGCGACACCCCATACTTTTTCATTAGGAACTGGAAGTGCACATTAGTAAAATGAGACCCGCCATCGCTGATGATGGCCTTAGGAACCCCAAATCTGGTAAAGATGTTCTCCTGGATAAATTGGAGGACAACTTTATGATCACTTGTTCTCATGGGGATGGCTTCGACTCATTTAGAGACAATCAACAGCGAGTAGAATGTATTCGAAGCCGTTAGATCAGGGGAAGGGTCCCATGAAATCAATTCCCCATATGTCAAAGATTTCGCACATAATAATCGGGTTCAAGGGCATCATAGCCCGTGGGCCCATGTTGCCGAGGGTCTGACAACGAGCACATGCCCTACAATATGTCTGTGCGTCTTTGAACAAAGTGAGCCAAAAGAACCCACACTGGAGAATTTTCACTGCGGTTTTACGCCTAGAGAAATGGCCACCGCAGGCCTAATCGTGACAGAATGACATTACGTGAATGTCCTCGTCGTCAGGAATGCATCTCTGGATCACCTGATCATTGCCGATGTGGAAAAGGTATGGTTCCTCCCAAATATAGTACTTGGCCTCGGCAATCAATTTGTCCCGCTTGGAAGTCGGCCAATCTAGTGGAACTTTCCTTGTAACCAAGTAGTTTACCATATCAGCAAACCAAGGGAGATTGTCAATGGCTAGCAGGTGCTCGTTTGGAAAGTGCTCAGTGATTGGACCAGACAGGTCGATGACGGAAGAAGGAAGATGGGACAAGTGGTCAGCTACCACATTCTGTTTTCCCGCTTTGTCGTGAATCTCGAGATCGAATTCTTGCAATAGTAAGATCTAGCGGATTAGTCAAGGTTTCACATCTTTCTTCGCAAGGAGGTGCCTCACTGCAGTGTGATCTGAGTATATGATAACCCGGGAACCCAAAAGATATGATCTGAATTTTTCCTGGGCAAATACGACTAACAACTCTTTCTCAGTAACTGTATAGTTATGCTGAGCTTCGTCAACTGTCTTGCTAGTGTAGTAATTGACCACAGGTTTCCCGTCTAGTTTCTGCCCAAGTACTGCTTCTACAGCATAATCAGATGCATCGCACATGATCTCAAAGGGTTGAGACCAATCAGGGGACTGCAGGATAGGTGCTTGGGTAACTCGATCACGTAGGATCTCAAATGCTTGAGCGCACTCCTTGGAGATTTCAAAGGGGACATCTTTGGATAGGAGATTAGTCAGGGGGCACGCGATTTTTGAGAAATCGGGAATGAATCGACGGTAAAAACCGATGTGCCCCAGGAAGGATCAGATGTCTTTGACCGAGCTAGGCATAAAGAGTTTGGAAATCAAATTCACCTTAGCTCGATCAACCTGGATGCCCTTTTCAGAGATGAGATGTCCCAGGATAATTCCCTCAGGTACCATGAAGTGGCTCTTTTCCCAGGAACGAACCAAGTTCACATCGATGCATTGCTTGAGGATCTGGACCAAGTGTAGGAGGCAATCGTCAAATGATTCACCAAATATGAAGAAGTCATCCATGAAGACTTCAAGGTATTCACCTACCATATCTGAGAATATAGCAAGCATGCACCGTTAAAAAGTAGCCGATGCATTGTAGAGACCGAACGGCATCCTTCGGAATGCATATGTTCCAAAGGGGTAGGTGAAGGTGGTCTTCTCTTAGTCCTCAGGATAGATTGTGATCTGATTGTAACCGGAGTACCCGTCCAAAAAGAAGAAGAATCGATTTCCCACTAGTTTCTCAAGAATTTGATCAATGAATGGTAATAGGAAATGATCCTTCTTCGTGGAGGAATTGGGTCTTCTGTAATCAATGTAGACTCTCCATGAGTTTGCTATATGGGTTGATATGGTTTCTCCTGTTTCAGTTGTAATGATGGTGAGTCTTGCCTTTTTAGGCACAACTTGGATTGGGCTCACCCATCGACTGTTGATGTGCATACATCTAAATAGCCAAAAATGTCTATTAATGCATGTTCTTAGTGTCATATTAGCATCATACATTGTAAATATTGCATGACATATATAATCATGCATTTAGGTCAAATTGTATAAATTGTATAGTAATTGTCTCCTTTTATGGTCAGGGATAGGGAAACTTTTAATCGGGGCCTCAGATCAAAGATCCAACCATACGGATTTGATTAGGGTGACGATTGGAGTTCAACGACTCCAAGATCGCCCTGATCGGACATCCGTAGCCCCACATAGAGACCGAGGAAGCCTAAAGATGAAGGGCCAAGATGGTGCCAATCTGCACATTAGATGACAAATTCGACTACATGGATGGGTTCAGATTGATGATCGCGGCCTAACGACGTGAAAATCAGCTCAATCCGACAATCGTGGCACCTTCTACATGTCATAGAAGTTGGACGGCCATGATGGCACCACGTGGTGCCATCACAGCCACCCAAATCAGCCGCAGCACCGCTCCCCATCTTCTGAAGGCGCGACGAGGAGAGATCTGGTCCATTGGATCTTGTCTAATTGTCGTGAAGCACGTGCGCTTAAATCGTAAGCATGACAAAGAAGTGTCGCTACCACAGCTGTCGAATGGAATTGCGTGAGCAGTTAATCGCGACCACGCGATCGGCTGTGGGCGGCTCAAATCATCCAATCATCCGCACGCACGATCAAACGCACAGCGCGCATGCCCAATCGCATGCAGGCGCACTGTTAAGCGCAGATGAAGGTGTGGGCAAGGATGACTTTAAGTCATCCGATCTTAGGATTGGACGACTATGATTGCAAGGACATGGGCATGTGTTTTGCGCACAGCAGGCGACGAGGGGCACGTGCGCGCGAGGCTATGGCAACATGGGGTCTTTAGTGACTCTTAAATCCATCACTAAAGATTGGAGAAAAGTGCTGTTGAAGGGTCTGTAAGTTTACGCCCACCTCCCCACCCACTAGATTTCATTCCATCACCTAATAACACAAACCCTAATTAACCTAGGAACCTGCATAAATTCTATGGTTAGTTTTGGTTGTTTGTTTAACACCTATACCTGCCTCACCCTCTGCATATAAAAGAAAATTTTTTTTTTTAAAATCTCTCATAGAGGTACACAACCTCTTCTAATTTTCAAACTCAACCGGTAAACCGATCTTTCGAACCGGTACACACACCCAAACACATAATCTAGTAGAAATCAGACTAGGTAATCACTTGCGTGCCTAATTAAGTGATGCATCAAGCCAATTGTTTGAGTTGATTGGGTCGCACCACTTCAACTAAAATCAACTCATCAAGTAGTTGCCACATAGGTTCAACTTTTAGGGATTTACCAGGCACTCCACTTTTTTTTTTAAGCTTTAAAGGAAAACATCTTCACTTGTACTTTCAAAATCTAGTGTGCCAACTGAACTTGTTTGAATATACCTAAAGTTGAATCCTAAAAGCTACTAAGTAAGATTTAAACCCTAAAATTCACCGCATCAAAAAATAATCTTGCTTGAAAACCACTGGTTGTGCACACACACACATATCAATCAATCATTAAGGACACAACCCAGATAAAGGTCCCATCACATTCCAAAGCACATTCAAACCTAACCCTAATTAAAATAGAGTAGATGTTGGCCCTAAGGATTGGACTCCCTCTTCGTAGCCCAGACCGAGATTATTTTCGATTAGTCTATTTCTACCGTTCAATCTGATGTCTAGCTAGGGGAGCAGAATCAAATGATCACGGCTGGGGGGTACACTAGGAACCTGAGGTGCAAGCCAAAGGAAGAACCTTCTCCCCAGTCCCTCTCTCTAACTGCTTGGATTAACAGAAAAGAAGTAGATCAAATCGATTCTTTATTTCAAGATGGGTTCTGGGAGTGTGTAGGTCTTTATGCTAGCTCACTTATGGACAGGTTTGTTTGTTTGTATTGCAGGGCACCTTTCTTCCTCCCATTCTGTAATGGATCCTTCCACATTCTACATGCTTCCCATTCTTATCCTCTTAATACATCTTATTCCCAAAATGATTATTATTCCAACCAGACTTATTCTCATCCATCTTCTAGTTGGGATAATCCTGATTGGGAATACAGTTCCGGACCTCCGTGTTTAGGGTTTAACCCTAGACACCACGATCTTGATTCTTATCCTTCTTCAAGCTACACTGATATTAGATCATCGCCCTCATTTGAACAACCTAATATGATCTACAATCAAGAAGGACACACTGATCCTTACCCCTCCCTTAAATACACTACCTTTAGGTTATCACCACCTTATGAACAACCTGACATAACCTATTTTTAGGGAGGGTATCAAGATCCTCAATTCATTAACTCCCCTGCACTGAACCCAAACCCACCCCACCCTGAACCAAACCATGTGGTTCAGGTTAACCAAGTCCAAGAAAAGGTGTTGGCTAACTTGAGGAACACCATACAATCTTTAGAAGATTAGCCAACACCTTGCACTGAAGAATTGGAGCTCCTGATTGAAATGATTGATGATCTGAACAAGTATCTGTTGGATTGGCTCCAGGATGTTAAGGATAAGGGCCCGGGTGAGTTTTTACTTGGGAAATTATCGAAATTGAGGATGAGATTTGTGCTTGCTTTAGTTCAATCTTGGGATGATTCTCAGGATGAACCCCTTTCAGGAGAGCTAATGTCAGAACCCGCTCAGGCACCTGTGGGGGGGACACGTGTTACGAGATCGAAATTAACCAAGTTGTTCTAAAGTAATCAAATAAGGATGATTTGATTTCTTCACCGGAGATCCCTAAGCCATGGTACGAGGGAAAGAATGTCTCTATGGATCATAAAGTGATTTATAATTTTGAGACATACATTAATACGGATTCAAATTTCTTTGATTCTAAAGGTGAAGAATCATTATGCAAAGTCTCACATGAGTTTACAGAACATGATTTTAGTGAGATAACTGGGCTAGGGGAATTCGATAAATCATTTGATGGCCCTAAAATTGAGGAATTTGATCCTGTTGGGGCTCGCATGGCTGATTCAGATTCTATTTTGAGGGATTCAATTCATAGCCCTGATCCTCAATCACATCCCATAGAGTTTATTGACGATTTTGATTTTGAAATCACTAAACCCAAGTCCATTCTGATTCAGTCACATCTTTTAGACTTGGAAACTTCAGACGGGGTAATTAATATGCAGGAGGTCCCATAATTTGAAATCCTGATTGCGGAGGTTAGAAAGTGTAAAATGATGATATGGGAAGTTAATTTCGGAGGAAGAGAAAGATCGAGTCTAAGGGTTCCAATTTTTCTAAAACCACCTTTCTACCGAGACCCTTATGACATCTTCTCAGTGGATGTTCAACCCAAGCAAACATTCATTGATTATCCTTTTGAGCTTGATCTCTCTATTATTCGACTTTTTGGTCTTGGGTTGTATCCTCACAAATCGCAGGCTCGACCCCGCTTGCATACTGATCTCAGGTTCTGGGTAATTTTTATCCAAAACCTTAGATATACTCGACCATGGGGTATGGGTCTGCACTACAATCTAGTCCACATCTGTGGACATCTGTTGGCAAGTCTTAAGGTGAATCTTTTTATTTTGATTCTGACCTGCACCTGTGAATTCTCTATTTCTTCTTTATTTGTATAGTGCGCTTAGCTGAAGGCACGAATTTCAGCACATATATAGCTTCTTTTCATCTCGAAGCCGACCCGTTATTCATGCAATTCAGGTGCTTTCTACTCTATTTCACTCTGTTCATGTCTTTTTAATATAATGAAGACATGCATTAAATAGTCATGGGGGTGGATATTCATCTCTGAATCATCTTGTTAGCTCTGTTGATTCTTTTTATTTTTGAAAAAAAAATAAAATAGGAGAGAATAATTGGGCATTAAGACTTTTCAATCTTAGGAAATATTATAGTAGGATTTGAACACTAAGACCCTTCAGGTTTTTGGGCTTAATCAGCCCGGGTATCCACTAAAATGTGGATTTATTTATCGAGTCCTCGCCATCCTGAATTCCATTTCAATTTTATTAAATAAGTTTGGGTGATAAGTACACGACTTATCAACCTGCCCTCTGATTTGAGGGAACTTTAAGTCTAAGCATCTACACATTATTCGCACTGACATTTTCGACGGTTTTAATAGAAATTGGGTGGCTAATGAACCTTCTAGGGTGGTATGGCTGGCAAGTTATCATGGGTAATAGCCCATAGGTAGGTTGTTCTGAGCCTGGCCACTAGACCATTCTTTTCCTGCTGCCTTTAGGTAAATCTTAGACCAGGGAAGCCACCTACTTAAACAAAAAAATAGAGAAACAGAAAAGAAAAAAAAAAGAAAAAGAAAAGGAGAAAAGAAAGGACAAAAAGAAAACAAAAGAAATAAGACACACTTCACTACACGAGTGTGGCTGGCAAGTTATCGTGGGTAACAGTCCATTGGTATGTTTTCCAGAACCCAGCTCAAGAAATGCATGTCGAATTCCTAAAACACTTAGGAAGAAGCGGAGAAGTAGAATAAGCCGAAGAGATATACATTAGATTCACCCTTGTGTTGACCCCATAAAAAGGAAAGTACGAAGAAAGCTATCGGTCGTATAGATACACCTTTAGGCATAATTCCTTTTAAGGTCACCTAGGAGCGTAGAAACCCGAAGTCCGTTTTGATTGTCGATCAATGAGTCTATCAAATTTACAAAAAGATGCTTAGAACTTAGGGTTTTCATCAAATCTTGGGTGGGTTGAGTGGCCGTAGAAAGCCACTCTGTAACCCTAAACTCAAAAATCCAAAAAAATAGAAAAGAAGAAAATAGAGAAAAAGAGATCCTTCTTTAAATAAGGCGAGGGCTTGAGGCAGTCTACATTTTGGCAAATACCCAAGCACTGTTGTATCTTTGAAAGTTCAGGTCCTAAGTAAAAATTTCTTAATATGGAAAATGGCTTTTGCCCGAGTAATCCAACCCTAATTCTTTTATAAATAACATGTAGTTTTTGCTAGGGACTAGCAAAAGATAGGCATGGGGGTGTGATGTGCTTACATCTAAATAGCCAAAAATGTCTATTAATGCATGTTATTAGTGTCATATTAGCATCATACATTGTAAATATTGCATAACATGCATAATCATGCATTTAGGTCAAATTGTATAAATTTTATAATAATTATCTCCTTTTATTGTCAGGGATAGGGAGACTTTTAATTGGGGCCTCGGATCAAAGATCCAAACGTACGAATCTAATCAGGGCAACGATTGGAGTTCATCGACTCCAAGATTGCCTTAATCTGACATCCGTAGCACCAGATAGAGATCGAGGAAGCCTAAAGATCAAGGTCCAAGATGGTGACAATCCACACTTCAGACAACAAATCCGATCGCACGGATGGGTTCGGATCGATGATTGCAGTCTAACGACGCAAAAATTGGCTCAATCCGACATCCGTGGCACCTTCTACATGTCACAGAAGTTGGACGGCCATGATGGTGCCACGTGGCGCCATCACAGCTACCCAAATCAGCCACAGCACCGCTCCCCATCTTCTGAAGGCACGGCGAGGTGAGATCTAGGCCATTGGATCTTGATCCAACAGCCGTGAAGCGCGTGCGCTTTAATCGTAAGTGCGACAAAGAAGCGCCGCTAGCACAGCAATCGAACAGCATTGCGCGACCATGGGACGCGCGTTCGACTCTCCATCTACAGTGCGCGATCGGTTGCGAACAGCTCAGATCGTCCAATCGCTCGCATGCACAATCAAACGCATAGTGCGCATGCCTGATCTCACGCGGGCGCCCAGTTAAGCGTAGATGGAGGCGCAGGCAAGGACGACTTTAAGTCGTCCGATCTTCAGATCGGGCAGCTGTGATTATGAGGATGTGGGCATGTGTTTTGGGCGTGGCAGGAGAGGAGGAGCACTCACGCGAGGCTACTGCGATGGAGGGACTTTAGTGACGCATAAATCCGTCACTAAAGACCCCCTTATTTAATGTTTTAATTATGAAATGACCACATTGCCCCCTATCCTTGCAACTATAAAAGGAGACCCCTACCCTACGAAATCCTCATCCCTTCCTTCACCTCTCTCTCTCTCTCCAAAGCTCAAGAAAAGCTTGTCCCACACCCGAGATGCTATTCTAGAGCCAAAATCCAATTTTCTCATCCCCGTTTCGGAAGTGGATCCCACGACGACGACGACGTGCTGCCTCATTCCCGCTTCTTCTTGCTTCATCCTCCTTCTTCCCGCTCCATCCCCCATCTTCTAGGCGTCGTCCTATCCAGCTCGTCCTCCAAGCAATCATCAAGGAGGATAACTTCTCTCTATCTTCTCTTTTACTGCTTTCAAGAATAGATTTCCTGCTTTCTAGTGTAGATTTCCTACTTTCTAGTGTAGTGGTTAGTTGTAATCATAATGAACATCAACTTGTGATAATGAATTCCATGTTTATTCTATCTCTCTTTTGTCTTTATTTGTAATATTCTCTCTCTATTTTCTATTCTTTATTTTTTAACTAGATAGTTAGTTTAGATTCAATTCGACTAGCTAATCTGCTTCATGACAATTAAACAAACGTGATTTTGAATCAAACGTCTTCCTCCCTGTGTTCGACCTAGAATTCTTAGAGTTTCGGTATAAATTTATCTGTTTACGGATTTCTTTGCAAATATAACTACAATGACGGGTTTTTCGAAACCAACTTCGATCGCGTAGTTTTCCTCACTCAACAACTGTCGGAGATCGGGTAGATGATCCCTGCATCTAGCCACTTGATGATCTCCTTTTTCATGACATCCTACATATTTGGATTCAGGCGTCTCTGCATTTCACGGGATGGTCGTGAGCCCTCATCAATGTAGATGTGATGTGTGTAGTATGAAGGGCAGATACCAGTCAGATCAACGAGAGTCCATCCAATGGCTCTTCGATATTACTGGAGATTAGAAATCAGGCGTGTTTCCTGATCAGGTGTGAGTTGGGAGTTAATCATAGGAAATGTCTTATTGGAGCCCAAAAAGACGTACTTGAGATGATTGAGAAGAGGCTTTAATTCCATAACTAGGTTGTCAGCGGCAGCGGGTGGGTGTCAGGAGTAAAGGAGGGAGCTATGGGTATGTCTAGGTTGAGTTCGGGCTCCTCTAACTGCGGGATTTGAGTCTCTTGTAATTGATTAGAAATAGTCAGGTTTTCCTCAATAAAGTCGTCAACCACAGCTTCTATATGGCAAATTTGTTCTATGACTTCGCAATTAATTCCATGTTGGGCCTTAAAGATATCGATCTTTAGTGTTTTGCTCCCAAATTTAAATTTAATTTGGCCCTTCTCACAATTGGTATTGGCCTTAGTAGTAGCCAGAAAGGGTCTCCCTAGTATGATCGGTGTATTTTTCACATTCTCAGGAGCATCCATATCTAAGATAATAAAATCTACCGGAAAATAGAAATCATGTACCCTAACTATGACATCCTTGAGAATTCCTTTTGGTGACTTAATAGATCGGTCGACTAGTTGTAAAGTCATTTCAGTCTGTTTAAGCTCAGATTCCTCGAAGTAGTCTAGTAGGGAGGTAGGTATCAAATTTATGGAAGCTCCTAAGTCTAATAAAGCTCGGTTGAATTGTATATCGCCGATTTCATAGGAGATCAAAGGGGTGCCTAGGTCTTTTGCCTTAGGCAGGAGTTTTCTCAAAATGACAGAGCTGGCTTGCTCCGACAATACGATCGGATTCCCATCTTTGGTTCACGGCTTACGTTTAGGTGTACACATCTTTTAGAAATCTTGCGTAAGCCGGTACGTGGTGTATCGCATCCATCAAGGGGATGTTTATATGGACCTGCTCAAAGTGCTTAACCAGGTCCTCCTCTCAGTGCCATGGTTTTGGTTATCCTTTTTCCCTTGGTCAAGGCTTCGGGAAATGGAACCTTAGATGGTTCCTCTAGAATGGGTCCAGGTTCTTGATCTAGGATAGAAGTGTCTTGGATGACTATCCTAGGGTTAGGGTTTGTATTACCAGGCTGGGAGTGGCTTGGATAAGGTGGGTCCTATGTTGTTTTGCCACTGCGGGTAGTAATAGAATTCAATCCCGCTTGGTTTTGGTTTGGTGTGGGTAAAAGAGGTGCTTGCTGTTGGTAACCCGCATATGATGCTGAAGCCTCCATCCCGTCAGATGATGGAGTAGAAGGGGCCTGATAAACAAAGTGAGCTTGGCCTAGATTTGGGTTCAAACGCACCTCTGGTTCAGCACGTTATTCGGATTAGGCAAAAGTTGTGAAGGAAGTGCACCAGGTTGGCGAGGATTTGCTATCTGGGCAAGTTAATTGCGAACATCTGTGATCTCGTCTTTGTACTATTTTTGCATAGCCGCATTCGTCTTCTGAATGTCAACCAGAGTTTGCAGGATAAGAGTCATTTGATCTGTATGAGTCGGCCTAGATTGATAAGTTGGGTTAGGCCGAGGCTGAGGCAGTTGATATGGATGAGGAGCTTGTGGTCGAGGCTGATATTGAGGTCTCTGATTTTGATTATTGCCTAACCACGTGAAATTAGGATGATTACGTCATCCAGGGTTGTAAGTGTTTGAGAATGGATCATTCTGAATGGCGTTGAGGTTCTCGCATTTCTAAGGAACCTCAGAAAAGTCAGAATATGAGGGTTCAGAGTTCCCCCAACTAGAGTAGGTGGGTCCAGAGTTTACTCCGAAACTAGAATCAAACGAGAGTGGATACGGGTCCATCCCCTGAGAAGATCAGTGATAGATGTTGTGCACAGCCTCCCTACCAGATGGTGGGTGTGTGAACGGGTTTTGCGCAGAGGTGGCTCGCTGCAAGTGTCGGGTGAGCTCGTCCACCTTCTTCTCAATAATAGAGACCTTGTCCGAATGACTGGTCATCAGTTCCAAGTCGACGGAAGAGGACAGGCCATACATCTCATGTGCTCCCTTTGGATTCGTCAATGCACGGGCATTCGTTTGGTCGAACATGCCCATGGATTCATTATTGATGGAGTTCTCGCACATATTCTCAAGAATCTCCCACACGGTGTCTTCGTGTTGACCTATGATGTTTCCTCTGCAGGTCTCATTGACGAATAATCAAATATCCTCACGGAGTCCCTAGTAAAAAGACTGGACTTGTTCCCATTTAGGAACTCCATGGTGGGGGCACTTTCGCATGAGATCCAGAAAATGATCCCATGCATTGTGAAGTGGTTCTCCTACTTGTTGTGTGAAATGTGTGATTTGGTGTCGTAAAGCATTTGTCCAACCAACAGGGAAGAACTTTCTTAAAAACTCAAATTGAAGTTCCGCCCAGGTGTTGATTGGACGTGTTTGGGTTTAGTACCAGTGAGAAACTTTATCCATGAGAGAGAAGGAGAACATTTTCATGAGTAAAACATCCCGATTTTGAGCTTCTAACTCGAAGGTCTAGGCCAGATGCTTGAGTTGTTTGATATGCTGGAAAGGATCTTCGAAATTATGCCCACGGAATTTCGGAATGGCATGAATCATGTTGGGCTTAAGTTTAGTGTCAGGACCTTCAGCGGGGATTTGTACTCGAGGTTCGGTTGCCACTGCAGTGGGATTGTAGTGATCTCGCATCATTGGATGCTTCGGTGGGTTCACAAATGCTTGGAATAGATCATTGAGGCACTGAAGCTGATTTTCAAGATTATTTTCTTCTGCTGGTTGTGCCATGATGATGGATGAAGGAGAATCAGGTTCAGATGAGTCAGAAGAGATATCGATTGGATTGGGTTGTTGCACAAACAAGGAGGTTGAGGCTTGGCCTCGACATGAATGAGTAGCTAAAGGAGGTCTCAAGGATGGTCTTAGAGACCTCCTCCTGAACATACACCGATGTAGTAGATGAGAGGTAGAATGTGATGGACCGAATCAAGACACCCAAAAATTTTGGATGACTATAGAGGTTTGGGGCGGATGATACCCCTTAGTCAGAAAGCTGTCCACCTGAGAATTCTTGGGCAGCCAGAGAGGGAAAGTCCCGCAAAGACCCCTACACAGTAGAGAGCCCCCACGGGTTACAGGGTTTCCCCCGCCTGAAATTTTGTCACTGATGTTCCAGGTAGACCAAAATGGGGACTTGACCTCTTAAGTCTACCAGTTTTAATTAAGAGCAAGGGTGCTTATGATTTCACTTGAACTTTTAAGATGTTTTTGTGAAAAAGTGACCTAATTTGAAGATTGGTTAACCTAACAAGGTGGGTCAACTTCACTTGTATTGTCCTCTTGCGAAATTTAGGTCCCTCTTTTAGAAATGAATTTAAGAGCTTGATTTTAGGGTTTTGCTTGAATAGATCAATTCACTCAATGTCTAGGCACACATTGTTTTGGAAAGATAAATTCTTGATTAAGCAAGTGTGTTTCTAAAACCCTAAACTGGAATCCTTAATTGGCTCTAATTTGGTCTAATTTAATTTGTCAAAATATGGCACCAACGGCTCAAACAAGAATGTGATAGCCCTAAATCCTTAGCTTCAAATGAGTGCACAGATCAGGGTTTGAATATTTGTCTAAATAGAATGTATCAAATCAGGCAATTTGATGATTAATATAAGAATATAATGCAAGTAGACCTAATTGATTTCTTCCTTTTTAGTTCTTTCAGATTCAGGGGTTTAGAAGAAGGTAGATGGAGTTTACCTGCCCTTGGAGTGGTTGATGCGCGGCTAGTCTTCCTTGATGAATCCCCTGAAATATATCAAAGTCAAAAGAGATAGAGCAAGTTAGTATTGACTCGGACATTACAACCAAGAGATCTGAATTGCACGTTGCACCCCAACAATGGCACCAAAATGTTGTCGCAGCGAAATTGAGGTTAAAAACTACATTATAGTATAGCCGAAATCGCTTTGAAAACAGATAAAATTTATACTCGAATTTTAAGTTTGAAGTCGAACACTGGGAGCAATATAGAATTCAAAAGTCAAGATCACAATTTGATTCAAGAATATAAGAGATTGCAATAAGAATAATGTCAGGTATGAATGTGCAAAAAGAATAGTGTAAAATGGTGATTTAAATCACCAATTCTCCTCACAAATAACAATTAAACCAAAGCCTCAAATATATGAAATCAAATATATCAGACGGCTTAAACAACCTGTGCTACAGTGCTGTTTTAGAGACTCAAGGGTCTCTCTGCTTCTTCTGCCTTGTCTTCTTTGTTTCTTCTTCTGTTCTTCTATTCTTCTCCCTCTTCTTCTTCTCTTCTCCTTCCCATGAGGCTTTTCCTCCTCTTCTTCTTTCTTTCTCTGTGCTTCTTCATGTAGAGGGGGAAGATCCTTCAAACGGCTAAGTGTCAGCCGTTTCTCCCTGTAGCAAAACCCCCTGCCCCCACACGCAATTTCTCTTTCTCTCTCTGAGTCACACTCTCCCAGAGCCTTCCACAGTACCGGGTAATCGAGTTTCGGACCTAGAGCGCACCTAGATTTAGGTCTGCAAGCGTGATCGTAGCCAAGGAGTGGATAGGCTAGGCGGGTCGGATCTGCGCCAGGCCCGTGGGGGATGGGTCATGAGTGAGGTGTAGGTGAGTGGGTGAGCGGGGACCTCACCCCCAGTGTCTGTGGCAAACAACCTTAGACACAAATTCAATTTATGCGCCACGGTGCACTCTTCAGCTAACGATGTGGCACTAAAGATAGTGCCTCTTATTCATGTGTGTCTATGGCTGGAATGGCTTCCAAATCAAGGTAGCTGCTGAGGCTCACTTCCCCAATCAAGGACCTAGGAGGATACTTGAAGCTAACCTGCACCACCTGGAGGTGGCGCCTGGAGCTATAGGTGCCTGATGAAGCTGCAAGCTTCCTTTGAAGCTCTGTGGTAATGGCGGTGATGGCTGAAGACCTGAAACTCAAGAAAAGGGCCCTCTGTTGTGTCAAATAACTCAGTAGGTTCCCTGTGGAGTGGTAGTGCGGTGGTGGGTGCAGCGTGTGGTGGAGTGAGGGTGGAGGCCTGACGATGACGGAGATGGGCGTACGAAGGTGGGTTGTTTGTGGACGCGTTTGGGTGTGCGGTGGAGCGAAATAAGAGAGGGATTTTGTTCGTGGTGGAACGGCGATGGTTGTGGGTTGGTTGGCGAGGCAGATGGAGGAGTGTAGTGGTGGATATGCCTTGCCGGAGGAGCGGCCGGAGATGGAGAAGATGGAGGTGAGTGGCAGTGGTTGGTGGAAGTGTGCATCTGTGAGGGTAGGAAAAGGAAATTGAAAGAAGGAGGAAGCTAAAGAAGGCCTTAGCGCGAGAGTAGGGAGGCGGCGGGCTGTCGGTGTTGGTTGACCGAAGCCGGAGAAGGAAGACGGTGTGGTGAGGCGACGACGTCGACTGAGGGAGAGGCACGACCTCTCATTGGCAGGAGAGGTTTGCGAAGATGAGGGGAGGATAGTCGACCATCCAATTTGATGGTTGGACGGTTGAAGGAGGAGAGCGGAGAGGGATCATCGGAGCTAAGTCTGAAGGTGGCCGGTGATGGAGTAGAAGAGGGTTTCTGAGGCCAAAACTTGCTGAAGAACACGGCCTTACCCCGGGGTCTCTTTTATAGGCCACAGGATGCCCTTCCATGCTTGGAAAGAAGCTTTCAAGCTTGGAAGGTGGTTGCAACAATGGATACTCGAACCTTTGAAAGGTTCGCATGACCTTTTGGGAAAGACTTAGAGCCCAAGGAATGGCTCAAATGGAAGGAAACTTCCCAAGGAATCCCCATATCAATTTTGAGAAGGATTGATTGAGAATTGAACGAGAAATCCTCACTCGAAATTCGACGGTGAAGGTTTCTCCTTCCAAAAATGGCATGGGGACCTGCTTGTGAAGAAGGTAAAGAAGTTGGGGTATTATTTGTAAGAAAATTCAAAAGCTAAGGTCTGAATGAGATAGAAAGAGTCTGACTGGACCAAAATGCAAACTTGGTCAAGATGATCTCAGAATGGACCCAAATTTTGATGCAAACCTAATTTGGACCCAATGAATCTAATGGTGAAGCTAGATTTAGGTTTTGACCTCATTTGATTGAATAATTTATGCAAAACCCCAAATTAGGGTAAATATCAGTCTAGGACTCTATTTTGGGTCAAGACGAGTTCTGATGGTCAAATTGAAGGTTCCAAACCCTAGAGAATATTTTTCTATGAATTTTAGAGGGTTTAGGTGAATTTTATTCTGACCAGAACCTCAGTTAATTAAGTGGGTCTATTTTTATGATTTTAAAAGTCATTTAATTCTCAAAACACGTGCAAACCCTTTTCTGTTTGTTCTAATCCACTTGTTAGACTTTTAAGATAATTTGACCCTTAATTACCCCCTGGAAAACATGTGATTGTACTGTATTCATGATATGATGGTAAAATTACAGTTTTAACCCTATTTTCTTGTATTTCCCTCAGAATGGTTATGTAGTGACTATGGCTCTCTGGTAGTTATGTAGGAGCATTTACTGACTTAATTAGATCAAAATGAGCTAGTTATGGCTCATGATATTGTTCCCATCACGCTCTCCCGGAGCCTTCAACAGTACCAGGTATACGAGTAATCTCACCTAGAGCGCACCAGGTCTAGGCTCACCGACAGTGGGTGGTGAGTGAGGAGTGGATGGCGTAGGCGGGTAATCGAGTCTGTGCCAGGTCCGCAGGGGCAGTGTCGCGGATGAGGCCAACTGAGGGATGTGAGGGACCTCACCCCTTGTGTATGAGGTGATAAGCCCATATTACAAATACAATTTATTCGGCACAGAGCGATTTTCTATATCCAATGTGGGACTATTCGTCCCCTGTTCTTCGCGCTGTAGGTAGTGGTAGCTCCTTCGTTCAATTCCAGTCAAGGCCTGGTCAAAGGACTCATTTGGTCCCTAGGTTATGTTCCTGGAAGGATTCCGTGCTGCCTGGGACTAGTGCCTGGGGTTGTAGATGCTGGAGAGAGATTCAAGCAAGCTCGAAGCTTACAGCATCCATGGTAGAGGGGGCTGGTGCCTGAAATCAACAATAAGGCCTTTCGGCCACGTCAGAAAGCTCAGAGGCTTCGTCGGACTACGGCGAACTTGATGAGGGGGTCGACGTGGTGCGAGCGTGATCTGTGGGTGCTAGCGAAGTTGGAGTGGTGCTGTGACAGTGGGTGTGTTCGGGGGAGCTGTAGGGGGATCAATAGCTCTCAGTGAGTGAGGGCTTTTAATCGTCGTAATGAGGTGGAGGTGTAAAGCGTGGAAGCTGATGATAGCGGGCGCTAGCGGCGCTTGCCAAGATCATCATAATGAGGCGGAGGGCATTGGCGAGGTCGAAGCGAAATGTTGAAGTTGCTGTTGTGATGAGGGGAAGCTGAGTCGTTTGAGAGAGGTGGTGGACGACTGGGAGCAAAGATGGCATCAGTTGGGGTATGGCCGACATCGGAGAAGGAAGGAGCTCCGATGGGTAGGAAACGGTGAGGAAGACGGTGAAAGGGGCATCGGCGGGTACAGCTCGACACGGAAGAAGATGAGGAAGATAGCTCCGTCATTGGTATTACGAACAGAGGAAGAACAGAGGCAGGGAGATTCATCGGACGTCGAGTAGCACTTCGGCCGATGTTGTCAACGTTTCTGTGCGGATTTAAAGGCGTATTACGTTGCAGTAGAACCGACAAAACGTTTAAACAAATAATTTTATTACTCGAACAACTAGAGTATCCGAGGTCGAACACAGGGAGCAAACTCAGTACTTTGTAAAACCCAAGAATACAACTGTTAAATGCAAATATAATTGATTCAAAGAGTTTTTAAGAAAGATGTAAAAAAAATAGAATTAGACGTCTGATTTATGTATCAGACGTCTTAAATGTGATCTTTCTTTCTCTTTTTCTTCTTCTGCTTTGCCTTTCGGATCTCTTTGCAATCTTCCCTTGTCCTTCTTCTTCTTCTCCTGCGAAGACTTCTAACCTTTCTGTTTTCCTCCTTCGCCTGCGAAGACTTCTTTCTTTCTTCTTCTGTCTTGCTTCTCCTTTCTTCGTTGCCTTCTTCTTCTTCTTCTTCTTTGTCTTGCTTTCTTCTTCTTCTTTGTCTTGCTTCTCCTTTCTTCTGCAGCGGCCACGTCCTTCTCCTGCAATCAGCCTGCCTGCACAGGGGAACAAAACCTAACCCTTCTCCCTCTACCCGCGCGTGTCTCTCTCTCAAGCAATTCACTCTAACCGCTCTACCAGAGCCACAGTCTCAATCGGGTCGGATCGTACCCGGGACCAGGCGCACCTGCAGGTGTGTGATGCGCGAGGAGTGCGTAGGTCTAGGTCGGGTCGGATCCGCCAGGTCCGCGTGGTCAGGCCGCGGACGAGGCGGGTGGGGTCAGTGAGGGACCTCACCCCTGTGCTTTCGAGGCAGTAAACGTATATCACAAAAAATCTTTATACCATACCTGTGCCTTGAGATTCCACGATGTGGGATTAAACGTTCCGCCCTTCCTTTGCGTGCGCCCGCAGACTCTCGTGTGCAATTGCCCACGCTGAAGGCCCTGCTGGTGCTCCTTGCTGAACTCAGTCACCTCGCAACACTTGCGAGAGTCTGCTGCACCTGCCGCCTGGGAAGCCTGACGCCTGCTGCTGCTCCAAGCTTCCTGCTGCTTCGACTGTTAATGGCGGCCGAGGCGTTCACCTGAGCTTCCACAGAACGGCCTATTGGCCCAATTAGAATAGTTGGAAACCTTCGCCGTAGCACAGCGAAGGTGGTGGGTGATGCTGCAGGTTGCTGGTCGGCCTAGGCGTGCCCGCCTAGGTTAACCTGTGGCCGGAGATGGTGGGTTGTTCGGGGGGTGGTTATGGAGGTCTGGAGTGGCAGTTGTGGGGTGGAGCGAGTTCCTGGTGGTGAGGCGGAGCTCACGAGGTGGTTGGCGAGCCGTGTGGAGTGGCGGAGTGGTGTGGGCGGCTCGCCGGAGTTCGGTCGGTGATGTGGAAGATGAGGGTGGTCAGCGTCGGTCGAGGGGTAATCAGATGAGATAACAGGGGGAAAAGAGAGAGGATAGGATGGAGAGGAGTTCTAACCTAATTGTAAGGACGAAAGGGGACAGAAGGCGGACAACAGTACTTGCTGTCGCCGGAGAAGATGACGCCCAGTGGGGGAGAACGGCGGCGACGACGGGGCTGAGGCGGCGTGCGCTGGTACTGCGCGACGCGGAGGGAGGTCAGGAAGCTAACTCTGCCACTGGTTTTGTGGCAGAGCGAAGAGGGAGGGGAGGGGGGCTCGCCGGAGCTAGCTGGGGTATTTGGCCGAGCAGGAGGAGAGGAATTGAAGGGGGAAACTTGGCCAAATCAAGCTCAAGATGAGTGGCCGGGTCCGAGGGGTGTTTTATAGGTGCTGGCCGCTCCTATCAGAGCGTGAAAGACGCGCAATTAGGTCAGCCGGTTCGCCGGAGTTGGAAGGAAGAAAGATACCCACATCTCTCGTGCGTTCGCACGAGAGATTGGGTTCACACCAGCGAATTTGATTGGCTTTAGAAGGAAGGGAATTCCTCAGAGAATCTCCCTTCCATTTCTGGGAGAGAATCTCTGAGGAATTAGAGAGCCATCTCTCTCGAAACTTCGTCGGAGCTCGGTTCTGCCCTAGCAATGGCGGCAGGACCGGTTTGCAAAGAAGGCGAGGAACCTAGGGGGCTCTCTGCAAGGATATTCAAAAGATAGGGACCTCTTTGTGATTTGGGTGTACTAACTTGCAAAGTAGGTCAAGATGACCTCCCCTTAGGTCCAAATTTTGGTACAAACCTAATTTGGCCCTAAAGAATCCAATGGTGAAGTTGGATTTTAGGTTTGACCTCTTTTGACTGGACATTTTGCGTAAAAACCCAAATTAGGTTAATTGAAGAGCTAAGACCCTAATCTAGGTCAAACTAGGTTCCAAAGGCCAAATTAAGTGTTCTAAACCCCAGAGGATGTTTTTCTATGATTTTTAGAGGGTTTGCTTGATTTTTATTCTGACTGGAACCTTGTTAATTTAAGCGGGTCTGTTTTAGGGTTACCAAGTGTCATTTAATTCTTAGATTGCACATAAACCCATTTCTGATTAATTCAACCCACTTTGGACTATTTGACCTATGTTTTGCTTCTGAGAAATCCCGTTTATGTACTGCAATGGTAAAATTGCAGTTTTAACCTTTATTTCATGTTTTCTTCTCAGAGCACTTGTTCCTTTAGTTAAGCCTTCTTCTAGGTTATGTAGGAGCTTTTATCTTCTTTATTAGGTCAAAATGAGCTAGTTATGGCTCATGATGAGGCTCTCATCATACCCCCATGCCTAGCTTTTGCTAGTCCCTTAGCAAAATTTCAAAGTTTTAACTTCCATTCTAGACCCAAAGTGTCCTTAGTTATGATAAGTGTTTCTTTTGTGATTAGGTAGGAATGCCGACAATAGGCCTAGAGGTACTCAAGTACCAACCAAAATCTGGACCTGTTCTGCTTTAGCCTCAGTCCTTCGCAAAGGTTTCTACGGCCCACAAAAACTATCCTAGGGTTTGTTGGACTCTGCGGTTAAAGCACCCGTGCTTGAGACATTTTTAGCCTACGCTCAGTTTGCAGTGCGTTTTTTTTTTTTGTAAGAGAGAGATAGAGGATTTATTTGTTTGGAGAGCTTTTCTCTCTCTTTTCTTTTTATTTCTAGCTTCGGATTAGCTTCTCAACACGGTCTGTATCGGATTCCTCGTCCCCATCATCAATCCTCAAGGGTCCCTGGCTTTCGAGATTTCGAGATAATCCCGCCCATGGCAACCCCCGGAACCCTGGCTTTCGAGATTTCGAGATAATCCCGCCCATGGCGTTCCGTGGCCGAATTCAGACCCTGGCGATCGACATTTCGTGATAATGCCACCCATGGTATCTGAACCAGCAGAGTGCTTACATGCCCCCAGTAGGATATTTAAATATCCTAAGAGACAAGCACCGAGGAGACGATATGTTGTTACGCATCTTCGAGGGGAATTTCCCGCCTCTCCGCGCTGGGAACTTGTCCAAATCAACTTGTGTTGATTGGCCGCTCCTAATCTAGGTGACTTTTTCAGAATATTAAACGCTCTTGCGTGTTTTGAATATTTATGCGCACTGAACCAGACTGTGTGTGAATTTGGGTGCTTAGGTTACCGAATCCCGCAAACCGGAGGTCAGTTAACGAGGCCGAATACTTCCTAAGCCTTAGACCTAATACTTAAGCTTCGCATTTTCCTCAACCTCTTGAGGATTGTCCAGATTTTAACGGATACGTGAATTTTTAAGCTAAAAATCTAGCCCAAGAGGCCTAAGACCAGCGTTCCCGCTAATCTCTTGTTATATCTCTGTAGCATTTTTCTTTTCTTTTTCTTGACTCGGTCTAGAACTTCAGTTAACCCCTTAATCTTTTACTAATGACTTTTTCTTTTTCTTTTCCTTTTGTGCTCCTTTCTTTATTTTTGCTCTTTTTGTCATTTTTCTTTCTTTTCCTCCTCTCATTTGTATGACCCTGAATTGTTCCTCCCCTCTATCAAGTCCTTTTTTTTTTTTTTTTTTTTCTTTTTTTTTTTTATGAATGAAACCCTTTCTTGATATGAATTTTCTGACATTTTGCACTTTCATACCCCCCCATGCCTAAGATTTGCAATGTCCCCATTGTAAATTAGGTGGGTTCGAATTCAGCTTAGTTCATGTGTTAGGACAGGTGTGTGGTGAGTGAATGGGTCGAAGCGACTTGTTGCGAACGATTTCTAATCTCGGGTAGGTATACCTGAGGTGAAGTCGGCTGTTCTAATGGATGAACCCTAAAGTGCAATATGAGTTCCGCATAGCGATGT
Source organism: Thalassia testudinum (assembly GCA_037157565.1). Classification (NCBI taxonomy): domain Eukaryota; kingdom Viridiplantae; phylum Streptophyta; class Magnoliopsida; order Alismatales; family Hydrocharitaceae; genus Thalassia; species Thalassia testudinum. Next base: position 22,656,806 of record JAZHRO010000030.1, on the reverse strand, counting down.
CAGAAACGGTTTCAGGTTTTTCAAAGAATGACGGGTTGCCTCCCGTTAAGCGCTGAGTTTTACGCCATCGGCTGGGCGTAATGAGCTCAAGAGGAAAGGAGGGTAAAGGATGACTCAGTCAAATCTATATCGGTCATGTCAATGAACGGCTTGAGTCTCTGCCCATTCACGACAAATGGTTCAGAATCGTGGCTGAGTGGGCTGATTTCAATAGCTCCATTTCCGAAGATTTGGCGGACTAGGTAGGGTCCGACCCACTTGGATCTTAGCTTTCCTGGGAATAGTTTGAGTCGAGCATCAAAGAGTAAAACTTTTTGACCAGGATGAAAGACCTTTCTAGAAATGTGTTTGTCGTGAAAAGCTTTAACCCGTTCTTTGTAAATTCGCGAGTTCTCATATGCGTCGTGGCGTAATTCATCGATCTCGCTCATTTGAAATCTTCTGTGGGTTCCAGCCTTAGAAAGGTCGAGATTACAGGTCCGTACTGCCCAATAGGCTTTATGCTCCAATTCGACGGGGAGGTGACATGCCTTCCCGTACACTAGTCTGAAGGGAGACATTCCTAATTGGGTCTTGTGGGCGGTCCTATAGGCCCACAATGCTTCCGGAAGCCGAGAAGACCAATCTTTTCTATCAGGTCGAACAGTAACCTGAAGGATCTTCTTGATCTCTCGGTTAGATAGCTCAGCTAGACCATTAGTTTGGGGGTGGTAAGGAGTAGAGATTCGGTGTGACACCCCGTATTTGATCATCAGTGACCTGAACTGAGCGTTTGTAAAATGGGTCCCTCCGTCGGAAATTATAGCACGCGGAATCCCGAACCTTGAGAAAATGTTTTGATGAAGGAATTTTATAACGACTTTATGATTGTTGGTTCGAGTCGGAATGGCTTCTATCCATTTGGAAACATAATCAACTGCGAGTAAAATGTATTCGAAGCCATCCGAGGTAGGAAAGGGTCCCATGAAATCAATCCCCCAAATATCAAAAATTTCGCATACCAAGATCGGCTGTAGAGGCATCATGTCTCTATGGCTCATGTTGCCTAGAGTCTGGCAACGGGAACATGCCTTACAGTGATTGTATGCATCTTTGAAAATTGTGGGCCAGTAGAAACCACACTGGAGGACTTTCGATGCGGTTTTATGTCCCGAAAAATGTCCACCGCATGCCTGGTCATGGCAAAATGAGAGTATGTCTTTGATTTCCACTTCCGTGACGCATCGTCGGATTATCTGATCAGCACCAATGCGGAAGAGATACGGGTCTTCCCATAGGTAATACTTGGCATCAGAACGCAATTTGTCCTTTTTGGCCTTCGACCAATCGGGCGGAATCTGATGTGATGCCAGGTAATTAACAATATCGGCGAACCATGGAAGACTTGTACTGATAGTCAGGAGGTGCTCATCAGGAAAATGTTCTGTAATAGGTCCGGACGGATCAATAATTTCAGGAGGAAGGCGGGATAAATGATCAGCTACCACATTGTGCTTTCCCGCCTTGTCGCGAATCTCGATGTCAAATTCTTGCAACAGCAAGATCCAGCGGATTAATCGAGGTTTCGCGTCCTTCTTGGCTAGGAGATGCCTCACAGCTGTGTGATCCGAGTATATGATAACACGGGAACCCAGAAGGTATGATCTGAATTTTTCCAGGGCAAATACTACGGCCAGCAGCTCTTTCTCAGTAACCGTATAGTTACGCTGAGCCTCATCCAGTGTTTTGCTGGCGTAGTAAATGACCACAGGTTTCCCGTCAATTTTCTGCCCCAAAACCGCTCCTACAGCGAAGTCAGATGCATCGCACATGATCTCAAAGGGTTGAGACCAATCAGGGGACTGTAGGATTGGGGCTTGGGTGACTCGGTCACGTAAGATCTCAAATGCTTGAGTGCATTCCTTGGAAATTCCGAAAGGCACATCCTTGGAAAGCAGATTGGTCAGGGGGCGCGCGATTTTGGAGAAATCAGGGATGAATCGACGGTAGAAACCGACGTGCCCCAAAAAAGATCGGATGTCCTTAATCGAGCTAGGCATAGGGAGCTTGGAAATCAGGTTAACCTTAGCTCGATCCACTTGGATGCCTTTCTCTGAGATTAAATGTCCCAGGACAATTCCCTCAGGCACCATGAAATGGCTCTTTTCCCAGGAAAGAACCAAATTCACCTCGATGCACCGCCTGAGTATATGGACCAAGTGTTGGAGGCAATCGTCAAATGATTGTCCAAAAACTGAAAAGTCATCCATGAAGACTTCCAGATAGTCACCTACCATATCTGAGAATATGGCAAGCATGCACCGCTGAAAAGTTGCAGGTGCATTGCAGAGACCGAATGGCATCCTTCGAAACGCGTACGTCCCGAAGGGGCAGGTGAATGTGGTCTTTTCTTGGTCCTCTGGATGGATTGCCACCTGATTGTAACCGGAGTACCCGTCAAGAAAGCAGAAGAATCTATTTCCCGCTAGTTTCTCGAGGATCTGATCAATAAACGGTAGTGGGAAATGATCCTTCTTCGTGGAGGAATTTAGTCTTCTGTAATCAATGCAGACTCTCCACGAATTAGCTATTCGGGTAGGAATGACTTCCCCGGTTTCTGTCGTGATGATGGTAAGTCCTGCCTTCTTAGGTACCACTTGTGTTGGACTCACCCAACGACTGTCGGAGATCGGGTAGATGATCCCTGCATCTAACCACTTAATGATCTCCTTTTTCACGACCTCCTGTAGGTTAGGGTTTAGTCGCCTTTGCATTTCTCTTGAAGGTCGTGAGCCTTCTTCTGTATAGATTCGATGCGTGCAGTATGAAGGGCTTATACCAGTCAAATCATCTAGAGTCCATCCAATGGCTCTACGATGTTGCTGGAGAACAGAAATCAAATAGAGTTCCTGGTCAGGTGTGAGTCGAGAATTGATAATCACAGGAAACGTTTGATTTGAATTCAAAAAGACATATTTTAGATGTTCAGGAAGGGGCTTGAGTTCCATGACAGGATTGTCAGCAGCAGCGGGTGGTTCAGGGTTTGTATCGGGAGCAATGGTAGGAGTCATAGGTGTGTCTAGATTGTGTTTGCACTCCTCTGTTAGCGGTTTTTGATTTTCTAGTGGTTGATCAGGAATAATCAGGTTGTCCTCTATGTGCAGTTCATCAACCACGGCTTTGACATCACAAATTTCCTCTATAACCCCGCAATTAATCCCTTGTTGGGCTTTGAAAATGTCGATCTTCAGATTTTGATTCCCAAATTTTAATTCTATCTGGCCCTCTTCGCAGTTTATATTGGCCCTAGCAGTGGCCAGAAAGGGTCTCCCTAATATGATTGGTGTGTCCCTTGGGTTCTTAGGTGCATCCATGTCCAGTACTATGAAGTCCACTGGGAAATAAAAATCTCGTACCCTAACAATGACATCCTCGAGTATACCTTTGGGTGACTTGATGGATCGATCAGCTAACTGCAATGTCACCTCAGTGGGTTTAAGTTCAGATTCTTCAAGGTGGTCAAGGAGGGATGTAGGTATTAAATTTATGGAGGCACCTAGGTCTAGTAGGGCTCTATCAAGTTGGGTTTCACCAATTTTACAAGAAATCAAGGGGGTTCCTGGGTCTTTAGCCTTGGGTGGGAGTTTGCTCAGGATGACAGAGCTGGCTTGCTCTGACAGTACAATCGGATTCCCATCCTTGGTTCGCGGCTTACGTTTAGGTGTACATATGTCTTTCAAGAATCTTGCGTAAGCCGGTATGTGGCGGATTGCATCCATCAACGGGATGTTTATCTGGACCTGTTCAAAGAGCTTGACCAGATCCTCCTCAGGAGCCACAGGTTTGGTTGTCCTTTTTCCTTTGGTCAAGGCCTCAGGAAATGGGATCCTAGCTGGTTCCTCTAGGATAGGTCCAGGTTCTTGATCTGGGACAGTAGTATCTTGGATGACTACCCTAGGGTCTTGGCGATTATCAGGCTTGGAGTGGTTCAGATAATGTGGGTCTTGTGTTGTTTTACCACTACGTGTTGTTACAGAGTTTAATCCAGCCTGACTTTGGTTTGGGTTAGGTAGGAGAGGTGGCTGCTGCTGAAATTCTGCATAAGATGTAGAAGCCTCCATCCTGTCTGGTGATGGAGTAGCAGGGGCCTGATAAATCAAATGTGCGTGGCCTGGATTTGGATTCATAATGCGCCTCTGGGTCGGCACATTATTTGGGTTGGGCAGAGGTTGCGAAGGAAGGGTGCCAGGTTGGCGAGAATTTGCCATCTGGGCCAGTTGGTTGCGAACCTCTGTGATCTCGTCCTTGTGCTGTTTTTGCATTGCCGCATTCGTTTTTTGAATGTCAGCCAGCGTTTGAAGGATAAGAGTCAGTTGATCCTGATTTTGCCCAGATTGGTAGGTGGGATTGGGCCGAGGCTGAGGCGGCTGATATGGACGACGAGCTTGTGGGCGGGGTTGATATGGTGGTTTTTGAGAGTTTCCCGCCCACTGAAAGTTAGGATGATTTCGCCATCCAGGGTTGTAGGTATTGGAGTATGGGTCGTTCTGGATGGCGTTGAGGTCCTCGCAGTTCTGAGAAACCTCAGGAAAGTCAGAATACGAGGGTTCAGAGTTCCCCCAACTCGAGTAGACGGGATCGGAGGTCACTCCGGTCTGGGAGGTAGACGGGGGTGGATAGGGGCCCATTCCCTTGGCAGGTTGGTGATAGATGTTTTGCACTGTTTCCCTTGCCAGAGGAGGTCGTGCAAAAGAGTTTTGTGCAGAGGTGGCTTGCTGCAAATGTCGAGTTAGCTCGTCCACCTTCTTTTCTATGATAGAGACCTTGTCCAACCGACTGGCCATCAATTCCAGGTCAACAGAAGTGGACAGGTCCTGCGTCTCATGTGTCCCTCTTAGATTCGTCGATGCGCGGGCATTCGTCCTGTCGAATAAGCCCAAGGAGTCATTGTTTATGGAGTTCTCGCACATGTTTTCGAGAATCTCCCACACCGTGTCCTCGTGTTGGCCCATGATGTTTCCTCCACATGTTGCATTGACGATTAGACGAATATCCTCACGGAGTCCCTGGTAAAAAGACTGGACTTGTTCCCACTTAGGAACTCCGTGATGGGGACATTTTCGCATGAGATCTAGGAATCGATCCCAAGCTTCGTGAAGAGGTTCTCCCTGTTGTTGAGTGAAATGAGTGATCTGGTGGCGCAAGGCATTCGTCCGGCCAACAGGGAAGAATTTTTTCAAAAATTCGGACTGTAATTCCTCCCAAGTGTTGATCGGGCGGGTCTGAGTCTGATACCAGTGCGCGGCCTTGTCCAAGAGGGAGAATGAAAACATTTTCATGAGTAGGATATCCCGGTTTTGTACATCTGACCCGAAAGTCTGGGCCAGATGCTTGAGTTGTTTAATGTGTTGGAATGGATCCTCAGAGTTAAGCCCATGGAACTTTGGTATGGCATGAATCATATTGGGCTTTAGATCAGAATCGGGTCCTCCAATTGGGATTCGTACTCGGGGTTCAATTGCCACCGCAGCGGGATTATAGTGATCTCGCATCATAGGTCGCTGTGGTGGGTTTACAAAGTTCTGAAAGAGATCGTTCAAGCGTTGAAGTTGGTGTTCAAGGTTATTCTCATCTTCAATGGGTTGTGCCATGATGGGAGAAGGAGGAGAATCAGGGTCTGAATCAGATGAAAGATTTATGTGGTGGGGTTGCTGCACAAACAAGGGCGTCGAGGCTTGGCCTCGGCGAGAATGAATTTCTAGAGGAGGTCTTAAAGGTGGTCTCAAGGACCTCCTACCAAACATGCACCGGAAGATGTGATGAGATTAGAAGGTGCTGGACCCAATCAAGACACCCAAGAATTGTTGGGTGACTATAGAGGTTCGGGGCAGATGGACCCCTGGATCAGAAGATCGTCCACCTGAGAAATACCTGGGCAGCCAGAGAGGGAGAGTCCCGCAAAGACCCCTACACGGTAGAGCGTCCCTACGGGTTACAGGGTTTCTCCCACCCGACCTCTCTTGTCACTGCGGTTCCAGGTAGACCAGAATGGGGATCTTGACCTCTTAAGTCTACCTTTTTTATTTTAAGATCAAGGTGCTTAATGTTCCACTTGAACTTTTAAGTATTTTGAGTGCAAAAAGTGACCTAATATTAAGGTTGGTTGACCCGAGGGATCAACTTCACCTTTGAGAGCTTTTAGGTCCTTCCTTTTATGATTCAAATGAATTATCAGCCTGATTTGCTTAGGGTTCCTCTTGTATAAATATTTTCAAACACGGTTTAGGCACACTTCTTTTTGGAAAGTTTGTTTCTTTGTTTTAGAGAAGATGTGTCTCTAAAAACCCTAGCTTTGCAATCCTAACTTGGCTCTAATGGGTCCAATTTAGTTGCCTTAGAATTTAGCACCTAGGGCTCAATCAAGAAAGTTTTAGCCCTAGTTGCCTTAGTTGGATGACAGACAAAAATATGTTGAAATGAAAATCAGGCAACTTGATGAGTTACTAAATATAAGACAGGTAGCCCTAAGTTGACTTCTCCCTTTTTTTTTTTTGTCTTTTAGATTGTGAGAGGGTTAAGGGGGAGGGCTTATGGAGATTACCTGCTCCAGTCTGTTGTGCAGTTGCTATTCTTTCCTTTTTGTTTTGCTTTCCCTGTTTGAACACAACAAAAGAGAAGTTAAGTCAGATATTAAATAGAAAAGTTGTACTCAAAAGCTTTACAAGTGCCCGTTGCTCCCCGGCAACGGCGCCAAAATGTTGTCAACGTTTCTGTGCGGATTTAAAGGCGTATTACGTTGCAGTAGAACCGAAAAAACGTTTAAACAAATAATTTTATTACTCGAACAACTAGAGTATCCGAGGTCGAACACAGGGAGCAAACTCAGTACTTTGTAAAACCCAAGAATACAACTGTTAAATGCAAATATAATTGATTCAAAGAGTTTTTAAGAAAGATGTAAAAAAAATAGAATTAGACGTCTGATTTATGTATCAGACGTCTTAAATGTGATCTTTCTTTCTCTTTTTCTTCTTCTGCTTTGCCTTTCGGATCTCTTTGCAATCTTCCCTTGTCCTTCTTCTTCTTCTCCTGCGAAGACTTCTAACCTTTCTGTTTTCCTCCTTCGCCTGCGAAGACTTCTTTCTTTCTTCTTCTTCTGTCTTGCTTCTCCTTTCTTCGTTGCCTTCTTCTTCTTCTTTGTCTTGCTTTCTTCTTCTTCTTTGTCTTGCTTCTCCTTTCTTCTGCAGCGGCCACGTCCTTCTCCTGCAATCAGCCTGCCTGCACAGGGGAACAAAACCTAACCCTTCTCCCTCTACCCGCGCGTGTCTCTCTCTCAAGCAATTCACTCTAACCGCTCTACCAGAGCCACAGTCTCAATCGGGTCGGATCGTACCCGGGACCAGGCGCACCTGCAGGTGTGTGATGCGCGAGGAGTGCGTAGGTCTAGGTCGGGTCGGATCCGCCAGGTCCGCGTGGTCAGGCCGCGGACGAGGCGGGTGGGGTCAGTGAGGGACCTCACCCCTGTGCTTTCGAGGCAGTAAACGTATATCACAAAAAATCTTTATACCATACCTGTGCCTTGAGATTCCACGATGTGGGACTAAACGTTCCGCCCTTCCTTTGCGTGCGCCCGCAGACTCTCGTGTGCAATTGCCCACGCTGAAGGCCCTGCTGGTGCTCCTTGCTGAACTCAGTCACCTCGCAACACTTGCGAGAGTCTGCTGCACCTGCCGCCTGGGAAGCCTGACGCCTGCTGCTGCTCCAAGCTTCCTGCTGCTTCGACTGTTAATGGCGGCCGGGGCGTTCACCTGAGCTTCCACAGAACGGCCTATTGGCCCAATTAGAATAGTTGGAAACCTTCGCCGTAGCACAGCGAAGGCGGTGGGTGATGCTGCAGGTTGCTGGTCGGCCTAGGCGTGCCCGCCTAGGTTAACCTGTGGCCGGAGATGGTGGGTTGTTCGGGGGGTGGTTATGGAGGTCTGGAGTGGCAGTTGTGGGGTGGAGCGAGTTCCTGGTGGTGAGGCGGAGCTCACGAGGTGGTTGGCGAGCCGTGTGGAGTGGCGGAGTGGTGTGGGCGGCTCGCCGGAGTTCGGTCGGTGATGTGGAAGATGAGGGTGGTCAGCGTCGGTCGAGGGGTAATCAGATGAGATAACAGGGGGAAAAGAGAGAGGATAGGATGGAGAGGAGTTCTAACCTAATTGTAAGGACGAAAGGGGACAGAAGGCGGACAGCAGTACTTGCTGTCGCCGGAGAAGATGACGCCCAGTGGGGGAGAACGGCGGCGACGACGGGGCTGAGGCGGCGTGCGCTGGTACTGCGCGACGCGGAGGGAGGTCAGGAAGCTAACTCTGCCACTGGTTTTGTGGCAGAGCGAAGAGGGAGGGGAGGGGGGCTCGCCGGAGCTAGCTGGGGTATTTGGCCGAGCAGGAGGAGAGGAATTGAAGGGGGAAACTCGGCCAAATCAAGCTCAAGATGAGTGGCCGGGTCCGAGGGGTGTTTTATAGGTGCTGGCCGCTCCTATCAGAGCGTGAAAGACGCGCAATTAGGTCAGCCGGTTCGCCGGAGTTGGAAGGAAGAAAGATACCCACATCTCTCGTGCGTTCGCACGAGAGATTGGGTTCACACCAGCGAATTTGATTGGCTTTAGAAGGAAGGAAATTCCTCAGAGAATCTCCCTTCCATTTCTGGGAGAGAATCTCTGAGGAATTAGAGAGCCATCTCTCTCGAAACTTCGTCGGAGCTCGGTTCTGCCCTAGCAATGGCGGCAGGACCGGTTTGCAAAGAAGGCGAGGAACCTAGGGGGCTCTCTGCAAGGATATTCAAAAGATAGGGACCTCTTTGTGATTTGGGTGTACTAACTTGCAAAGTAGGTCAAGATGACCTCCCCTTAGGTCCAAATTTTGGTACAAACCTAATTTGGCCCTAAAGAATCCAATGGTGAAGTTGGATTTTAGGTTTGACCTCTTTTGACTGGACATTTTGCGTAAAAACCCAAATTAGGTTAATTGAAGAGCTAAGACCCTAATCTAGGTCAAACTAGGTTCCAAAGGCCAAATTAAGTGTTCTAAACCCCAGAGGATGTTTTTCTATGATTTTTAGAGGGTTTGCTTGATTTTTATTCTGACTGAAACCTTGTTAATTTAAGCGGGTCTGTTTTAGGGTTACCAAGTGTCATTTAATTCTTAGATTGCACATAAACCCATTTCTGATTAATTCAACCCACTTTGGACTATTTGACCTATGTTTTGCTTCTGAGAAATCCCGTTTATGTACTGCAATGGTAAAATTGCAGTTTTAACCTTTATTTCATGTTTTCTTCTCAGAGCACTTGTTCCTTTAGTTAAGCCTTCTTCTAGGTTATGTAGGAGCTTTTATCTTCTTTATTAGGTCAAAATGAGCTAGTTATGGCTCATGATGAGGCTCTCATCAGTCGAGAAAGAGGAGAGGAATTTGAGGTGTTCCAGGTTGAATTAGAGCGTAGGATCTTTCGATCTGCTCTAGGGAGTCTTTTATAAGGGTCTAGAGGGTGAAAGGAGTTTGGAAGGTTCACCAGAATAGGATATCTAATTATTCCACGAGCTCGCACTAGGATTTGGGCAAGACTTGGAGCCCAAGATGTGGCTCAAATGGAAGGCAACTTCGTCAAGAATCTGAGTATCTATTTTGGGACTGATTGATTGAGAATCGAGTGAGAAATCTTCGCTTGATCTCATCAATGAAGCTCAAAGTTGCCTTTAATGGCAGCAGGGACCTATTTGAGAAAATGATGAGAAAGATAGGGCATTTTTGTAAGGATTTTAAAAGTTAAGGGCATATATGTGATCAGACAGGACCAAGTTGCAAACTAGGTCAAGACAATCTCAGATTGGGCCCAAATTTTGCTACAAACCTAATTTGGACCTAAGAAATCCAATGGTAAAGTCAAATTTTGGTTTTGACTATGTTTGATTAGGAAATTTATGCAAAAACCTAAATTAGGGCAAATGTCAGTCTGATACTCTATTTTGGGTCAAGATGGGTTCTGATGGTCAAATTGAAGGTACCAAACCCTAAAGAATATTTTTCTATGAGTTTTAGAAGGTTTAGGTAAATTTTATCTTGACCAGAACCTCAGTTAATTAGCGAGTCTGTTTTTAGAGTTTCAGAAATCATTTAATTCTCAAAACACGTGCAAATCCTTTGTACTGCATTTATGATATGATGGTAAAATTGCAGTTTTAACCCTAGTTTCTTGTCTGTCTCTCAGAATGATTATGCAATGAATTACAGTCCTCTGGCTATTTTGTAGGACCATTTAATGACTTAAAAAGATCAAATTGAGCTAGTTATGGCTCATGTTGGTATTCCCATCAACTGCCTCTAAATTTCCTTGGTATGTCAAGGTGCATCTTACTAAAGAAATCAGTTTAACTTATCGTAATGGAAATGCTTATGTTATACATCATGATGCTTGGTAAGATTGTATTCACTCTGCTTTCAGGTCATGTTGGGACTCACAGGTCATGAGTTGGCTATTTTGGATTCATATGAAGATTCTAAGTATGAAAGAGAGGAAATAATCGTAACTACTACTGTAAGAGTCCAGGTATTTGGTTAAATCTTGTTTAATTTCCCAGAAAAGCTATTCTAGAAATAGTAGAAGAACAAGTCTTACTAACTGTAGATACATTTCTACAACTTTTCTGTAATTTCCTGAAGAATATTGTCCTAAGCAACGGTGAAGCATTTTCTGTACTCTTTATTTTTTCTTCTTTCTTCTAGTCCATTCGATATTCTTTATTTCATTTCGCTGATACATGACAATCATTCTCAGGATTCCTCAAAGCAACATTCTAGTAATCTACCTAGTAAATGTACGAAAAATGTACATTTAAAGAGACAGTAAATGTATCTAGTAAATGTACGAGAATATTGTCTTCTTTTTTTTTCAGGTCTCCTTTCTCAACTGCTTTAAATAGATAGTAATGTATCAACTAGTAAATGTACAAAAAATGCATGGTAAGCACGAAATGTTTCAATAGCTTTTACTAGTTTTCATGAAAAAGGGGGTTTTATCGCACTTGCATGAGGCCTACTTCAAGACTGGGTTGATTGCTAAGGATAGATTTGTGCACATTAATATTTTTGTTTTAAGAGATCTTTGGTCACAGTTTATAAACTGTGACCAAAGAGAACCTTTTGTGACGGTTGGTTAGCCGTCACCAAGGGTAACCTTTGGTCACGGTGGCCCCTTTGGTGACAGTTAAAGAACCGTGACCAAAGGAATCCAATTTCTTCCACGCCAAACTCTGGTTATGGTTATCAACCATGACTAAAGCTCTCTCTTCGGTCACGGTACTACATCTGTGACTAAAAGTATTTGGTCACACTTTATAACCATGACTAAAGGTATAGAACCTAACTAACAGTGGGGATTCGGTGACTGTTTTGGGTGAAACCATCACCAAAGCCCTCCGACTTTGGTAACGATTTTGGGTGGAACCGTCACCAAAGACCCTTCCACGATGTAGCTTTTGCTGTCGCTAATTGGTGACGGTTATAAGCCATTTGGTCACGATTTTTAACCATGACCAAAACCCTTATTTCTTGTAGTGTAACTATTGAAGGAAAATGGCTGTCTTGATTTCTAATGCACTTGGTAACTGAGCTGTAAAGCTTACTGTTGTAGTGAGATGTGTTGAAATCTTGTATAGACTAATTTGGTGACGTATCTTATTTATATTGAAATAGAATTAAGCTTATTACTATTTGGATTGGAATGAAATTAGCCAATTACTTAATTAGGAGTATCGTGGAATTAAATGATTATTGCTCTTGTGCTGTAAATTTACTAGTAATTGAATAACGATAGAACAAATGTCTTTTTTTTTTAATTTCTGGCACAGTTGATTGTACTTGTTGTAAATTTGTATAAAGGGTAAATAATATAGTTGTCCCTCCTGAATGTTATAAGGAAAAGAAGATTTACCATACGATCACCCTTGTTTGATTACATAAGGATAGGATAAATATTTCTTCACTGTGTATATTCCGTGAATTCCTAATCTTAATGTATTCCTACCATATTATTAGGACAGACTTCCACCTGATAAATAAGAAAAAATTGTTATATATTAGTTTATTGTTAAAGGTATTTTAAATAAACAATAGCTTATACATTCAAGATATTGGTGAACTAATAATCCATAGTTCGTTTATAGAGTGATATTAAAAGTAAACGATTAGGTTTAGAATATTATAAAAGAAGTACACGTATAAATTTGATAGGTTGAAAAGATATATACGTTGCTTCTTTCATCGGATTAAAGAAATACTACGAACACTCCTGTTGTTCATCACATCAAATGATAAATCGTGAAATTGTGTTATACTTGAAATTGTCAATTAACGGTTACCCTGGTGGTAAGTGAATAGGTGGATACAATGGAATTGATAATTAGATTGAATGACCGAATGAGACTCTAATCAACCTAGAAAATATTCCTGTATTCTTAAGAATTGGAATATATTGCTTAGAGTACAGTGTTCACATTTTACTTGCCAATTATGAATTGGAGACCTAAGTTTAACCTTTAAAAGTGCTTAAACTTTTCTATTTTAATGTTCCATGTTTTCAAGTTCAAAATTCAAGATTGGTTCATCCACATGAATTCAAAATTTTGGAAGAATCAAGCTTTGCTCCTTGAAATTCTACGTAAATTTGAAGGCATTTTCTTGTGTTATTAAGAAATATCTAGTAATTAAGAGTTCTTCATGAATTATGTAACTGATTTTACCTTAACACCGGTTATAAATCATCATTATTAACTCCACCTATGAGCAAAGCGATTAAAAAATCTTTTTGATTGTTGACACCTTAGATAGAAGGGAATCACAATTTCTTCTTTGACTTGCGTCGTTAATGGTTAACAAGTGATGAAAATTAACACTGGTTGATAACGAACTCTCTGTTTAGTTCTCACTTGTTGTCATAAACACATAATTCTCATTATGCAAAAATTCTTTTAATAGCTTAATGATTCTTGCAAGGTTATCCATAATTATTACATGCCTGATACAGACTCAAAGTGAATTTTAGACAAATATTAATGAAACCATTATGGTTCTAAGATCGGCATCACAAATGATAGTGATGTTAATTGATTAATTTTTTTTTTTAAATAAAACATTGAAAATCATTTTTTTTTTTATTGATGAACTCTGATAAAGTTCTTCTTTTAATTCTTCAGGGAGGATAAATTACATAAAATGTATCTAGAATCACTTAAATTGTGCAGCCATCATCCATGGCTTCGTAAAGAGTGCTATTGATTGATGATATGAATTTGTCTTTTAAATTGATGCAGTTTTTACACGTTTCTTTTGTGAGGTTGTAACTTGAATTTTTCCTTAGGAAAAACTATACAGGCGGTTAAGTTGTGATAAATCATACATAAAACTAATTAATAATGTTCTGGTTTCAAGATAAGTCAGGACAAATCATAATGTAAATGTGTCGAAAAGTAAATTCTCTACAAAACGAGGGGGAATATATATATGATTTTTGGTGGTATGCTACTATTGTTTTCTCTTCTGGTAAAAGAAGTATTTCTTAACCCTTATATAGCATGACATAGTTATAACTTTTTTTACTTCTGATGATTAAGAAGATTTATGTTTGAAGTTTCTGAGTTGTAATTAGTTCCTTGTTTTCTATTCTGGATAATTTAAAAATACTTCTTGTTTCACAATGAGATAGGTAGTAATTAGGTGGGATAGGAAAGTTAATGTGTTGCAATTAATGATTGGAGTTAATCATTTTTATACTTGTGATCGAGTTTACTTTAATATTTTGGTTAGTAACTGGCTAGGCTATTAAATTATCTAAAACTGGCAAATTTGGTTGTAAAGGTTGGAAAATGAAAGTTTTGATCGTTGTTGACACTGGTTGATTTTATAGAATCCTCATGCTTTGCATGCCTCTCATTTTAAGTCCATGGACCCTGTAGTTACTTTATAACCACATGCTTTCATAATAGTTTCTATAATTCTTCTTTTAATTTATTACCAAGAAAAATAGGGTTCTTGCCCAATTAAGATGCGGGAGAGGTATTTCGAGTTGTTTTCCAGGTGAGTTCATAACACCCTAGTTTGTCCTTTTTAAGGTTGTTATGGCCTCTTTAAGGTTGTTATGGATCACTTGCCTGCATGTCTCCTTTCGCACTTACACGTTTGCTCAAGTTTCAGGGACACAACTCCCTTTAAGGTTGTTATATTTGTAAAGACCTAAACCTATTTTTTGAGGTCATTTGTAGGCTAAGCACGTCAAGAAAAACCCATCAATGCTCTTCAAACGTGAATCGAGTTTGTGTAATTCAAAAATTGAAAAAATTATGTTCTTGGTTAAACAAGGTCATCCCAAAAAATGTCACCAAAATATGTTGAAATTAGTGTCATTAAATTACATAAAAGTTATGTGAGAAATACAAAGTTACTTAATGAGGTTGTTAGGTAAAATAATAAGTAAATAATAATAATAGTAAAAACATTTATTATAATAATAACAATAATAATAATAACTTTTTTTTTTTGTTTTTTACGAAAGTCGGTTGGTAAGATATATAAATAAGAGGAGGGAGAGGTGCTTGCAATAGGAAGAAAGGGAGAGAGAGAGAGAGAGGGAGAGAGAGAGATTACGTGGGAAATGAGAGAAAACAGAGGGGGAAAGAGATCAAAAAGTGCAGAGAGAGACAGTGAGAAAGCGGAATCGAGAGAAAAGAGAGAGTTTGGACGGAAAAAGAGGGAGGAGGAGAGAGACGAGCATCGCATGGGAAAAAGGAGGAGAGAGACTGCATCGCGCAAAAACAGAGGGAGAATGAGACAGAGACCGATTGAAAGGGAGGGAGAAGACTGTGCGGGAAAGAACAACGATGCGAATCTCGAGGTATTCGAGCGTGCGTGCATCTGGGATTTTGGATTTCACGCTTGTTTGCATTTTGATTCATTTTCGGGTCAAACGACGTTTGTTTTCCGCGTCTGAGAACTTGTCGGAATTATCTCTACATGAGCTACACAATAGTAAATTTTAAATATGATTTTGAAAATTATTTGTTACGTGAAAGATTCATCAAAACCTTTTAACATTTATATCTTATTTACTGTATGTCTTGACGTTGATCTAGTTCCGAAGAGTGTATAAAATACGTGGGTCCATAGAATAACGAATGAGAAACAATGGATGTATATTTCGGAGTTATTGTAACCCTTCGGTGACATTAGGTAGAGTAGTCTTTTTCCTTTTTCGTATAGGTTATCTATATAGTGATATTCTTTGAGTATTGCACTATTTAGTGTGCATTCTTACCTCTTGCACTGATCGGACCCATTTGTGTATTTCTTATTACTCTGGGTATTAGAATATTAAATATATTGATGAAAATCAAGTTGACTTGGAATGTGAATAACCAGAGTAATATTGTTAACTACCGGATTAAAAGGAGTCAATGACAAATTATTTGATAATTTTCATGAAATGAATTATAAAATAGTTAAGCTGGTTGAATATGGTCTTAACATCTCATATGAGAAATGAATTTCTATTTTGAGTAAAACTGGCATCATCAAGATGGTTAAATAATAAATTGATTGAAACCCCGATCAGAAATTAAGAAATTCTGGGAAATGGATAAGTTAGAAGACATTGTGAAAAATTGTTAATTCTAGAATTAATAATGCAAAATTATTAAAGATGGTTGAATGGATGAAAATGAAAGATACAGTTATCTTAAAATGATTAAACAATCAGTACAGCGGATATGACAGGAAAAATAAAAAGAATAGATAACTAGTTCTTAGCCCCACTACTTACCAAGTTTCTGATCGTAGCTTTAGGTCTTTTTAGACCAGGTTTACGGGTTGGTTTAGGGAGTTGCTGGTCTCCCTATGACTCTTTGGTTAAGCTTAGCAGCCAACTGGGATAGTGGATTCGCAGGGCTCGAGGTTTGGTGTAGTTCTTTCGGCCAGTAGGTGAGTCATTGCCTGTTTGTGGCTCAGCGTACATAGTACATGTACGTATTCATACAATACGATGTAGCCACCACCCCTTTCCGCAATGACCCCAGGGTGATGGAAAGTAGCGACTCGATGGGTATAAGTGATCGTCTCGGCTAGGAGGGTGGCTTATATCGATCTTGCATTGCAGAAAGTTATGCGAAATCGTCTTGTACCCTGAGATGTTGATTGATAATTTGTTAACTATAATAAAGGGGGCTTCCAATACATGAAATGGAACCTGATAACGAGATGCTTAATAAATGGATTAATAGTACACATTCTCTCTTGTGCTTGGTTACTGTTACAATCTACTGTTGTTGTTTCTACTATACTCAGTTTTTACTGACGTGTTTTGGGTTCCGTACTCAAGTGTACTTAGCAGTTCGCTAGGAGATTTTCGTTGTACATCTCCTTGGACTTATGTATTATGGTAAATCTTTCTGTTAGTATTCAATTTATGTTCCTTTAAATTTTGTAATATGAATTGTTTGTTGGCTATGTTTATATTTTAGAATTATGTATTGGGTGACTGTGATCTTGTGGGCAAGTTGTGCTAGTTGTTAGCACACGGCGACTCGGGTTTCGTCGGTTGGCCGGACTCGGGCCATCACATGGTGGGTTGTGTGTTGGGTACATGGAGGTGTATTTGCATGGGTGTGTGTGGCCAAGAAAGAGATAAGGAAGGGGATGAATGAAAGGCATGTGAGTGGTGTTCTATTCTTAAGTGTGCATGTTTGTCTATTTGAGAGGGTGATTTAACCACATTTTGTATTGCCCATGCTTATAATTTGCTAACTCCCCATTCATCTTAGTCTAATTTCATGAGCATATTGCATACATTAGCATAAATTGCATTTTAGATAGGCTTGCATCATTATTTGTATAATTCTATATTCTTGTACTGATTGATAATATTTGATGATCATAGGATTAAAGGCTGAGGAGAAAAGTGAAGAAGAAGGAATTGAAGAATTTGACCTGAAGATTTGAATTCAAGAAACTTGGAAACCACAAGCTTCAGCTCAAAAAAGAAAAAAAAATTATCCTACATCAACAATCAATGAGCTCCTCTACTCTATTTATTAAGCTCCTCCACTTAGAGCTACCTTTGCACATCCTCCATTTCACATTTAAGTCCCTCTCCCTAATTCCAACAAAGAAACCCTCATTATGGATGCACATCTCACCACACCTAGATCCCTCCACCAATTAATAGCTACAAACCTAGTTCCAAGACATCATCATTAAATCTCAACACATCTACCCATAACCATAATGGTTGGAACACCCCTCCCTCCTTCCCTTTTTACCCCACTCCACCTCTCTATAAGGCCATCCATTCCATCCTTCCAAACCATCTTTGACTATCCCATCTTGGTCGAGCATGTTTCATGTGTTAGAAATCGAGGTTACAAGTAACCCGTCATCGTAGTTGCAAAACACATCGATCAGATAAAATTTATACCGAAACTCTAAGGGAGTCCCAGGTCGAACATAGGGAGGCGACGTTTACTTTAAGTGAAAACCACGCTTCAATTTGTCTCTTTTTGGTATTTTAGGGTTTGTTATTTTTTTGTATTTTTGTAAGAAGAAAATAAGCGAATGAGTCACAAGATAGAGATGGAATGAAAATGGTATAGATATCACTTCAATGTCTATTACAATCAACTATGAAAGCATAAAAAGAGATGGGGGTGAGAGGAAATCTCCTGAATCAACTGTTCGGTGAGACGACGGTGCTTGGTGGAAGCTCGGACGAAGGAGGTGAGGAGCGGGAGGACGGAGGTGAGATGAAGGAGGACGTCGGGTTGAGGAAAGCTTCGACGTGGCTCCGGAATGGAGGTAAGAAGCCAAAGGTGATCTGCTATCGGAATGGAGGTGGGAGGACAACTCCAAGGTTACCTATGGAGGGGGATGGGAAGTTGGAGGAGTATTTGGTGGGGCAGAGGTTTGCTATACTAATAGGCACCTTGGGAGCTTGAGAACAAGCTTTAATGGAGCGTAGGTAGACTTGCTAGAGCTTGGGAGTAGGTGGGAGTAGAGTAGGTAGAGATGGCTTGGAAGGGAAGGGGTGTAGGTCCTTTTATAGTGGAGAGAAGAGTGTATACACATGCACTAAGTTTAATGCCTTCAGCTAGGCATAACATACATATAAAGAAATTAAGAATTCACAAGTGAGGGTTAGAATCAAAATCAAAAGGTTGATCCTGAAACCCATCTACAGAAGATGTCCATAGATGTGGACCAGATTATGGGGCAGACCCATGCCCTAGGGTCGAGTGGTTCTTAGGTTCTGGATGAAAACCACCCAGAACTGAAGGTTGTTGTGTTTGCGGGGCCAGGCCTGCGGTTTAGTGGTGTGCAACACAAGACCAAAGTGTCGGATAATGGGTAAAGATGGTTCAATAGGTGCGGTTGTCCACTTAACATCTAGCTCAGAAAAATAATCAGTTATTCCAGGCTTGGGTCGCACGTGAAAGATATCATAAGGGTCCGTATAGAAGATAGGTGGTTTCAGGTCAATAGGTACCCTTATATCCAAACTTGTTTTTCCTTCAAAATTAACCTCCCAAATTTTCATTTCAACATTCCTATCCTCCAACATCAAGTGCTCAGGTTCCTGGATCTCTAGCATATCATTCACCCCATAAGATTCTCCCAAGTCCAAAAATCGTGGCTGACTCAAGATTGACTTGGGTACAATGATTTCCAAATCAAAACCAATCCCTTTGGGGTGTAGTTGAGGAATGGGGCTATTGATTGAATCTTCTAGTAAATGAGGATTTGAATCCTCCAAGTTCGCTCCAACCAAATCCAAATCTTCAATAATTGGGCTATCAACTGGTTCGTTAGATTCCTCAAGCCCATTTGTCTCACTAAAATCCTCTTCATTAAGTTTAAGTGAGACTTCGCCAAAAGATTCTTCACCCTTAGAGTCAAAGAATCCATGATCCTCATTTATATATGTCTCAAAATCATATGTCATTTCATGGTCCATAGAGACATATTTTTCCTCGCTCCCTAGCTCGGGTATCTCGGGTGAATCAATCGGTTTATCGTCAATGGGTTGCTCTAGCCCAACTTGGTCATCCTCGGTTTCAGAAAATGTATCCCCCCCAACTGGTGCCTGAGCGGGTTCTGACATTGGCTCTCCTGAAGGGGGTTCATCTTGAGAATCATCCCAAGATTTGACTAGGGCAACCACAAATTTCATCCTCAACCTCGACAATTTCCCAAGAAGAAACTCACCTAGGTCCCTATCCCTAACACTTTCGAGCAAATCCAATAAAGAGATATTCAGCTCGTCAATCATTTTTATCATAAGCTCCAATGCCTCAGTGCATGGTGTTGGCTGAGCTTCTAACGATTGTATAGTGTTCCTCAAATTAGCCAACACCCTATCCTGGATCTGGTCCACCTAAATCAACTAGTTCAATTCAGGGTTGGGTGGGTTCGGGTTAAATCTAGGGGAATCAAGATATCGAGGTTCTCGGGTCCCTCCCTGATACTAGGTCGTTTTAGGCTGTTTAAAGGATGGTGGTGACCTATATTCAATGGAATATTGGGGAGGGTAGGTGTTATAATCATTATATCCTTCCTGATTGTAGATCGGGTTGGTTTGGTCATCAAAGGATGGAGATCCATAATCATTGTAGCTCTGGGAAGGATAATAATCATAGTCTTGTTGTCCATGGTTAGGCCCTGGACATTGAGGTCTGGATTCATATCCCTAATCAAAGTCATCCCAGCTAGTGGATGGGTAATTACAAGTCAAGTCGGGATAGTAATCATCTTGGGGATAAGTGGTGGTAGGAGGATAGGATGTGAAATGTGTGTAGGATGTGGAAGGGTACAAGGTAGAAAAGGAGGGAAAATGGAGAAGAGAAAAGGTGCCCTACAATATAATCAACCAAACCTGTCCTTATGTGGGTAGCCTAAAGACCTACAAACTCCCAAGACCCGTCTTGAGATTATAAACGATTTGGTCTACTTTACGGGGGCATGTAAGCACTCTGCTGGTTTAGATACCATGGGCGACATTATCACGAAATGTCGATTGCCAAGGTCTGGATTCGGCCACGGAACGCCATAGGTGGGATTATCTCGAAATCTCGAAAGCCAAGATTCTGGCGGTTGCCATGGGCGGTGCTATCACGAAGCATCGCTTGCCAGGGTCCTTTGAGGATTGATGATGGGGACGAGGAATCCAATACAAACCATGTTGAGAAGCCAATCCGAAGCTAGAAATAAAAAGAAAAGAGAGAGAAAACTCTCCAAACAAATAAATCCTCTATCTCTCTCTTACAAAAATGCACTGTAAACTGAAACAAGGCTAAAAATGTCTCAAGCACAGGTGCTTTAACCATGGAGTCCAACAAACCCTAGGATAGTTCCTACAGGCCTTAAAAACCTTCGCAGAGAACCGAGGATAAAGCTGGTCAGGTCCGGATTTTGGTTAGTACTTGAGTACCTCTAGGCCTATTGTCAGCATTCTAACCTAATCAAAAGAAAAAGAAAAGCACTTATCATAACTGATAAAAGAAACTCATGATTTAGAACAGAAGTCAAAACATTGAAATTTTGCTAAGGGACTAGCAAAAGCTAGGCATGGGGGTATGATGAGTACCTCATCGTGATCCCTAACTAGCTCATTTTGACCTAAGTAAGAGAATAAGAGCTCCTACATAACCTAAAGAGGGGCCTAATTCAAGGAATTATTGTTCTGAGAAGAAAACATGAAATAAAGGTTAAAACTGTAATTTTACCATTGCAGTACATAAACGGGATTTCTCAGAGGCAAAACATAGGTCAAATGGTCTGAATAAGATAAAAAGTCGGTTGGTTCAGTCAGAAATGGTTTATTGTGAGAGCTAAGAATTAAATGACATCTTGTAACCCTAAAACAAATCCTCTTAATGCAACAAGGTTCTGGTCAGGATAAAAATAAATTAAACCCTCTAAAAATCATGGAAAAATATCCCCTAGGGTTTAGAACCTTCAATTTGGCCTTTGGAACCTATTTTGACCTAGATTGGGGTCCTAGCTCATTATTTTACCTAATTTAGGTTTTTGTGTAAAATGTCTAGTCAAACGTGATCAAACCTAAAATCCAACTTCACCATTGGATTCCTTAGGTCCAAATTAGGTTCGTATCAAAATTTGGACCTAAGGGAAGGTCATCTTGACCTACTTTGCAAAATAGTCCATCCAATTACATTATGGCCCCTAACTTTTGAAAACCATTGCACAGACCCCCCTAACTTCCTCGCCACTCTTACAATTAGGTCTCTTTTCCATTAAAGTGGAGGAATCCTACTCCGGCGAGGAATGGAGGGGATTACTCCCCGATTCCTCAGAGATTTCCTCCCAAATTTGGAAGGGAGATTCTCTGAGGAATTCCCTTCCGTCTAAGCGTGGTCCCAATCTCTTATTCACACCCAATCTGTTGTGCGAATGCATGAGAGATTTGGGTCTCCAACAGTTTCCATCTTCGGCGAAGTCTCTTGTGCTTGGAAGCTTGTCTTCCAAGCATAAGAACCCCTACAAGTGCCTATAAAAGGTGCATCACCTCCGGCCGCACCTATTTAGCTTGACTTGGCCGGAGAAATACCCCCAATTTCATCTCCTCTCCTCTGGCCAAGGGTCTAGTGAGCTCTGGCGAGCCCTCCTCTTTCTTGTCGCTCTACCACAATACCAGTGGCAGAGCCACCTTCACCACCTTCCTCCGCCTCGTGCAACACTCTCGAGCATGTCTCCAGCCCCTTCGTCGTTGTCGCTCTCCCTCCACTGGACATCTTCTTCTCCGGCGGTGACAGGTACGGCCAGCCGTCTCCTCTCCCCCTTCATCCACTTAGCTAGGTTAGAATTATTCCCCTCTCTCCCCTCTTCATTTCCCCTCTTTCTATTTCCACTTTCGACCCCACATAGCCATAGACCACCTCCACCTTCTCCATCTCCGGCCGACCACCGACGAGGCGCATCCATCGCTCCGCACCTCCACACACCTCGCTAGACACCTCATCACCTCCGCCATCACCCACTAAGCATCATCCACCCTTCCATTGACCACCAACACTTCCACAAACATCCACCAAACACACCCATAAACACGGCCACAGAGCGACCTAGGCTGCCCCGCGGCCAGCCACCCACCATCTCACCTTCGCCTTGACACGGCGAAGCTCCTTGGGTGTTTTAATGGGGTTGTAAGGCCGTACTTGTGTGTTTCAGGTTAGACCCCCCCTTCTGCCATTGACACTGAAGCAAGATTGCTTGCAAGGTTGCCCCAGGTTGCTGCACTCCAGGTAAACAAGCCCAGGTGATGCACGATGAGTGCGTGCATGTCTCCAGCCAAGTGAGTGGCTCTGTAAGGAGCCTTGTTGCCCCAATTAGGTGAGAACTTCCCGCAGGCGTGAGCGAAGAAGCTGGTGGGACTTTTAGTCCCACCTCGTAACCTCATGAGTGCGATGCGTCACTTAAATTGATTTTCTGTTTTTATCTCTTCACCTCTAGTACACGGGGTGAGGTCCCTTGCCCACGTACGCACGTCTCGTCCGCGACCTCTACTTCGCGGATCTGGTTGACATACCCAATTATCCCTCGCACTCCTCGTGCACTACACCACGCAAGTGTGCCTGGACCCGGGTGCACGAAACCTGATCCGATTACCCGACTCTGGGAGAGCGTACCTAAGAGAGAAATAGAGAGAGAGACGCGGGGGAGGGTAAGGGTAGGTTTTGCTCTTCAGTGTGTGCAGAAGAGAAGCCAAGGAAAGAGAAGGAAGGCAGAAGCTAAGCAGGGAAGGAAGGACTTAGCCGCAGAAAGGAAGAAGAAGGAAGGAAGAAAGGAAAGAAGCAGAAGAAAGAGAAAGAAAAGAGGGTGCAGCAAATAAGAGGAGTCAGAAGAGAAGAAGGAAGAAGACAGAGAGAAGACTCAAGGAAGAGGAGAAGTAAAAGAAGGAAGAAAAACTTAAAGGCTGAAGAAGGAAAACAAGGCAGAAGCCAAGGAAGAAGACCGTAGAGGAAGAAGAAGGAGAAAGGCACTGTGCAAGAGAAGAAAGGCAAGGCTAGAGCAAAGAAAGGAGCTGCAAAGAAGTGATAAGGAAGAAGAAGCAGACGGCCAAAGTCAAAGAAGAATAGAAGAAAATAAGCTAAGGAAAGAGGAAAGTCAGAGAAAGAAAGAAAGAAGAAGAAGAAAAGAAAGAAGAGAAAGCATAAAGGAGAAGGAAATAAGATCTAAAAGAAATGTATCTTTTTAAGACAAATGATTATAGAATCAGACATCCAATTCTTCTATTTTGCTACATTTTAATATTCATAAACTCTTGCATTTATACTCTAAATTAGGTTTTGAGTAACTTTAAGTGTTCAATTACATTAAGATTAGTGAATAAATTCCATTTACTCCCTGTGTTTGACCTTGGATACTTAGGTTTCGAGTAATAAAATTTTTATTTGTTTTCGAGGCAATTTCATCTATACTACAACGTAACATCTTTTAAAACCATGATCTCGCCGTCAACCCAGGTTGCCCATGCACATGCACGTGCCACCGCATGCGCACAGCAGCGCGGGCGTTTGCACGTGCGTGGAGGCACGCACGTGCAAACGCAGCGGGGAGCACAATAGCTGCGTGTATCGTGCTTGCCCGCCCGACACAGGCACGTACAGTGCGTGCCAGCGGTGCAGCAATAGGGGCGCATGGGCAGGATCTTCAGCGACGTTTGTGACAGATCTTCAGTGACATTTATGACCGTCACTAAATGTCCTGTATATGAATCTATTCTTCCTCCACTATAAAAGGACCTACCCACCACCATTTCAAACCATCTCTTCCTTTCTTCCTCTCACCTCCTTCAAGGCTCTAGAGAGAGCTTGTCCCAAGCCTGGGATGCTCCTCTAGAGTAGAACCAAACATGTTCCTGCCTCTCATCCCCATTCGTGGAGCATCCCGTTGCCATCTTCTCACCACCCTTCAGGAAGAAGATCCTCGCTGCGATGCCATCCTGCCTTGCCCTCCGTCCTTCAGCTTCATCCTTGTTCGTCCCACTCACCACCTTCCTCTAGGCGATGTCAGAGCAAGTCATCCTCCGAGCGACCGTTGAGGGGGATTTCTCTCACCACTTTCTATCTTTTTTGCTTTACTAGTATAGATTTTTCCACTTTCGTAGTTGTAACAAACACTTGCTTATGAATAGATGACTGTTTCTCTTTCTCTCTTTCTCCCTCTCTCTTATATTTTTGTAAGTAGATTAACTAGAATTCATCGAGCTGATCTCTTGACCTATTAAAATACCAAAAAAATCAGAAAAGATAAAAATGATAAAAAGAAATAATGCGGAGCGCAGATTTTTATAAAACCAAACATTCGCCTCCCTGTGTTTGATCTGGGACTCCCTTGGAGTTTTGGTAAAATTTTATTTGATAATGAGTTTTGCATCTACAACGACGGGTTACTCTTAACCCCTAATTTCAAACACGCGAAACATGCTGATCACCAAGGCACCATGAAGAACTGAAGGAAGAGTAGGAAGAGGAAGAGAAGCGATAGACCCAAGTCAAGGAAGAAAACGAAGAAGAAGCAAAGCAGAAGAGAAAGGAAGAGAAGAGCACTATAGCATCATACGTTTAAGACGTCTGATCCTACCATCAGACATCTAATTTGAGCTTCTTAGCTTGATTGATATTGTGTATCTCTTTGCTATTAGTGTGAGGGGTAATTGGTGATTCAAGTCACCATTTTACCCCCATTCTTTTTGCACTATTAACATTTGCTTTTATTTGAATATCATTATTTGGGGTTCTAGTATCTCATATCTTATGCTTGAATTAAGATCTTGAGATTAATTGTTACTTGCTCCCTGTGTTCAACCACAGTCTTCAACTTCGAGTATAAATTTTATTTATTTTTCTCATTGATTCGAACTATACTACAACGCGACGATTTTAAAACCCGTTTCAGAGTGATTAACAACAGCAGAGCTTGTGGAGGTGGCGGTGAGGTGTTTGGTGAGGTGTAGTGGGCTAGAGGCTACACCGGAGAGTCACCGGAGGAGGGGAAGTACAAGGTCATGCGGGTGATACAGTAGTTGTGAGGGTGTTGTGAGTAAGGGGAAAGGAAGTAGAGAGAGAAGAAGAGATAGCAGGACTTAGGGGGGAATGAAGCAAACAGAGAGCACCGACGTTGGTGGGCCAGAGCCAAAGGAGATGAAGGAGTCCGAAGAGTTGGTGTGGTGACGACGAGGAGGGAGGAAGCCCCTGCTGTGGCTGGCAGGGAGCAGACTTGAGAGGGGAAGATAGAGGGCCATCCGATTTGATGGTTGGACGACCAGAAGAGGAGGACGAAGAGGGGTCACCGGAGCAAGGTCTGAAGATGGCTGGAGAGGGAAGGAAGGAGGGTTTTCTCTGACCAAAACTTGCTAAGGAGTAAGGATTCATGCTCTTGGTCCTTTTATAGGCCAAAGATAGGACTTCCAAGCATGGAAACAAGCTTGCGAAGCTTGAGATTTTTAAGCCAACCAGATACCCATCTCTTCAATGCATTTGCATGAGAGATTGGAAATGAATCAAGGTTCATGGTCGAATTCATTTGGAAGAGAATTCCTCAAGGAATCTCCGGTTCAAATTTAGAAGAGTTTGGTTGAGAATCGAGTAAGAAATCATCCCTTGAATCTCGATGGAGCTCTTGCATTCACACTAATGGCAGAAGGGACCCATTTGCAAAGAATGATAAGAAAGATAGGGACCAATCCGTAAATAATTAAAAAGCTGAGGGGTTAATTGAGAGAGAAAGAATCTGATTGGACTAAAATGCAAACTAAGTCAAGATGATCTCTGATTGGGTCTAAATTTTGTTACAAACCTAATTTGGATCCAAGGAATCTGTTGGTAATGTTGAATTTTAGTTTTGACCATGTTTGACTGGATAATTTACGTAGAAACCTAAATTAGGGAACTTTCTATCTGAGCTCTGTTCTAGGTCAAAGTAGGTTCAGATAGTCAAATCAAGGTTACCAAACCTTATGGAATATTTTTCTATGAATTTTAAAAGTTTAGATGGATTTTATCTTGACCAAAACCTCAGTAATTTAGGTAGGTCTAAAATTACGGTTTTTGGTATCTTGTTAGTTCTTGAAATGAGTGAAACACCATTTCTATCTACATGGATCCACTTGTTTGCCTTAAATGCTTATTTGACCTTTAATTCATCCCTAGCAAATCCCTTGGTTATTCTATGTTCATGATTTGCTGTTACAATTACAGAATTAACCCTAGTTTCTTGTTCTCTTCTCAGAACATAATATGGTGGAGATCTAACCCTCAGGTGAATATGTAGGAGCTTTTATATTTTATTCCAGACTAAAATGGGCTAGTTTGGGCCTATGATGGTGTTCCCATCAAACGGTGATCACAGTGAGGTGAGGAAGGTGCTTAGGTGGTTAAAAACATGAGTCGAAGTCCGATGAGGTTGAAATTAACCTTGCCAAAGTCGGAGAAGAAAGACTTGAATCTACACTAAAGCTAAACGAAACTAATTAAAATCTACTCTAAAGTAAAAGCTAAGCTAATCTACAATTACCTGGACGAAGGAGGGTGAGAGATCTTCATTGAAGGAATGTGACGGAGGAAGAAAACAGAGGGTTGAGGAAGAGCTCCGGCAGAGAAGAATACATCGAGTAGAAGGAAGAAGACGGCGGCACAACTTCGTCGCCAGATGCGGCGAAGGAAGGTGGAGATCGGAGGATGATTAGGGCTTCAGATAAGTCCAGAGGAAGGGAGGAAGAGATCACCGAAGGTTGTTGATAAATAGCCTATTGAGTGACTTAGTGGGGTGACGTGTCGATTTTCGCTTTCGAATAAAATGATTAAGATGATTTGTCATTGTATTTTAAAGTGGTGGAAAATCGACTAATCAAAGTATTAAATTGAAAATGAACCACTCGAGAGAGCGGGTCGTGTCCACAGGGAAGCACAGGCCTATTTCAAACTTGCAAAAGTCACTAACAATTGTTTATCAAAGATTTCCCCCAAACTCAGAATTGAAATCCTTCTAAATTAGAGTTATAACAAAGATTCTAGTATAAAGGGAAGGAGGTGTGGTACTTGCATAAAATCACACAATATATCTATTCCATTTAATGAAAAATGTTGGCTTGGCAATGGCAATGGATGTAATAACTAAACCGATGCTACTGTAGCAAAACAGGGGAATGGCTTCCCCTTGTCCGTGCGTGAGAAGGAGACCAATGCCGATGGCGAGCTTCTCGTCGGAGGAGCGCTGGAGGGAGAGCTTCGCAAAAGTGGGTATAACGTGGAGCGGGACGGCCTGAGGTGGTCGGACGGAGGAGATGAGCGGCGGTGGTGGCTGTTGCCTACATCTTCTGTGCATGGAGATGAGGGGTCGCAAGCGCGGAAACTCTTAGAGGACGAAGCTGTTGTGAGGGAATGGTGCTCGCGATTACTACTGCTACACATTGTTGGCCGTGTGGGCGCGAGGGGAGGCACTGGAGCTGCTAGAGAACGTAGCTGCTGCTGCTGGAGGGTGCGTAGGTGCGTGCTTCGGGCGTGGCGAAGGCGTAAGAGAGGGGGCTACGTGCACTAGAGGGCTGGCCGGGGTGTGGCTACTCGCTGCTACTATGCATGAGGAGGTGCAGCGAGGGGGTGATGTCCTGTGCGTGCGTGCATGGGCGCGGGCTCACGGGCTATGCAACTGCTACTGCAGCACACTACAGGCGCAGTGGCGGTGGCTGCTACGTCTACGTGGGCAGCTGGGCACTGCACGTGGACGTGCATAGCGCATGGGAGAGGAAGGTGCTGCACGCTGCTGAAGGGTGCGCGAGCGCGTGGGTGTTGGTGAGTGCTACTGCTGCGTGTGCTGGAGGGCTATTCTATTGAGGTGGTGATCTCATGGAAAGGAGTAGATGCGTAATTACTGTAGGTACCTCAGATGTCTGGGATCATTCCCAGACATCTTAATTGACTGGAAAGATGAAGGTGCAAGTGATGCATGGAGATAGCAAGGGTGTTGACGATGGTGGCAACGCACACTGAGATGCTCACGGTATTTGCACAAACCAACGGTGGCATAACAGTCTGTCACCCTGCTTGCCTGTGGTGGAGTGGAGTTTTGCACACGGTAGGAGGCCGACGGTGGTGGAATGGAGGAGAATTTGATCTCTGCACAGTGGTGGGTCGGGGATGGTGGCCTACTGGTAATGGTGGAGGGGAATCTTCTTTTATGCTACAAGAGGAGTGCGGCTGTAGGCGGATGTTGGTTGTAGAAGAGGTGAAGCGACACAGATCGTGGGAATAGAGATCCACGATTGTTGCTTGTGCATTGTCATTCCTGCATGCATCCGTTGGAGAAGAAATAAATAAAATAAAGAAAAGAAATGAGGGATTATTTATGTGCAAACCCTTAACTTCTATGTTAAATCCAAAACACTATATATAATGTACTTAAGTGGTTAACTAATCAAATTCATATCATTCTAACTCAATTCTAAATGCATTTAATCATGAATGCAATGCATGAATTATGCAATCAAGTCAAAAATCCAAACTAACCTATTTACATCCTGATGCATGCTAAATAAATGTTAAAAATAACTTAATCTCTAGGCATTGAAATACCTAAATAAATGACCAGGCAGTTGACAAAAAAATTGAGCCCTACAACCAGGCCACAGCTACCAAGATGCACATATTTAGGGAGCATCTTGAGCCAGCCGAAGAGCCCATTGAAGAAGAGCCCCTTCCACCCTTTCCGAATTTCCATGAAGAACGTCCACTTCAAATAGAAGCTCCTCGCTCAAGCTTTGACGAGGCATGGGATCCTGCCACAGAGTCCCTCTCCTCCAGCATCTCTCTCTTATTGCGACGAACTAGTGAGATGTACACCTATATGGGGAGTATGCGTCGCGACATCGACGAACTTCATTCTGACGTTCAAAATCTGCAAATGGGACAAGGACTTGCTCGCCGCCGCCGCCACCATGATCAAGAAGACTAGTTTAGTTCTTCTGTTTGTCTTTCTTTCTATCTTCTATATTGGCTTGTATTAAGGGGCCTTGACCCCATACTTAAGTATTTTGGGAATAATAGCTTGTCTGTGCTTAAGGCACCTACATTCCTTTCCTAGTTAATTTACTTTAATGCTTTGTCATTTTTATTTAGCATGCAATTTTATAAATGCTCCCCACTTTATAAATGTCATTTCATAACACTTGTAGTTTAAGTATCAACCCCTTTCAGAACCTTTCATGATGATATTCAAAAAGGAGGAGAAGAACGTAGGGAAGAACTTAGAGATGGTAACACCATCATGAGCCCTAACTAGCTCATTGTGACCCAGAAAAAGAGAACAAAATCTCCTACATAACCAACTGGAGGTCTTAACTCAATGAATAACCATTCTAAGAGAAAAGCAAGAAATAAGGGGTAAAACTATAATTTTACCATTGCAGTATAGCAACAGGATTTCTCATGGTCTAAACACAGGTCAAATGGTCTTAACAAGATAAAAAGTGGGTTGGTTCAAAAAGAAAAGGGTTTATGTGAATTCTGGGAATTAAATGACTTTTTATAATCCTAAAACAGACCCACTTGATTTAACAAGGTTCTGGCCAGGATAAAATTCACCTAAACCCTCTAAAAGTCATGGAAAAATATTCTCTATGGTTTAGAATCTTCAGTTTGGCCCTTGGAACCTATTTTGACTAAATTGGGGTCTCAGTCAAATATTTACCCTAAATTAGGTTTTTGCGTAAATTGCCCAGTCAAATGTGGTCAAATTCAAAATCCAACTTCACCATTGGATTCCTTAGGTCTAAATTAGGTTTTTACCAAAATTTGGACCTAAGAGGAATTCATCTTGACCCACTTTGCAAATAGGTCCAGCCCAATTACATTTCTACACCTAACTTTCAAAAACCTCTGCAGAAACCCCCTAGCTTCCTTGTCATTCTTTGCAATTAGGTCCCTCCTCCATTATAGCGGAGAGAATCCTACTCCGGTGAGGTTTTAAAGGCAAGATCTCTCTGATTTCTCAGAGAATCCCCTTCAAAATTGAAAGGGAGATTTTCTGAGAAATCGCCTCCAGTTTGAACATAATCAGAGGCTCGATTTGGTACTCGAATGCATGAGACATTCGGGTCTCATTCAACCTTCCATCTCCGGTGAGGTTGCCATGCTTGGAAGCTTGGTTTCTAAGTACAAAACCTTCCGTCAGGGCCTATAAAAGCATGCCTAGATCATTCCGCACATCCTCAGCTTGGAATTGAGCCGGTCCACCCCGCTTTCTTCTCTCCTCGCCGGCCGCAACTTCTCCGCAAGCTCCGGCGGCTCCATCCTCTCTCTCTCGTCGCCCAACCACAATACCAGTGGTTGGGTTACCTTCCTCTCATTCATCCGCGTCGGCCGTACCAGCCCAGATGCTGCCTCTGCCCCTGTCGTTGCTGCCGCCTCACCTATGGAGAGCTTCGTCTCTAGCGACGACAATACGAGCCAGCCGCCATCCCTACATCCTTTGTCCTTAGGTTATGTTAGTTTAAATTCTCTCTCTCCTCTTCCTGTTCCCCCTCTTTATTTCTTGAAAACTCCCCTCAACGCACGCAATCACCACTACCTTCTCCACCTCTGGCCAGACCTCCGGTGAGGCGTCCCCGCCACTCCGCATCTCCACCCGCCTCGCCAACCACCCCATAAGCACTGCAATACTTCACTGATCCTAAACCCTCACTCCATTCACAGCGCCAAGCCCCCAAAACACCCCCCGAACACACCCACTCTCACACACACAGGGTGCCCTAGGCACGCACTCTCTGGCCACCCCACGCCACGCTGACCCTCGCACTACATTCGTCGTGTCTCGGCGAAGGTGTCTAAGCTTTTTGATGAGCCTACAAGGCCGTTTTCTTGTTGACAGGTGTAGGCATCTCCACCGCCGTTTACGCATGCGAAGAGCTTGCTTGCAAGCCTCCTCCAGGTCTCTCTACTCCAGGTGAAGTGCCCCAGGCTATGCGGAATCATCTCGCGCACAACCCCAGCCAAGCAATTGGCACTGAAGACCCCAGTAGCATCCGCAATTGGATCTGCCATCAGCTATGGACGCGCACGAAGAAAGGTAGGACGTTTAGTCCCACCTCAGAAGTGGATGAGCGGGCGCAGTGAAATAAATTGAAAAGGTGAATATGCCTTATCGCCTCCTGACCATAGGATAAGGTCCCAATCACCTCTCACTGCCTCATCCGCGACCCGATCCCCGCAGACCTGGCTTGACCCGTATACCCGCCCTGCACTCCTCACCCACCACCGCACGTCGGTGGGCCTGGTCCTGGGCGTGCACCCAACCTGATTACCTGAGAAGTGGCTCTGGGAGAGCGAGCCTAAGAGAGAAAGAGGAAGAGAGATCACAGGGGCGGGTAGGGGTAGGGTTTGCTCTCGCAGGAAAGGAGAAGAAGAAGAAGCCAAGGAAGAAGAGGGCAGAGGCCAGAGAATCTAAAGGAGGAGAAGGCAAGGACTGAAGAGGAAGAAGCTGAAGGGCTGAAGAAAGAGAAAGAGAAGGAGAAGGAACTATGAAGGTAGAAGAAAGAAGAGCCGTAGAGAAAGAGAAGAACAAGAAAGAGAAGAAGCCAAAGGCAAAAGAAGCAAAAAGGCACAATGATGTAAACACATTTACACTACTTAAGATGTCTATTTATGCATGTTCTTAAGCATAGGATTGCATTTCATGATATAAATATTGCATAACATGCATCATCTTACATTTAGAGTAGTTTGAATAAAATAGAGGTTAATTATCTCCTTTTATGTGCTTGGACAGGGAAAACATTTTATCGGGGCCTCGGATCGAAGATCCAACCGTATGGGTGTGATCAGGGCGACGATTGGAGTTCAACGACTCCAAGATCGCCTTAATCAGGCATTCGTAGCATCAGATAGTAACCGGGGAACCCTAGAAGATCAAGGGCCAGGATGGTGTAAATCCACACTTCAAATGACAAATCCGACCGCACGGATGAATTCGGATCGATGATCACAGCCCAACAACGTAAAAATCGAGTCAATCTGACATTCGTGGCACCATCTACAACATTCAGAAGATGGACGGCCAAGATGGCACCACGTGGCGCCATCTCGGCCACCCAAATGGCCGCATGCATCTGGTGAAGCTTTCGCACCTGCTCCCTCTTCGCCGTTGGATCTCGATCCAACGGCTGTGGACAGCCGTGCCTAAAAGCATCCACTCGACCATCCACGCCTCGTAGCGCAGCGGTCGAAGGCATTATCTGGAGCAGCGGATGTGCGTTCGAGCCGCAAGGAGGAGGCGAAGGGCATGGGCAAGCAGGCATGGGCGTGCGTCGGATCTTGATCGAACGGCCGTCTGCGCTCAATAGAGATGACGCGCTATTGCATGCCCGCGCCTCACGCGGCATCGTACGCGCTGGGGTGGGCACGCAGCAGCGGGCGATGGCGCATCCTAAGCCGTCCGATCTCAAGATCGAACGATTGAGATCTGATGAACGTGGGCGGATGCGTTGAGCGCGGGCAGTTGAGGAGGCGTGCGTGGGCGCGGGTATTATGCCCACGTTGGGGCTTTAGTGACGATTTTATCCGTCACCAAAGACTACTCATTTATTGTTTTAAAGATGTAATGACCAATTTGCCCCCACTCCTTGCAACTATAAAAGGAGACCCCTCCATACGAAATTTTCATCCCTTCCTTCTCTTCTCTACCTCTCCAAAGCTCAAGAGAAGCTTGTCCCACACCCGGGATGCTTCTCGCGAGATAGAGTCCAAATTTTCGTCCCCCTTCGGAAGTGGATCACATGACGACGACGGCGTGCTGCTCCGTTCCCATTCTTTTGCTTCGTCCTCCTTCGTCCTGCTTCGTCCTCCTTCATCCAGGCATCGTTCCGTCCGGCTCGTCCTCCAAGCGACCGTCGAGGAGGATTTCTCTCTCCCTATTCTTTTTACTGCTTTTTAGTATAGATTTACTACTTTCTAGAGTAGTTCTGCTCGTCCTCCAAGCGATCGTCGAGGACATTTCTCCCTCCATTCTTTTAGTGCTTTCTAAAGTAAATTTATCGCTTTCTAGTGCAATTGTGTTATGCTTTCTAGTTGTAATGAACAATCTCCTTAATGATAAATTCTCTGTTTATTCTACATCTCATTTTTTATTTTTATGTGTAATATTCTCTCTCTCTTACCCTCTCTCTCTTCTATTTATTGCAAATAATTAGATAGTTTTAAATTGAATTACTTCGTGACAAATAAAAAGAAACGCATAGTTTTTAAATCAAACGTCCGCCTCCCTGTGTTCAACCCGGAATTTCAATTTCAGTATAAATTTTATTTGTTGAACACAAGTTCTTCGCTTTCAAGCTACAACGACAGGTTTTCCAAAATCGAACACGTTAGCGTAGCAATTCGATACATTCAACATTTTGGTGCCGTTGCCGGGGAGGCAACGCTCTTTGATTTCTCTTCGCATTTTGTAACTTACAAATCATTTACCTCACTTTTCTCCTTTCCTATTGTAATTGCAGGTACTCTTTCGAGACAAGCAAAAGTGGTAGATTGGAGTAAAGTGCTGTGGAAGGTTCTACAAGTTATCCCCCACCTCCCACCCATTAGATTTCATTCCACAACATAATAATTCAAACATCAATCAACCTAGGTGTTTTTATAAACTCTAAGGTTAGATTGTTTGTTGTTTGACATCCATACTCACCCCAACCCCCACATTAAAAGAAAAATAAAAAAAAATCTCACAGAGGTACACAACCTCATCTGATTTTCAAACTCAACCAGTAAACTGATCTTAGGAGTCGGTACACATATTCAAACACATAATTGAGTAGAAATCAGATTAGGTAATCATTTGTGTGCCTAATTAAGTGGTGCAACAGGCCAACTGTTTGATCCGATTGGGCCGCACCACTTCAAATAAAATCAATTCATCAAGTACCTGCCACTTAGGTTCAACTCTTAGGGATTTACCAGGCACTCCACATTCTTTTAAATTTTAAAGGAAAACATCTTCACCTATGCTTGCAAAACCTAGTGTGCCAACGAAACCTATTTGAAAACACCTAAAGTTGAATCCTAAAAGCTACTAAGCAAGATTTGAACATTAAAATTCACCACATCAAAAACAATCTTTCTTGAAAACCGCTAGTTGTGCACGCACACACAAATCAATCAATCATTAAGGGCACAACCCATTTAAAGGGCCCATCACATTCCAAAGCACATTTAAACCTAGCCCTAAATAAAATAGAGTAGACATTGGCCTTAAGGATTGGACTCGCTCTTAAGAACCCAGAATGAGATTATTTTCGATTAGTCTATTTCTATTGTTCAATCTGATGTCTAGCTAGGGGAGCAGAATCAAACGATCGTGGCTGGGGGGTACACTAGGAACCGGAGGCACAAGCCGAAGGAAGAACCTTCTCCCCAGTCCCTCCTTCTAACTGGTTGGATTGAACAGACAGAAGTAGATCAAATCATTCCTTTATCTCAAGACGGGTTTTGGGAGTTTGTAGGTCTGTAGGCTAACCCACTTAAGGACAGGTTTGATTGTTTGTATTGCAGGGTACCTTTCTTCCTCCCGTGTCTCATGAATCCTTCCACATATTACACACATTCCCGCTCTTTCCCTCCTATTTTGAATTATCCTCAACATGAAGATTATTCTGACTCGTATTGTAATCAACCATCAGTTAGTTGGGATAATTCGGATTGGGGATACAGTTCCGGACCTCCGTGTTTAGGGTCTAACCCTGAACACTTTGATTCTGATTTCTATCCTTCTCAGAGCTACATCGATTATAGATCGTCTTCCTTTCATGAACAACCTAATACGATCTATAATCAAGAAGGATACACTGATCCTTACCCATCCTCTGATTTCACTGCCTTTAGGTCATCACCACCTTGTGAACAATCTAAAATGACCTCTTATCAGGAAGGGTATAACGAATCTCAATTTGTTAATTTCCCTGCATTGAGCCCAAACCCGCCCAACCCTGAACCAACTCATTTGGTGCAAGTTAACCTGGTTCAATATAAGGTTCTGGCTAACTTGAGGAATATCATATAATCTTTAGAAGTTCAGCCAACACCTTCCATTGACAGATTGGAGCCCCTGATTCAGATGATTGATGATTTGAATAAGTCTTTATTGGATTGGCTCCAGGATGTTAAGGATAAGAACCTGGGTGAGTTTCTACTTGGGAAATTAGCAAAATTGAGGATGAGATTCGTGGTTACTTTGATTCAATCTTGGGATGATTCACAGGATGAACCCTCTTTAGGAAAACCAATGACAGAACCCGCTCAGGCACCTGTTGGGGGGGGACACGTGTTACGAGGCTGACCAGATTGAATTAAATCAACCAATTAAGGATGATCTGATTTCTTCACCTAAGATCCCTGAGCCAGGTTACAAGTAAACATATGTCTTCTTGGAACAGAAAGTGACAAATGATTTTGGGACATACATTGATACGGATCCTGATTTCTTTGATGGTGAAGATTCAAGTTCGAAGTCTCACG
Organism: Thalassia testudinum; assembly: GCA_037157565.1. Classification (NCBI taxonomy): domain Eukaryota; kingdom Viridiplantae; phylum Streptophyta; class Magnoliopsida; order Alismatales; family Hydrocharitaceae; genus Thalassia; species Thalassia testudinum. Next base: position 22,621,236 of record JAZHRO010000030.1, on the reverse strand, counting down.
TGAGTTTTCTGAACACGATTTCTGTGAGACAATTGGGCCTGAGGAATCTGATAGATCATTTGATAGCCCAATAACTGAGGAAACTGATCTTATTAGGGCACACATTGTGGATTCAGAATCTCATTTTCTGGAGGGTTCAATTAAATGCCCTGATTGTCAATTACACCCCGTTGAGCTCTTTGATAATTCTATTTCTGAGATAATTAGACCCAAGTCAATTCTGATTCTGCCACATCATTTAGACTTGGAGATTTCAGATGGGGTGATTAATATAAAAGAGGTCCTGGAATTTAATATGCATAATGAGGAGGATAGGAGCTGAGAAGTTCTGATTTGGGAAGTTAATTTTGGAGGAAATGGAAGATTGAGTTGAAGGGTTCCTTTTAAGCTGAAACCATTAAATCAGAACCCTTACGACATTTGTTTAGAGGATGTCAAACTCAAGAACACATTCAACGATTATCCTTTTGAGCTTCAATTCTCTATAACTTGACTTTTTAGTCTTGGGTTGCATCCTTATAAATCGCAGGCCCGACCCCGCTTGCATTCTGATTTTAGGTTTTGGGTAATTTTTATCCAGAACCTAAGATATTCTCGATTATGGGGGATGGGTCTACACCACAATCTGGTCCACATCTGTGGACCTCTATTGATAGGTTAGAGGATTCTTCTGTTTATTCTGATTCTGACCTGCACTTGTGAATTCTTCATTTCTTTTCTTTGTATAGTGTGCCTAGCTGAAGGCACTAAACTCAGCACATATACAGTTCTTTTTAGTTTTCATCTCGGAGAGGACCTGACATTCACGCAATTCAGGTGCTTTCTACGCTTTTCCACTCTGTTTTATGTCTTTTTAATACAATGAGGACATTGCATTAGATAGGCATGGAGGGTGGATATTCATCTCTGAATTCATTCGTCAGCTCCGTAGATTTGTTTTATTTTCTTTTATAAAAAAAATCGAAATTAGGAAAGAGAATTTGGGTTTAAGAAAATTTTCAATCTTAGGAAATACTACATTATGATTTGAACACAAAGACCCTTCAGGTCTTTGGACTTAATCAGCCCGTGTATCCACTAAAATGTGAATTTGCTTTTTGAGTTCTCGCCAACCTGAATTTTATTTTAAGTGGGGTAAATAAGTTTGGGTGATAAATACAGAACTTATCAACCCGCCATCTGATTTGAGGGAATTTTGAGTTTCTAGCATCTACACACCATTTTGTCGCTGACTCGTTGTTCGACGATTTTAACGGAAATTGGGTAGCTAATGAACCTTTTAGGGTGATATGGATGGCAAGTTATCGTGGGTAACAGCCCATAGGTAGGTTGTCTAGAGCCCAGTCACTGGACCTTTTTCTTTTTTTCCTACCCTTAGGTAAATCTTAGACCAGGGAAACCACCTACTTATAAAAAAAAAATCAAAAAGAAAAGGAGAAAAGAAAAAAAAAGAAATAAACCACACTTACCTCCCGAGTATGGCTGGAAAGTTGTCGGTGGTAACAGCTTATCGACCGGTTGTCCAAAACCCAGCTCAGTAAATGCACTAAAAAATTCCCAAAACACTTAGGAAGAAGCAGAGAAGTAGAATAAATCGGGGAGATATACACTAGATTCACCCTTGTGTTGACCCCGTTAAAAAATAAAAGTAGGGAGAAAGCTACCGGTTGTAAAGATACACCTTTAGGCAGAATTCTTTTTGAGGTACCTAGAGGCATAGAAACCCGAAGTCCGTTTTAATTGCTGGTCAACGAGTCTATCAAAATCACAATAAGATAAAACTTAGGGTTCTCATCAAATCTTGGGTGAGTTGAATGGCCGTAGAAAGCCACTCTTAAACCCTAAAATTTGAAAATCCAAAAAAAAATTAGAAAAAAAGAAAAAGAGAAAAAGAAGTTTTTCTTTGAATAAGGCGAGGGCTTGAGGCGGTCTGCATTTTGGCTGATACTCGGGCGCTGTTGTGTCTTTGAAAGTTCAGTTCCTAAGTAGAAAATTTCTTAATGATTGAAAATAACTCAGGTCCAAATAATCCAACCTAATTCTTTTATAAATAGCATATAGTTTTTGCTAAGGACTAGCAAAAGATAGGCATGAGGGTATGATGTAAACACATTTACACTACTTAAGATGTCTATTTATGCATGTTCTTAAGCATAGGATTGCATTTCATGATATAAATATTGCATAACATTCATCATCTTGCATTTAGAGTAGTTTGAATAAAATGGAGGTTAATTGTCTCCTTTTATGTGCTTGGACAGGGCAAATATTTTATCGGGGCCTCGGATCGAAAATCCAACCGTATGGATGTGATCAGGGCGACGATTGGAGTTCAACGACTCCAAGATCGCCTAAGTCAGGCATCCGTAGAATCAGATAGTGACTGGGGAACCCTAGAAGATCAAGGGCCAAGATGGTGTAAATCGACGCTTCAAATGACAAATCCAACCACGCGGATGAATTCAGATCGACGATCGCAGCCCAACGACGCAAAAATCGAGTCAATCCGACATCCGTGAAACCATCTACAACATTCAGAAAATGGACAGCCAAGATGGCGCCACATGGCACCATCTCGGTCTCCCAAACGGCCGCATGCATCCGGTGAAGCTTCCGCACCCGCTCCCTCTACGCGCGTTGGATCTTGATCCAACGGCTGTGGACAGCCGCGCCTAAAAGCATCCGCTCGACCATCCACGCCTTGTAGCGCAGCGGTCGAAGGCGTTATCGCGAGCAGCGAACGCGCGTTCGAGCCGCAACGAGGAGGCGAAAGGCACGGGCATGCGTCGGATCTTGATCGGACAGCTGTCTGCGCTCAATAGAGATGACACGCTATTGCACACCCGCGCCTCACGCGGCATCGTACGCGCTGGGGCGGGCGTGCAGCAGCGGGCGATGGTGCATCCTAAGCCGTTTGATCTCGAGATCGGACGGTTGAATTTGATGAACGTGGGCAGATGCGTTGAGCGTGGGCAGCTGAGGAGGCACGCGTGGGTGCGGGTACTATGCCCACGTTAGGGCTTTAGTGACGGTTTTATCCGTCACTAAAGACCCCTCATTTATTGTTTTAAAGATGTAATGACCAATTTGCCCCCACTCCTTGCAACTATAAAAGGAGACCCCCTCCATACGAAATTTTCATCCCTTCCTTCTCTTCTCTACCTCTCCAAAGCTCAAGAGAAGCTTGTCCCACACCCGGGATGCTTCTTGTGAGATAAAGTCCAAATTTTCGTCCCCCTTCGGAAGTGGATCCCGCGACGACGACGGCGTGCTACTTCGTTCCAATTTTTCTGCTTCGTCCTCCTTCGTCCAGGCGTCATCCCGTCCGGCTCGTCCTCCAAGCGACCATCGAGGAGGATTTCTCTCTCCCTATTCTTTTTACTACTTTCTAGTATAGATTTACTGTTTTCTAGAGTAGTTCTGCTCATCCTCCAAGCGATCGTCGAGGAGGACATTTCTCCCTCCATTCTTTTAATGCCTTCTAGAGTAAATTTATCGCTTTCTAGTGAAATTGTGTTATGATTTCTAGTTGTAATGAACAATCTCCTTAATGATAAATTCTCTGTTTATTCTACATCTCATTTTTTATTTTTATGTGTAATATTCTCTCTCTCTTACCCTCTCTCTCTCTTCTATTTATTGCAAATAATTAGATAGTTTTAAATTGAATTACTTCATGACAAATAAAAAGAAACGCGTAGTTTTTAAATCAAATGTCCGCCTCCCTATGTTCGACCCGAAATTTCAATTTCGGTATAAATTTTATTTGTTGAACACGAGTTCTTCGCTTTCAAGCTACAACGACAGGTTTTCCAAAATCAAACACGTTAGCGTAGCAATTCGATACGTTCAACACACAAGCACGAAGAAAAGAAAAGAAGGAAGAAAGCCAAAGACAGAGATCAGAGAAAAAAAGAGAAGAGAAATAGCACTGTAGCAATCACATATTTATGTGAATCAAACGTCCATATTTTTTGTGCTCTCTTGATATACATTGACATTTTATGTTTTGCAATACAACTCCAATTTTCATTGCATATTCAATTTCTCAAAGTTGTGCTCTTGATTTTTTAAACCTCAATTTGCTCCCTGTGTTCGACCTCGGACTTAAACTTCGAGTAATAAAATTTATTTGTTTTCGAGCGATTTCAACTATACTACGACACATCAATTTTAAAACATTGATCTCGCCTCGTTAAACACTTAGGGAATTACATAAAAAGTTACAAAAAATCTTCTCAAAATAAGTATAGACTACTAAGTATAACTTTCAGGGAGAGAAAATAAGAACCTACAGGTATATTTTGAAAATCATCAAAAAGGGGGAGATTGTTAGTTTAACCTCTCATATATAATATTTTGATGATTTAACAAAATAAAGAAAAAGAAATAAAACATAAGCGTAGCATATCTTTCTCTGTAATAACACAATTGCAGGTTTCATGGAGTTTCCCAAGTCAGAGGATTAAAAGAGTGAAGACTAGGTAGCATGAGTACTATCATAGGTCATAGGCTTTTTATGTAAACTTTCAAAGGTTGTAATCTTTATTTTATTTGAGTCTAGAGATGTTGTAAAGAGCCCCCAAACATAACTTATAAATAGCTAACTTAGGCTCTTTACACTTAGGGTAAATTAGAAATAAAAACCTAACACTAAGACTCAAATCAGACGTCCATAACAACTATCACTCGTCTGATTTTCAACTTTAAGACGCCTGACAAGTGTTTCAGATGTCTAATTACCCATAACTTTGCCTTTAGTTTCTGACTTCATAAACATCAGTCGAAGCAACCTTCCATCAGACGTCCATAGCCTCATCCAAACGTCTAATACTTTGCCTAAACATCCTTAAAACAACTGTTAGACTCAAGCACCCATCTTCCTTCTGAATATAATGGGAAAAATACATTTTCAGACATCTGGACATGTCTCCAAACGTATACCTTTGGACCATTGCTCATTTATTTCTATGCAAATCTCATTAGGAACCAAAGATCTTTTGTCAGATTTTCAAGACAAGTCCTTTTTAGGTTTCCAGACATCCATACTAACGTCTGTTCCTTCAAATCTAGAACCTAGTTTGGATTTGATCAAAATAGGAACGAATCCATGCATAATTAGACATCCAATAATTTTATCAGATGCCTTATGTGAAAATATCAGACGTCCCTGTTTCGATCCAATGAGACCAGTAAAGCTTGGCTAATAGTATTAGATGACCATAATTGTAATCACACGTCTAATCCTAAAATCAGACATCTGATATTGCTGTCAGACTCATCATTACCCTGATTTATGGTGGATTTCGTCCCAATCTCTTGGCATTTACCTCCAAAGGCAAGGAGATCTCTCTCAAGCATTCTTGAAGGTTCCAAACTTGCCTATAAATAGGCTACAATCCCTCTTAGGCGAAAAAACACCTCTTGAGATTCAATTGCCTTAGAAAATCACTTGCTCACTACTCTTAGCCTCCTCTTGCCCTTGTGCCGTGCCAACATTCTGATTAAAGGGAAAATCCACACTCCCGGTGCACTTCGTTCTGCAAATTCTCAGGGAGTTCTCTTTATGCTTAATAGATAAGGAAGTAATCAAATTATTGGGGTGATCTATAGGTACTGTTTAATTCTTACTTTTGTACTTTGGGTATCCGGCTTGTCGGGTCCCTGTCTCTTCATTGTGAAGGGAGAAACCTCCGTTTAGGGATTGGAAGTGGGATTTGTAATTAAGGTACACTACCCTCACTTAAGTAGTGTGGTTAAAGGATTGATCACTTTGTGATCGAAAATCCTAAGTCAAGGGATTGGCTTATGTGGTGGTTTTCACCCATCTTGGGTTTCCACCTAAAAATCTGGTGCCTGTTTTTGTGATTGAATTTTTTGTCTTACAATACTTATAAATTCACTATTCAACCCCCCTCTAGTGCAATTTCATTTGGCATCAGAGTAGGTTTTCTGCTTTTAGGAGTAACATCCGTGGAAAGATCACGAGGGGAGAGTCATGTCCACTGGCAAATCTGAGGGGCAATCCACCACCAGACCACCACTCTTCGAAAGGACAAACTATACTTATTGGAAGCTGAGAATGAAGATTTGGCTTCAAGCCAACGATTTCTCCATTTGGGAGAAATGCGAATTGTTTATCGAAGTGAAATTAGGATTTTAAAATCAATGTGTCGTAGTATAGGTTGAAATTGCTCGAAACAAATAGATTTTATTACTCGAAGTTTCAAGTCTGAGGTCGAACATCGGGAGCAAATTGGAATTTAGAAATCAAGGGCACAACTTCGAGAAATTGAATATAATATGTAATGAAAATCAAAGTTATAGTGCAAAAAGATAAATGTAAACACAGAATTTCAATGTATATAAAGAAAGCGCAAAAAATGAACATCTGATTTTGTGAGTCAAACGTCTTAAACTATGGGTGCTACAGTGCTTCTTCTCTTTTTCTCTTCTCTGATCTGAAGCTTCCTTTCTTTCTTCTCTCTTTCTCTTCTTCTGATTTCTCTTCTTCTGGCGACTCCTTCCTTTCTTCTGCCTTTAGCTTCTTCTCCATCCTTCTCTTTCTTTCTTTGGCAGCTCCTCTTTCTTCTACCTTCAGTTCCTTCTTCTCTTTCTTCTTCAGCCCTTCAGCCTCTCTGACTTCAGCTTCTTCCTCTTTAGCCTTGCCTTCTCCTTCCTTAGCTTTCTCTGGCCTCCGCCTTCTTCTTCCTTAGCTTCTTCTTCTTCTCCTTTCCTACGAGAGAAAAACCTACCCCTACCCACGCGCGCTCTCTCTTCCTCTTTCTCTCTTATGCTCGCTCTCCCAAAGTCACTTTCTCGAGTAATCAGGTCAAGTACGCGCCCGGGACTAGGCCCACAGGAGTGCGGTGGTGGGCGAGGAGTGCAGGGTTGAGTATACAGGTCACGCCAGGTCCATGAAGGTCGGGTCACAGACGAGGCGAGTGAAAGTGAGTGGGGCCTCAGCCCGTGGTTAGGAGGCGATAAGGCCTATGCACGTTTTCAATTTATTCAGCTGCGGTGCGCCAACAGCTTCCGAGGTGGAACTATCTTCCCACCTCCCTTCACGTGCGTCCGCGGTAGGAGTCTTCGCTTGATTGCAGTGCTACTTTGGCCTTCGAAGCCAATTGCTTTCCTGGAGCAGTGTGCAAGAGAAGTCCGTGCAACCTGGGACTCTTAGACTAGAGCGGGGAGACCTGGAGGGAGCTTGCAAGTAAGCTGCTCGCTTGCATTAATGGCGGTGGACCTCCTACACCTATTAACACGAAAACATCCTTGCAGCCTCATCAGAAAGCTAAGAAGGCTTCGCTGAGACATGGCGAATGTGTTGCGGGGGTCGGCGTGGCATGGGGCTACCGGAGTGTGATTGCCTAGGGCACCTTGTGTGCATGAGAGTGGGTGTGTTCGGGGGGTGTTTTAGAGGCGTGGCGCGGTGAGTGGAGTGAGGGTTTATGATCAGTGGAGTGTTGCGGAGCTTATGGGGTGGTTGGCGAGGCAGATGGAGGTACGGAGCGACGGGGATGCCTCGTCGGAGGTCTGACCGGAGTTGGAAGGGGTTATGGTGATTGAGTCCGTCGATGTGTGTTTTTAAGAGATAAAGAGGGAAAAAGTGAGTAGAACGGAGAGCGGACTTAGCTGGGTGTAGAGAGATGAAGGGGGAGGCAGAGATGGTGGTGACGTGGGAAAAAGCACTGGAGACGAAGCGCTCAGTGGGGGGAAGGACGACGACGACGAAGGGGCTATAGAGGCGTCGGCGGGTGCAGCGCAACGCGGACGAACAAGAGGAAAAGGACCCAGCCACTGGTATTGTGGCTAGGCAACGAGGGAAAGAGAGGGAGGTCGCCAGAGCTTGCTAAGCCATTGGCCAAAGGAGGAAGAGACGAATTAGAGGGATTTTCTGCCAATGTCAAGCTTGGGAGATGTGGGTTGATTTGGGTATGCTTATATAGGCCCTGGAGGATGGATTGGTGCTTGGAAGCCAAGCTTCCAAGCACGGCAAGCTCGTTGGAGATGGAAATTTGGAGGAGACACAAATCTCTCATGCATTCACATGAGAGATTGGGTACCAAATAAAGCCTCAAATTGTGTTCAAACTAGAGGAGATTTCTCAGAGAATCTCCCTTTCAATTTGGAAAATCAGGGAGATCCTGCCCTCGAAATCTCACCGGAATCGGATTCCCTCTACATAATAGTATAGGGACCTAATTGCAAAGAACGAAGACAAAGTTAGGGGGTTTCTGCAGAGGTTTTCAAAAGATAGGGGTAGAAATACAATTAGGTTGAACCCTATTTGCAAAGTGGGTCAAGATGAATTCCCCTTAGGTCCAAATTTTGGTACCAACCTAATTTGGTCCTAAGGAATCAAATGGTGAAGTTAGATTTTGGGTTTGACCACGTTTTACTAGGTAATTTACATAAAAACCTAATTTAGGGTAAATATTTGACTAAGACCACATTCTAGGTCAAAATAGGTTCCAAGGGCCAAATTGAAGGTTCCAAACCATAGATAATATTTTTCCATGATTTTTAGAGGGTTTAGATGAATTTTATCCTGACCAGAACCTCGTTAAATCAAGTGGATTTGTTTTAGGGTTACAAGAAGTCATTTAATTCCTAGAATTCACATGAACCCTTTTCTGTTTGAACCAACCCACTTTTTATCTTGTTAAGATCATTTGACCTATGTTTAGCCCACGAAAAAATCCGTTGTTGTACTGCAATGGTAAAATTACAGTTTTACCCCTTGTTTCTTGCTTTTCACTAAAAGTGGTTATTCATGGAATTAGAACCTTCAGTTGGTTATGTAGGAGCTTTTGTTCTCTTCTTTGGGTCAAAATGAGCTAGTTAGGGCTCATGATGGTGTTCCCATCACGAACCAGCATACATCATTCTCGAGAAACCAGAAACAGGATACATAGTGGAGTAAATTCATCATCTTAGATTAAATGCTAAGGCAATGAACTCACTCTACTGCACACTCAACTTAGAGGAATTCAACTGCATTAGACAATGCACAACCGCCCATGAGATGTGGATAACCCTAGAGGTAACTAACGAAGGTACGTCTAGAGTTAAATCCTCTAAGATTAACATGTTATCGCAGGAATTCAAAGCTTTTTCTATGAAAGAAAATGAGAGACTTGGGGACATGTACACCCGATTCACATTAATCGTGAATAACCTCAAGTCACTAGGAAAGACATTTATAAAGGGGGAGCTTCAAGGGAAGCCGTTTCGCTCCCTTAGACCCAAGTGGGAGCAAAAAGTAACGGCAATAGAAGAAGCCAACCAAGTAGAGGATCTAGACATGGAAAATCTACTTGGGAATCTTATGGCTTATGAATAAAAAATGGAGCAAAAGAAGAAATCTATCTCATCGAAGCCAAAGAAGAAGACTTTAGCCTTCAAAGCTACATCGGATGATGAGGTAAGTACCGATGATGAAGAATTTGTTTTATTAGCTAAAAAGTTTACAAGGTTTCTCAGAAAAAGAAAAGAGATCAAGGGAAAGAAAAGAGAGGAAGAACCTCTAGTTTGCTATAATTGCAAGAAGAGAGGTCACATAAGGAAAGATTGTCCCTTACTCAAAAGGGATGATGAGAAGAAATCCAAGAAGCCTTCCGACTACAAGAAGATCTCTAAGCCCAAGGGATTCAAGAAGAAGGCGTTCCAAGCAACTTAGGATGACTCCACCTCCGAAGAAGTACAGGAGGAGGAAACAAATGAAGAAATGACATACTTGGGACTAATGGCAACGAAAGATGCTTCTGAATCTGAATCTGAGGAACCTGAGGTAAACTCCTATTCTCTAGATGAATTACAAGATGCTTTTGATTCACTATATCTAGATCTTAAGAAAACAAAGACCCAAAGCAAAGCTCTAAAAGAAGAAAACCTAGAGAATGAGAAATTAATCAATGATCTTGAAGAGAAGAATCTAATTCTTACTAAAGAAACCACTGCCTTAAATATGCAAATAAGAAACCTAATGATTGAAAAAGAGTTATTAACAAATGATTTGCATACGACAATGAGTGAACAAAAATTTCTAGATAGAGAAGAATTACTCGACAAAATCCATGTGCTTGAAAAATGAAACTCCTTTAAAAAGGATGAAAATAGCTTACTTAGAGTGGAGATTAAGGGACTAAAAGATAAACTAGACATAATGAAAATAGAGATAAATCACTTTAAAGAAAAATCAAATCAACTTCTTGAGGACTTAGCCAAATTTACAAAGGGGAAAGATAACTTGGACAAGCTCATTGCCCATCAAAAACCTTCCTTAAGTAATTGGACTAGGCTTTTATGAACCTAGTCAAAGTGAGCTGAAAAAAGATCCTCCTCTAAGGGAGACCACTAACAAATACGGATCCATATTGCAATGGATACCAAAAAGACAACTTTCACTTTATTTTGTAGGGATAAAAGGACATTATAATGTCAAAAATTGGATATACAAAATGAAAGATAGACAACTCAAATTAGAAAGACCTATAGAAATACCAAGTCACCAATGAAGATCTTTTGTAGGAGGAAAGAGGTCTACAAGAAAGAAGACAAGGAGACCACCGCCATCAAGGAGGCTGATGGATGATGGACTCCGGGTGTTCCAAACATATGATGGGAGACAAGCACCTATTTTTGGACCTCCAACCTACGGATGGAGGAACGGTTACATTTGGTAACAACCACAAGGGCCATATTATTGGCCTTGGTAAAATAAGTAACCCTCTCTCTCCCATCTCAAATGTTTCTCTAGTTAAAGGACTAAAACATAATCTTTTAAGTGTCAGTCGAATTTGTGATAAAGGGTTTAAGGTAGTATTTACTTCAAAAATGTTTGAAATTGTGCATGCATTAACCAATGAAACCCTTCTTAAGGGAACTAGATTTAAAGACATTTATATCGTAGAATTCGATAAAGATAGCACTTATGAATGTCTTGTAGTAAATAATGGGTTAAGTATATGGCATAGAAGACTAGGACATGTTCATATGAAGCTAGTTCAAAAACTAGCCAAACATGAACTAGTCTGAGGTCTTCCTAAAGGAAAATTTTTAAATGAGCTTATCTGTGATTCATGTAAATTAGGCAAAATTATGAAATCTAGTTTTAAAAACAAAGAAGTTATATCAACATCAAGACCATTAGAACTACTTCACCTAGATCTGTTTGGACTAACAAAATATGAGAGCCTTAGTGGATGCAAATATTGCCTTGTGATTGTAGATGATTTTTCAAGGTTTCCATGGGTCTCCTTCTTGAGATCCAAAGAAAGAGTATTTTCCATCTTTTCTATTTTTTGTAGGAAGGTCAAACTGAAAAAGGCTACCAAATCACTCGTATCCATAGTGATCATGGGGGCGAGTTTGAAAATTCCTTGTTTGATGATTTTTGTCAAGAGCATGGTATTGCTCATGAGTTTTCTTTTCCCCGAACATCTCAACAAAATGGGGCGGTTGAGAGAAAGAACTGTATTCTTCAAGAGTGTGCTCAAACATTGCTCATAGACTCGGGGTTACCAAAGTACTTTTAGGCCGAGGCGGTTAACACGTCTTGTTACGTGTTAAATCGCACCTTAATTCGATTCAGGTTGCAAAAAACTTATTTTGAATTATACTATGGAAAAATACCCAAAATTAGTTATTTTAAAGTTTTTGGATGTCGGTGCTTTGTTTTGAATACCTACTCTAATTTAGATAAATTTGATGCCAAAGGTGAAGAAGCCATCTTTATTGGTTATTCCTCATGTAGTAAGGCATATCGGGTCTTTAACAAGACCACATTAATAGTGGAGGAAACCCTTCATGTTTCCTTCGATGAATCTCCTTACTCTTCCTCGATTGACCGAGTCAATATGGAAGATGAAGATGATTCTTCTATTGATGTGTCTAACATTCCAAACTCCAATAGCCATAATCTTCCAAAAGATTGGATATATCAAAGGGATCATCCTAAAAGTCAAGTCATTGGAAGTGTTTCCGATGGCGTTAAAATCCGATCTCGTTTTAGTTGATCTTTTGGTCTCTCCACCTATGTATCTCAAGTTGAACCCAAGAGTGTCGAGGAAGCATGCTCCGAAGAACCTTGGATGATGTCCATGAAGGAGGAACTCAACTAATTTCAAAGGAATGAAGTCTGGGATCTAGTACCTAAGTCTGAAGGGCAAACAGTAATAGGTACCAAATGGGTATTCCGGAACAAGTTGAATGAATCCGGTATAGTCATTCAGAACAAGGCTCAGTTGGTAGCACAAGGGTATAACTAAGAAGAAGGAATTGATTTTGATGAGACCTACGCTCCTGTAGCTCAACTCGAATCAATTTGCATGCTTCTTGCTTATGCCGCCTTCATTGGCTTTAAACTCTTTCAAATGGACGTTAAGAGCGTGTTTCTTAACGGATTCATTGAGGAAGTTTTCATAAAACAATCTCATGGTTTTGAGTCTCATGATAAGCCTCATTTTGTCTATAAATTAAACAAGGCACTATATGGTCTAAAGCAAGCTCCTAGAGCTTGGTATGAGAGGCTCAAAGACTATTTGTTAAATGCAAAATTTTCTATAGGGGAAGCTAATTCCACATTATTCATTAAAAGAAAAGGAAAAGACATTTTATTAGTTCAAATATATGTAGATGATATTATATTTGGTGCTACTAATGAATCTATGTGTAGAAAGTTTTCAGAAATTATGCTGGAAAAATTCGAAATGAGTTTGATGGGTGAAATCAAATTTTTCTTGGGCTTACAAATCACTCAACTCGAATTTGGAACCTTTGTGTGTCAATAAAAATACACAAAGGAGAAGCTGAAAAGATTTGAAATGACGAAAAGTAAAGGGAAGAACACTCCTATGAGTGTCACAACTTCCTTATACATGGACGAATTAGGTACGTCCATAGATCAAAAGCTCTATCGTAGCATGATTGGATCTTTACTGTATTTAACTTCCAGTAGGCCTGACATTTTATTTAGTACCTGCTTATGTGCTAGGTTTCAATCAAACCCTAAACAATCACACTTAAATGCTGTAAAATGAATATTTAGATATCTAGTTGACACATCTGATTATGGCTTATTCTACCTTAGGAGTCCACAATTTAACTTAGTCACATATAGCGATGCAGACTACGCAGGTAGCCGCACCGATAGGAAGAGTACTAGTGGGACGTGCCAATTCTTGGGTGAATCGCTAGTCTCTTGGTTCTCAAAGAAACAATCTGGTATAGCCCTATCAACTACGGAGGCTAAATACATAGCCACCGCTCTAGCATGTTCCCAAGTGCTTTGGATGAAAAATACTTTGATGGATTTTAACTTGATATTTAATAAAATAAAAATATCATGTGATAATACTAGTGCTATCAACCTCTCGAAAAATCCCGTACATCACTCTCGTATAAAACATATTGATGTTCGACATCATTTTTTGAGAGATAATGTACTTAAGGGAGAAATCAAGGTTGAATTTATTTGTACTGAATTGCAATTGGCTGATATTTTCACTAAACCTTTGAATTATGATCGTTTTAATTATATACATAGGAAACTAGGCATATGTAAGCTAAGTGATATTTGAAGAATTTAGTGACTTAATGGAATTTCTTTTGTCATGAACATAGAAGGAGCCTTAACTCTACCAAGTTAAGAGCCTTCATACATAGTTCAAACATTAAAATGTACATTCTGTGCAATATCAGGTGTCTGATTAACACCACAGACATCTTATACTTAAAAATTCGACGTCTGAAGATATGGAACAGACGTTGATTTTATATCTCAAAAGAGCTGATAAAAGAGCTATTTCAGATGTCTGTCATCATTCACAGACGTCTAGACCGTCGTCCAGATGTGTTGGCAGGCGTCTATTTTTGCATCAGAATATGTATTATGGTGTCTGGATTCAAACGTCTAATTATTTAGTCAAATGTCGTATAGGTCGTCTGCTTTTCTGATAAAGAAATCAGACGACAACCTGTAGCTTTAGAGTGAAATATAGGAAGGATTGTCTGCAAAAATTAGACATCTAATTTTAGCTTTAGACATCAAATAGGTCATCTAACACAGAGATCGGACGACAACCTGGAGAATAAACCATTTTTCAGGGAGGTATGTCTGCAGAAATCAGACATCTAATTTTAAAATTAGTCGTCTGATAAGTCTTATGGTGATTAAAATAGACGATGCCATCAAAAGGGTTAAAATCCCAAAGGGCCAATCTCGACATCTGACAACATCTCCAGACGTCTGATTTAGAAAAAATCTGCCGCTTCGCGTCTGTTCTCTGAATGGTTTGCAATGGAAATTTCCCAACTTTAGGGGGAGACTTGCTCAACCCCTTGGGATATAAAATCCTAGTCGTAAGGTTCCACTTCCCCACTCTCAAATCCCTAAGGCCTCTCTCTCCCGCCCGACGACCGACGGCTGCAGTTGGTGCTGCTCCTCTCGCCACCAGACAACCGCTTCGCCTCCTCGACGATTGGCGACGCTGCTGCTCCCCTGCACACGTGCCCCCACTCCTCCTCCGCACATTTGGAGACCCTCCTCCATGGGTAAAACTTCTCACACCCTTAGGGCATCTCTACGGGTTTTGCTCAAGTCTCTTCAAAGCACTCATCTTGTCTTTTCTTTTTTATGATCAACTCGATTTCCTCTTCTATCATGCCTATGTTTTCCCTAGGAACTAAAACCCTAGAACAAAACTATTTTTTCTATGTAGCATAAATGTTCACCTTTTTGGCTGATTATGGCAAGGGTATTACCTCAAGTGATTCAAGCCGACATCTTAGTGGCTTGAATTCAAAGGTATATTGCCACAACATCATGGCAGGTTATATTGCCTCAAAGCATACTGCCACACAATTTTTTCTGGTATCAATGTGGTTTGCATGTATGGCATTATTGGTTGAATGACTGGTGTGGCATGTTGTTTGCATGTATGGTTTTGCAAGTGTTCTATCCTAAAAACACCAAACCTCTCCTTCCAAAACCCAACCACCCAAACCACCCAAAATGCCTCCCTGTCAGAAGCAAGTCGAGGGCTCTTCCACCTCCTCCTCCACCTATTTGGCTGACCAACTGTGTGGCAACATCGCTAGACAGCGATTTTGTCGCTTCGCAAATGCCAAAGTCAAGTGCCCTCGCTTCATTGTATGGAATGAGTTTGCTCATCTAAACCTTTGGGAACATTTTGAAACCCTCCATCTCTTCCATTATTTTGGCCGACAATTCCATTCTAGCATTGGAACTATTGGTGTGTTTCCCGATCTTGTCCGACTTTTCTACGCCAACATCATTGAAGACTATAGCAACGATAAACTTGAATTACATACTCGCTTATTGGGCGTGAAATCCATATCACCTCTGACTCTATTTCCGCCCTTCTTGCCATCCCTATTGAGGGAAATGACTTCAATGACATTCTGAGGCAATATGACTTAGAAGTCATAAATCAAGAATTAGTCCTACCTGAAAAATATGTTGAAAATCTTGGCACCTTACCATGCAAAAACCTCAAACCTCTTCCCCGATTACTATCTCGCATTTTTGTGTGGGACCTTCTAAACAAACCGGGAGGTTTTGATTATATCTCGTGCCAACACAAGGCTCTCCTTTTTGCCGCCGTACGTCACATTCCCTTCAACTATTGCCATCTCATTGTTCGTGTTATGAATGAGGACCATGGGTTATCTCTACCGTTTGGGTCCATTTTATCCAAAATTTTTGCAAGCCATCGGATCTCCAGAAATGACCAGGCAGTTTACAAAAAAAATTGAGCCCTACAACTGGGCCACAGCAGCCAAGATGCACATACTTAGGGAGCATCTTGAGCCAGCCGAAGAGCCCGCTGAAGAAGAGACCCTTCCACCCTTTTCGGATTTCCATGAATAACGTCCTCTTCAAATAGAAGCTCCTTACTCAAGCTTTGACGAGGAATGGGATCCCACCACGGATTCCCTCTCCTCCAGCATCTCTCTCTTGTTGCAACGAACCGACGAGATGTACACCTATATGGGGAGTATGTGCCGGGACATTGATGAACTTCATTCTGACGTTCAAAATCTGCAGATGGGACAAGGACCTACTCGCCGCCACCATCGCCATGATCAAGAAAACTAGTTTAGTTCTTCGTTTATCTTTCTTTCTGTCTTCCATGTTGGCTTATATTAAGGGGCCTTGACCCCATACTTAAGTATTTTGGGAACAATAGCTAGTCTGTGCTTAGAGCACCTACATTCCTTTCCTAGTTAATTTACCTTAATTCTTTGCCATTTTTATTCAGCATGCAGTTTTATTAATGCTCTCCACTTTATAAATGTCATTTCATAACACTTGTAGTTTAAGTATCAACCCCTTTCAGAACCCTTCATGATGATATTCAAAAAGGGGGAGAAGAACATAGGGAAGAACTTAGGGAATTACATAGAAAGTCACAAAAAGTCTTCTCAAAATAGGTATAGACAAGGGGGAGAAAATAAGAACCTATAGGTATATTTTGAAAATATCAAAAAGGGAAAGATTGTTAGTTCAACCTCTCATATATAATATTTTGATGATTTTACAAAATGAAGAAAAAGAAATAAAACATAAGCGTAGTATATTTTTCTCTGTAATAACACAATTACAGGTTTCATGGAATTTTCCAAGTTGGAGGAATAAAAGCGTGAAGACTAGGTAGCATGAGTACTGTAATAGGTCATAGGCTTTTTATGTAAACTTTCAAAGGTTGTAATCTTTATTTTATTTGAGTCTAGAGATATTGTAAAGAGCCCCCAAACATAACTTATAAATAACTAACTTAGGCTCTCTACACTTAGGGTAAATTAGAAACAAAAACCTAACACTAAGACTCAAATTAGACGTCCATAACAACTATCACTCGTCTGATTTTCAACTTTAAGACGTCTGACAAATGTTTCAGACGTCTAATTACCCATAGCTTTGCCTTTAGTTTCTGACTTCATAAACATCAGTTGAAGCAACCTTCTATCAGACGTCCATAGCCTCATCCAGACATCTAATACTTTGCCTGGACATCCTTAAAACAACCGTTAGACTCAAGCACCCATCTTCCTTCTGAATATAATGGGAAAAATACATTTTCAGACGTCTAGACATGTCTCCAGACGTCTACCATTAGACCGTTGTTCATTTATTTCTATGCGAATCTCATTAGGAACCAAAGATCTTCTATTAGATTTCCAAGACAAGTCCTTTTTAGGTTTCCAGATGTCTAGGGAATCCTACAGACGTCCATACTGACGTCTGTTCCTTCAAATCTAGAACCCTATTTGAATCTAGTCAAAACAGGAACGAATCCATACATAATTAGACATCCAATAATTTTATCAAACGTCTTATGTGAAAATATCAAACATCTCTATTTCGATCCAATGAAACCAGTAAAGCCTGGCTAATAGTATCAAACGACCATAATTGTAATTAAACGTTTTATAAGGCGTCTGATCCTAAAATCAGACTGCTGATATTACTGTCAGACTCATCATTACCCTGATTTGTAGTGGATTTCATCCCAATCTCTTGGGATTTGCCTCCAACGGCTTGAAGATCTCTCTCAAGCATTCTTGAAGGTTCCAAACTTGCCTATAAATAGACTACAATCCCTCTTAGGCAAAAAATACCTCTTGAGATTCAATTCCCTTAGAAAATCACTTGCTCACTACTCTTAGCCTCCTCTTGCCCTTGTGCTATGCCAACACTCTGATTAAAGGGAAAACCCACACTCCCAGTGTACTTCATTCTGCAAATTCTCAGGAAGTTCTCTTTATGCTTAATAGATAAGGAAGTAATCAAATTATTAGGGTGCTCTATAGGTACTGTTTAATTCTTACTTTTGTACATTGGGTATCCGGCCTGTCGGGTCCCTATCTCTTCATTGTGAAGGGAGAAACCTCCGTTTAGGAATCGGAGGTGGGATTTGTAATTGAGGTACACTACCCTCATTTAAGTAGTGTGGTTAGTGGATTAATCACTTTATGATCGAAAATCCTAAGTCAAGGGATTGACTTAGGTGGTGGTTTTCACCCGTCTTAGGTTTCCACCTAAAAATCTGGTGCCTCTTTTTGTGATTGAATTTTTTATCTTACAATATTTTATAAATTCACTATTCACCCCCCTCTAATGCAATTTCAGTTGTAGGAAAAGGACTCAACTGACATAGAAACTAAGGACCTAAACGTAAACAGTTGGTTTTTAGGCTTATTTTAATTTATTTCTTTTTCAACTTTTTATATATAATTATAAATTAGGTAAATATTTTATTTATGCCTTAAATTTTCATTTTTATTGTTTTAGCTATATTTAATTAAGTGTTTAATTTACTTAAGTTAATTAAGTACTTAGGTCATAAAATTAACTTAGTTTAAATATTAAGTACCCAAGTGTTTAATATTTGAGTCCAAATTATTAATTAAATTATCATTAATATTAAATGATATTTAATTTAGTGTTGTTAACTTATTTTGAAGGTCCTTATTTAATCCCCTATAGTATAATTAACCCTGTGTTTAGTATATTCTTAACTAATTAACTAGGGAAACTAGTTAATTAGGGGTAATTAAGAGCCATGATGAGTCTTTCATCACCCGTCATCCCCACCATTCTACCCCACCGAAGATTTCATCTCCCTCAGCATCGACAAGCCACGCCAGCAAAGATACCTCCCTATTTTTATCCACAAATTAAGTCTCCTTCTTCCTTCTACTCTCTAGGGTAATTTTAGGACCTTAGAACCTAAATTAAACCACGAAATCACATCTCTCTTCCCTCATCTTGTTTGTGGTCGGTGAAGCCCCGATGAACTTCATCCTATCTCTACATTCCACAAACCACTACACCAACACCACCACTACCTTCCTCTCCGCTCCTAGAGTCAAAGCTCTAACTTTATTGGATGTTTCGACCACCCAACACCACCAGCAAAGGAACCCACCATTAGCATGACCAACCACCTTTAGCCGAGCTCCACAGACCACGAAACAACACACGATCACCACCATTGCACTCCACACACCACAGCGAAAGTTTTGAACCTTTTAAATGGGCCACAAGGCCATTTCATTGCTTTTCAGGTCTTTGCCAAATCACCACCGTCGCCATCAATATCGCCGCCATGCTCCGGTCACCAATGACCTCGCCACCACCAACCACAGCTACAGAATACAACCACAAAGCCTTCTGGGCTCTGAATTGAAGAAGCAGTGGCAACAGCATCAATTGGAGGAGTTCCTTCACAGCAACTATGCACAAAGAAGCACAGTTCCAATAGTCCCACATCGTGGGATTTTAACTTTAAAGCATGTTTATAACGTTTTTGCTTCCTCATCTTATCACCTCAAGACTCACAGGGTGAGGTCCCTCTTCACGCCTCTCACTCTTCGCCCGTGCCTACATGCACACGAGCTTGGTCCCTAGTCCAGATCCGATTACCCGTATACTCATTACCCAGTTCTAAAGAGAGAGAGAGTGGAAAATTCTGAGGGAAGGATGGGGGGTTTTGCACTGTGCTACCTTAGGATTCATGCCTACACTTAGGCAAATTCAGAGGCTTTGGGGCTTGACATTTAAGGCATCTGAGGCCTTCTCAGGACGTCTGATTCAAGAAGGAAATTGGCTCTGACTTGGCTGAATACTTAAGATTGAATTGGAAATTGTGGTAAGTGTTAGTGGGGCTTAATTGGTTGTTCCAACCACCATTTTTTGGGGCTTCTCACTCTCTTTTTACTTATTAATTCTGAGATACATTTTGGATTCTTATTGAATATATTTTTAGTGGATTAATTATTCATGGCATATCATTATTAAGAATTGATTATTGTGCCCATCTCTATTATTTCGATTAGTGGATTGAATTCCAATTTTACTCCCTGCAAACAACCTCGGAACTCACGATTTTTCAAACAATTACAAATTTAAATGTTGATTTGATTTTCGTCACTATATTGCGACGCGATACTCTCCTAAACTATAATGGATTTCGAACTCAATAGGTACACCCCACATCTATTCAATGAAAAAAAAATAATATGTGGGCACACTCTACATCTAGCAAAAACCTGTAATTTCATTGAATTAAATTGAAAATATTGAGATTATACCTCTAACTACAATAGCCTCCGAGTATGCCCATCGCCGATAACGTGTAATTTGAAAAATAAAAGTAATTAAATAAAACATTATAAATGCCAGTGTATAGAAAATTAATAAATAAAAAGTGTAGTGAGTAAAAGTAACATATTTTGAACATGTGTGCATGATTAAGTTTAAGTTTTGGTATTTCTAGTGTATAGGAAATGCCAGTAGAAGTTTAAATTTCTTCAATTTGAATATGAATTTGATTTAAATAAAAATGAAACAAAGCAAAGAAATTGTTACTAACCTTAGACCACATCTACTGCATTTGAATTTATATGACCTTCTTCCGTTAATTCTTGGTATGCTTCAAACTGTATGTCAAAATGATTACACAGTACTATTCTTATTGGTATAACCCATCCCCTTTAGCAATTATCGGGGACATAGAAAACTTATGCCACTTGACATGCTAATGTAAATAATGCATCAGACTAAAGAATTTAACGGTTACAATTTAAACTTAAGAAATTGTGTTCCTTGTCAATTTTGAAACCAATACCCACTTTAAAAACATCAAACCAATGACATTTAAATATGACAACTCTACAATCATATCTAAAGTTGATCTCTATAATTTCTTTAATTTCACCATAGTATCCATCTAGGCTGATGGAAAGATTTGAATCATTAACAACTCCAGCCTGTTGTGTAACATTTCTATCATCAATTTCTTTTATTCTAAATCTGAACCCATTTATTATATACCTAGAGTGGTATTGTGCATAATGTAATGGCGTATTGGCAATTATATCAAAATTTGATATCCATCGTAAGTCTTTATCATCTTTCAATTGATTAACTCAGTCTTTAAACCAATCCAAGAAATCAAATTCGGATGTCCTTGAACTAGTTAATCATTCGAATTCCTCGTAGAATGGATCAATTTCAGGAATTTGTTTTAAAATATATAGATGTGCCCAACACCTGTCAATTTCTGAAATTCCCTTGTACTCTGTATGAAGAATCGACCTTCCTCTAATATCAAAAATTAACAAATATTCTTCATCATTGTCATTGTATTCTCCCTCATAATTCCTTTGGAGTTTATTAAAGCGGTTGTCTATTTCATTCAAGTACATGGAGGTAAAATTTATACACTTCTCTACAAGATAACCTTATATAATTGAACCTTCTGGCTTTGCCTTGTTCAAGGTATAATCTTTTAACCTTTTCAAAAATAGCTCCACAGGATACATCCATCCGAATTGTATAAGTCCACCGATTCTTGCTTTATTTGTAAGATGCAACGTGAGATGAACCATTACATCGAAGAAGGCTGGGGGAAGAATCTGTTCCATCTTACAGAGAGTAATATTATTTGTTTATCCCAGTGATCCATCATATCATTTTGTAGCATCTTTAAACAAACAATTTGAAAAATCTACTCGTTTTTGTGAATGAATCAACAACTGGCTCAAAGAGTATCCCCCGTATTGCCAGTGGAAACAATACTTGCATATAAACATGGGAGTCATGACTTTTCATGCCAAATATCTTCTTCTACGCATCATTCACACAACGAGAAAGCTACGACAAAAACCCATCTGGCACCCGAATGTCCCTTAATGAGGAGAAAAATCTACACTTTTGGTCCTAATTCAAGTTGTAAATAACATATAAGAAGTAACCATCCTCCTCATGAATATGCAGCTCCGAACGTATCCCCAAACTCTTCATATCTTTTCTTATTTTCACCGTGTCCTTAGGATCATCGGTCAGATTTAATACGTCTAAGATGCTATCCATCACATTCTTTTCGATATGCATAACATCTAAATTATGACATATTGTCAGATCTTTACAGTATGACAGCTCCATAAAGAAAATATTTTTCTTTCGAAACCTAAAATTTTTCAAGGCCGTATGGTTTTGTTTGAATGGTCAACCTAACTGTATCTTACCCATTTCTTGTAATCTCTCCATTATAATCTAACCTGCAAACCTAATAGAATCTATACTAAGGTTATTCTTTGATTTTTTTTTTGAATACCGACACGTCTTGCCATCAAATTTACCCCTCAACTGTAACGTTCACCTTCTATATTTAATGGGAAGAAATCTGCTATGTCCTAAGTAACAAAACTTTTTACTTTCCAGCAGTTGCAGGTGATGAGTATCTTCCATATAGACTATGCAAGCAAGCTTTCCTTTAGTATTTCAGCCTAATAAATTTGCGTGCGCTAGGAAGTCATTTATAGTCCACAACAATGCTGCATACATATTGTAGAATTCTCTCTTTTCTACATCATACATCTTCACACCGGTGTACCACAACTATTTCAGTTCATCGATCAATGGCTGGAGATAAACATTTATTGTATTTTCTAGCTATTTTGGCCAAGGGATTAATAGGGTAGTATCATGAATGATGATCTCATACACAACCAGGGAGGTAAGTTATAAGTGATCATTGCCACTGGCTATATAGAGTATGACAAGTACATACTCTTAAATGGATTGAATCCATCGCTTGCAAGACCCAACCATATATTTCTTGCTTCTAAAGTGAATAAATTATTTCTTTTATCAAATCTCTTCCACTCCTCTGAATCAGTAGGATGACGTATTCTTTCATCTTGAGATTTAGAATCCTGTTGCCATGTCATCCACCGTGTAGTTTTAGTTGATATAAAAAGGCATTGAAGCCAAGGTGTCAATGGGAAGTAACTAGAACCTTCTGAGGCGTTTCCTCTTACTTTCATTTCTACCTCCCCTATATCTATCATGTCCACATTCAAGATAGTTACTCAAGTTTACGAATTCATTTCTAAAAAGCATACAGTCATTCGGACATGCATTAATTTTCTGGCAGTCCAAACCAAGCTTGCAAATATGTTTCCTTGCCTCATACCATGACGCTAGAAAATCAGTAGGGTTATTCAATAGCTCAGCAATAAACTAAAGTATTTCTAGCATGAATTTAACACTAGCTCTATTCATAATCTTTAGATCAAACACCCTCAATAGAAATGACAACTTAAACATTCTCGTAACACCGAGAGCAATAGGATCCTTAGCCGCCTTAACAACATCATAGAATGGATCACAACCGAACGAATCTTCCTCATCTGTATTTATATCCTCTTCTACTCTCATCTCGTTCAACATTTCTTTTATTTCTTCACCTCCACTATCATTCATCCTCGTCAATCTTTTCGTCAATAGTGTTTTCATTGTTCATGACTTAGTAAACTCCTCTTCATAAGCTACCCAAGTAGTGTAATGCTACCACCACCCATTACAATCAAGTGCTCAAGCACTGTGTTACGGTCATGCAAGAAACCGTTCAAACATCTTCTACATGGGCAGAAGATGTTATCTAGTTGTTCTCCTCATCTAAATATCTTCCTACCATCATCAAAGGCCCAACTCAAGAATGAAATTACTTCATCCTTATATCTGGTGTAATCTAAACCCCTCAGTCCAATCCAATATTTATCCATGATAACCTAAAATTTAATATAAACAAACCACTAATTAGGAAGGAAAAGGACTGAATGATGTGTATCATGATTAAAATTTTCACTTTATAATCCATCCTTGAAATTTTGATCACAACTTAGGTTTACTTGTTACAGGTAACCTTTGTGCGGTGAAATTCTGGCAGCATCTCCCCTTACTTCCCTAGTATATCCCCTAATACTAACCTTAACTGGATTTCTTTTAGTACCCAATTAAGGGTACTGCAGGAAACTAAATAAGATTAGTTGGTATACCAGAGAAGAGTAGGAAAAAGCAACCGAAATTTTACCACACAAGGTTACATTTAACAAGTAAACCTAAGTTGTGATCAACTCTTCAAGAACCTTCTTGAGTTTAGTACTTCACCGAACTAAAGTCAATCGAGTCTTATAACATGCTACAAAGACAACGCATCATGCATATAAATGAGGTATAGATACACTTCTTGTAATGTCCGTATAACATGATCATAAGTCTCGACAGGCAAGTAATTTGACACAATTTAACTCGAAGGATTTTACCCTAGGGGTTAGAATACCTAATATTTTGCCTTGTGTACATTTTTTTCTTTAGCAAGTGTGTGTATCTAAAATAATACTCATAATTATAAAGAAATTGACATTAAACATAAGCAATCATTCGATAAGAAATAAAATTATTTTCATCGAATGCTAAAAAGAAATATACAAAAATATTATTTTATCATAACATAAGAAATCCACATTATTTCATTTCCAACTTAAGCTTTATCCAACCTTCACAAGCTATGCCTAAGACTCATTCCGCATATCAAGAAACACAGAGGAATGCTTCTCAACTCAAAGAATATGCTAGAATTGATTCAACACAAAGTTCAAAGCTTATAATCCTATTCTAAATATTTTTGTAGGATTTAAATTGATTCAAATAAGCTATGTAGAGCTTGGAATTTTGACCTAAGCTCAAAGAAGCTCAACTACAAGTCATATGAATTCAAATAGAACATAAATTCCTAACAGACATAGGTAACTTCAGAACTTCATAGAATCTATTCTAACAAATTCCTTTCATCTTAAAGATCATTTCACGTTCATCATAAGTGAGATCAGAAGCTCCAAGGTTCATTGTAGCTTAGGTTGACTAGCATTAAACTAAAAATTGACTTTTAGATCCTCACGAGTTCAATCAAATTAATGACCTATATAGACCTTCTATGATCTTAAAAACTTATTAAACTCGAAAGGAAGAAAGATTGATCACTGGAACGCAATGTTCCAGGTTCGCCGCCTAAATCCTAAACCCTAAACCTCAAATCCTACTAAACATTAAAATAATTTTAAAAAAAATTGATAGAGTTTCTCCTTATATTTCGAAGTTCTCTATAAACCTACATAGTAAAATAATACTCATAATAAAAGTGGGCACACCTCACATTAAATTTCTTTTCAATCAAACAAGTGGGCACACCCTACATTCAAAATAAAGCATACAAGTGGGCACACCCCACATCCATTCAATGAAATTAACAATGCTATGTGGACACACCTCACATCTAACAAAAACCTATGTTATCATTTAAATAAATTTGAAATGTTAAAATTATACCTCTAAATAGTACAGCCTCCAAGAATATCCGTCATTGATAACCTGTAAGTTCAAAAATATAATCAATTGAATCAGGCTACCAAGCATAACGAAAATTAAATTAAGTAGATTTCGATTAGAATAGGAGTAAATTAAGTTGGTTAAAACGTTCATTTGATTAGTGAATATTTATTTGCTTAGTGATGTAAGATGGAAGGGCAGGAGGAGGGCGATGGTCAGGAGAAGGAGGGGGAGGAGGAGGAGGAGGAGGGGAGTCGAGGAGGAGGAAGGAGGGGACGGTTAGGAGGTGGAGGAACTGGGGAGGAGGAGGAGGAGGTAGGCATTGGAGGAAGGGGAAACCCAAGAGGAGGAGGGGATTGGGGCACATCCTCAATAGGAGGAAAGGAGGAGGGGGCGGGAAGGAGGAGAAGGAGAGGTAGAGGGGGCCGATAAGAGGAGGTTTGAGGAGGAGAGGCAGAGGGGTGGGGAGGAGGAACGGAGGAGAAGAGACTCACTTGAGATGGCAAAGTAGAGGGGGCTCGCGAGGAGGGCGGCTATGGCTATAGGTCGTGAGGAGGAAGATGAACAGTGGGGAGGGGATTGGGCTCTGTTTGCAGGTAGTTTAACCGACATTTACCGTCAGTTAAATTAATAAGCAACGAAAAATGTCGCAACAAAAAATTTCGTTGCCCGCCAAAATGCTCTGCTTTTTTAACGAAGAACATTCACCGTCGCTTTATTAAAAGACCAACGGCAAATATCATCTACCTCCCCCCTTTGTTAGGGATGGGGGGGTTGGGGGGGAATTTACATCGCGCCTTTGCTGGTAGATCTCATTTTTGTTTAGTAGTGAGGGTTATACATATTCTTAAACAAGATCCTGTTACCTGAATGTGCAATACCCAACAAATGGCAACGTCTTAACTAGAGTAGACATCAGAAAGAGGGAGATGACCAAGTGAGCAAGGACAATTGACCCTTCCAATGTACTTGAAAAGGCTTATGACCATATACAATGAAAGGTGAAGCAACTTCCATGTATTACTGCATCCAGAACTTCATTATATTTCAGTAAGCAACGCTCCTTACACATCCACTCCTGTACATAATAAAGGGAAAAGGAAAAAATCAGGAAGTAGAATTTCTGGACCATAATGCCCTGCCCAAGAGCACATTTTACACCCTCCATACTGCTTTTATTTTCATTCCTCTGTCAGGTATGGCTGCAGGGATTGCTCTTCTTTATCATACAACACAGAGCCTGTTGATGAAGAAAGACATAGTTACAAACAAGAGAACAACTCGTCACGTTGGTCCACCTGGACTTGTTTCACCTCAAGCGCCTCGTTAGATAAATTTCCCTAGTATCGAGTTAAGCGTCTAGCAGTAACTGCTTCCCAGGGATCTCTACGATTCTGCTCCTTTTCTCTGTCATTGATGCTCCGGATGAATCTACAGTGTTGGAAGAAAACACGAGAAGTTAGTGATAGAAGTGCACGTTATCTTATGCAAAATATAAAGGGCATAGTATTGTTAACTATTGCTTCCACTGAGGAGAAAGAAGAAGAGCTTAATTACCGCAGGGAATCTATCCTCGTTATAGCTCCTGGTGCGAAGCTTGATTTCTCCCCTGTGTGTAGTGAACTCCTCCAAAATCTCCGCACCCATCTGGTCAACATCGCGAGCACCGGTACCTTCACCACCTCCCATTGAAGTTTCCTCTCCCTGCACATGAGAATGCCCTTGTTAGCCATCTTGATCATCAAACTGACCTTGATACGTTTCTACTATGGGCAATTTGTTTGAAAAAAAAAAAACCTTTTGCTTACCATTCCACCACTGGTTTAGGTAGCCCATATACAGTGCATATATATCAAATATAATGATGTAAATGACTCATAATCTCTTGACTACCAACCTATCAACCCCTTTTCTAAGCATCAGTGGGCATGGATGATATGTATGTAAAAAGACAAGTACAATTTGGTTTAAGGTTTCACACCAGAAGGGAATCTCATTGGAAAAAGGCAATGGGTCTGCTTTTTATTATTAAAAACTGTTTTTTTTTTCTAAATTTCCCATCGCCCACGGAGCTATATCCCTCTCTCCAAGATTCCCTCCAACCATAACCAAATGTTTTGAGCCATGTTGTTGTTCCGACATCCTAATAGTAATTAAATCGATCATTTGAGACCAATTATGGTTATACTCATTTCTCTGTCGGTTTTCTTCATCAAGCATATTCATAAACTATGGAATGGAGGATTAATTACGTAACATATCTCTACGAATCAAATGGAAGCAAAGGTAATAATACAGCAGGTCACATATATATACCAAGACTCCCAGAGTCGTGGGATGACGGGGAGCTCCGACGACTTCCTCGTATTCGGCTGCGTCCAATTCGTAGAGGTGCTCTGGACGAAAAAGCTTGGGCAGGAGATGTTGCCTGATGATGATGAGGAGGAAGAACGGCAACGGGAAAAGAATCCCCGCGATCGGTATCCAGGTGATCCCGAAGCATATCAGGAAGTACACAATCTGGAACACCGTAAAGGCAGCTATGTATTTGAAAGGGACGGACTCCACAAACGATGCGTGGTCTCCCTCCAAGACCCTGCATTAACAAAGCAGAAGAACCGGGAAATATTTAAGCAAGTTGCTCCATCACCAAAGGAAACTCTAACCAACGTGGACTTTTGAGTGAGCTTCTGTATGGGTACACCGTGTGGACTTACTTGAAACGGCGGCTGGGTGTGACAAAGAGGAGCAGTATCCTTTCCCAGAACTGGTTCCCTGGGAGGCTGTCGATGGCCATGTAAGCGAAATAACCCCAGAGGACGGAGGAAGGGATCTGTTTGATGATGGGCATGAGCGCGACGCAGGCCCCGACGAGGATGGCCTGCAACAGGTTGGACACCCTCTGCTCGTTGACTCGAACCGGGAGGTGTGCGTCGATGTGCTTCTCGAGGTCTCGCGAATTCCCCGGGCTCCCGTTCCCGTTGCCATTCTTGAGAACCGCATCTTTCAAGTTCTTCAGCTCGTTGGCTACCGAGACAGCCTGTTGACGAGGGAAAAGGGTGTGCTGCATTAGATGATGAGGAAATAGTTCCCGATCTTAAGAAGGAAGGATATGCATTCGATTACCGACGGTTCTAATAATTCACATTTGTCGGTAACTAACAATAGGGACGGAGCCAGACGAAAAAAATTCAGAAGGAGCACAAATTAAATAGAGTCAAAGCATATAAATAACCGTATTTTTTATGCTTTAAAAAGTAGTTTAGAACCTTTATTATCATTTTCCTAATTCTAATTCTTATTATCATTTTTTGCGAAGTCAACATATCTTTAAAAAGAACAAAAAGACATGTTAGCATAAATTAAATACATAATTAATATTGACAAAAACAAAATATATTTAGATAATTACATGCATCTTCAACCAAAAAAATTAAATGTAATATTATTATCTTCTAAAATTGGAGAGAAAGAGAGTGGGCGGAAGAAGAGGCCTCTATTCAATTTACATTCCCATCGTCAAATTTTAACCTTTTTTTAAAGTAAATTTGAGATCTATAAGAACTTTATAGGTAAAATGCATTAATTGCATAGAGAACTGTGGGTGAGGAGGGGGCACACGTGTCTGGGATGGTGGCATGTACCCAACTAACCTTCACACCGTGGGTGAGGAGGGAAGAGAGTGCTGCGCCTGCTTCCCGTAGGTTTGACTATTTTTAGCAAATAAAATTATCTTTTAACTAAGAAAAAAATAATAGTTTCTAATATGCCCCGACGAATAATCCAAAATCCCGGACACCTCTCACCAAGAAAGGTGGACCCCGCGACCAGGTGTTGGTCTGTTCCCTAGTGACCATCGAGTTGCCTCAGGCAAGGGGGTGGGAATGGGAATACGGACTTGTTAGAAATTACCACCTGTTTCAGTATGCATGGAGTATTCCACAAGCTTTTTAACCACACTCCCTTCCGTATCTGTACGGACTATTTTCCCGACAAGAACCACTACAATTGGTGTTTCCCTACCATGGGTGCGGCCAACCTGCTTGATTCGGCATGTTGACGTGATTCGCCACGTTGAGAAAGTACGAAGTCCATCGACTTGCCTCAGGGAAGGGGGTGGGAATGGGAATACGGACTTGTTAGAAATTACCACCTGTTTCAGTATGCATGGAGTATTCCACAAGCTTTTTAACCATACATCCCTTCCGTATCTGTACGGACTATTTTCCCGACAAGAACCACTACAATTGGTGTTTCCCTACCATGGGTGCGGCCAACCTGCTTGATTCGGCATGTTGACGTGATTCGCCACGTTGAGAAAGTACGAAGTCGACAAGTTGTTAGGCAATGTGCAGGAGTTTGAGCTTCTGGTCGTGTCACAGGAGCACTAAGTCTGCGCGTGTATCGATATCAGGCGTTGAAAAGTCGGTTTCAGTGCGTGGCCGTGTCTTTCTGTTGAGAGGTATTGAGTGCCCCAATCTATTATGGCGCTTGCGGGTGGTCTCTTGCGTAGAGGGCTCGTTGCGTGACGAGGAATTGTCGGTGGGGATGAAGTTCGTGTGTGGTGTTCTGTGCTGAGTTACATGTAATTTTTATGAGAATTTTATTCACTTCTGTTGATACTTTCGCATGTCTATAAAATGTCATGTTCAGTCAATTTATATACCAAAAATTCATGCCCCCGAAAGAAAATTAACAAGAATTTGGAAGCAGAAGAGCATGTCAAGCAATGCATAGCAAACCTACATATATTTGTATGTGCGAAGAAAGCCTTTACAAATTTGAATTTTTACACACACAAATACATATATATCCCAATGCGGTGTATATGTATCACATAAATGTCACCACCTTTCTCATATTTACACATACATCCCCCAAAAAAAGTCCTACACTTTTTACATAAATAACTACATAATTAGGATCCAAATAGAAATTTTGCTATATTTGATAAGCACCTTTTCTCTTATATCATATCTTAATAATTAAACTGATTACAAAAAAAAAAAAATCAGTTCTGCCTTTCATCCCTTCAGTCATGAATCTAGTCTACATCATTTATATATGGGTGTCAAAATCCTCTATTTTAACTATTTCTTTTATTATTTTGTTGAGTCTCAACATTAGGATATCTAAGTGGTATTCTTCACATGAATTAGCCCCACAAATACTTAACAGTCATGGGGTTATACATGTGAATTCTGGAGACTTTACAAGAGTATCTATCCAATTAAAACAAATCTAGTGGTATACATGCAATATCAAATATTTATTATCTTATGTATAAAAAAAATCCTAAAAGTCAAGGTGTGAATTCATTTGAATTGGAAGAGAGAGATGATGACGGTGATGTTGACATCGATGATTGAGGTAGGTGTCACTTTCACATAATTTGCAGTGCCGTTTCCAAACATAGATCGCAGATTCTGCCGACCATTCTCCTCAAGTTTGGTTGCTAGGGATGGAGAAATCCCTCGGGGGTTGGGGGGGTTGTGTTGGGGGCCAACGCATGCTATTCTCAACCATCCATCTCCTTGCCCACTATACCGGAAAAGATTCTTGTTTGACTTTGGGAGGGAGGGCCCAACTCCAGGCAGGCATCCATGTGGGTTTCTTCTTCTGTATGGATTACGTTAGTCACTGCACCGTGCACGTATACAGGTTGGGAGTGGTTTGCGGGTATTGTTATCTCCTAGTGAGTGGACGATCGACTCCCTACAAGTGATCGAGGGTATAGGCCAACAGTGAGATGTTAGTGTTTCTTACTGTCTAAGGTTGAGTTTGTGTTGAAGGGAGATGCTTCCTATTGTAGAATTAGGGAGCATTGTAATAAAACGGTACTTTTACTTAAATCATCAATCCCTGTTAGCTTTCACATTATGGATTACAGTAGTCACTGCACCGTGCACGTATACAGGTTGGGAGTGGTTTGCGGGTATTGCTATCTCCTAGTGAGTGGACGATCGACCCCCTGCAAGTGATCGAGGGTATAGGCCAACGGTGAGATGTTAGTGCTTCCTACTGTCTAAGGTTGAGTTTGAGTTGAAGGGATATGCTTCCTATTGTAGAATTAGCGAGCATTGTAATAAAACGGTACTTTTACTTGGATCACCAATCCTTGTTAGCTTTCACATTGGTGTGAGATCCTGGGTCCTTGGAATCTTCGTGGTAGGTGATCATATTGAGAAGTTGTGTCTGTCCTTTTATATATCTCAGTTCAATCTAGGTTAGGTTTATTCCTTTGTTCAAATCTAGAGGAGAGATTCCCTTCGTGTACCTGATCCATCTTTAATTTAATAAGTAGGAAATTATGCAAATCCAGAAATTGAGACTACGAATTACGACTACGTGTACATATATAAACATATGTATGCACACATGTATATATGTAGATGCGTGTGTACGTAGGTACATAAATACGTATATACTAGTATAGCGAGACTTTACGAGTACTGCTGTAAAATTCTCTCTAGTTCAAAGTACATAATCTTCAGTATTCTACCTGCTGCGCTATCCATGGACGTCAATAAGGGAAAAATTAAATAGTCTTGGTATATGCTTAAGTAGCACTTACGGTATGACTTTTCTCCATCTCTACGAAGACCTCTTCCATTTTGCCATATATTTCAGAGTTGGTGGCCTGATTGCGGATACTCTCCTTTGCTGTCTTGACCATCTTCTTGCGTATCAGCTGAAGCAAAGAGCAAGCGCGTACGGATGTGTATTAAATAAAGGGTTAAAGTACACAAAGGCGAAGCAATGTCAGAGAAGTGACTGCTTGGCTATGCTGTAGTTTACCTGCTTCTTGAGAACTGCCAGGCTCTTGGTGTGCATCGGGGACTGAGGAAGGACCCCATTGGAAGGCGGAAGCCCGAGCAGACCACAAACCAAAACCTTCAAATGACAAAACAGGAAGCAAATAAACTCTTAGCGGTAGAAAAGTTAAAATTGGGTCCAATTTCGAAGACCAAGCAGAGGAGCCCATTACCATAACCCCAAGGGTCAGGACGTCGTAATGGTAGGCAGAAGGGTTCTTGAGGTTGAACTCCCTCTGCTGTGCCAGCTGCGACGCCACGCTGTGATCGAAGAAGTAGAGGCCAGCTATCATCATGGCAGGTATAAGCGCGGCGAAGATGTAGACTGGAGGAACCTCAAATAGATCCTGCAAACAGAATCAAAGCCTGAGATCTCCAAAAATTGGCAACAAGGAACCGTCGATGGCAAGCGAACGGTTCGATCGAAAAGCTGGCCCATGAGCCAGAGCTAGACAGCAAAATGCACCAATTAATAGATGCCAATTCCACCCAAAACTTCCTGATTATAACTCATTTCATATTTGTTGAGAACTTATTTTCTGGCATTTATAAGGTTTCAGAGAAGGAAATCAGCAGTAAACTATTGAATCTGTCATTCTTTCTTAAAAGTAAACAAATGGTTGAGGTGTTACATAATAGGGTGATTTTTACAGAAGTAAGGGATTAGAATTTGCAAAGGAAAGTACTTGCCTACTAAAAGATTACCTTGGCAACCATCCAGTGGTATCGGGTGCTGGGATCCCAAGCCAGAGGGCTGAATAGCCTTCTAGGTACGCCGGAAGGAACATCTCTTGGGATAGCATAAGAAAAAACCGTCCACAGAACCACCATTAGAGGAACACCATAGTCGGCTACGAAGCTTCTAAGCCATCCTGCAGGGGTAGATATCCCGTTAAATTCGGGTTCAGCTCCAGATAGTAGACGCGTGTATTTATTTATTTATCCATGACCCAGAATTTCATGACCCAGAATTTCATTTGGACAAATTGAGGTGAGATTGATCGCCTCCCCCTCCCCCACACGCCAATCTCATTGGTCTCTCTTGTTAAAGTCAGAAATCCCTGCGTTGATGGACGTGTAGTTGGTTTAGCCACAAACCTGTTCCATACTTCCACGCTCGCGCGTTCCTGCTCTTCAGAGAAGTGTAGAGCAGCCCAACCGAGAATATTGCCCCAAGAAGCCCATTAACGTAGAGCCACTGGAATTGGTACCGCAGTCGCGAAGAGTCCTCACCTTCGGGTACGTTGAATTCACCGACGATGCCCTGAGCATGTAGTCAATTGGTTCAGACACCGAGGAGAGTACGCGATCTTGACCACAGGGACGTGTCAACATGAAACACGGAAAAATTGCAAAGAGGTCCTCTCATATATAATACCTTGATGGCTTCTTGTAGGAAAAGAACGGTGATCAACATGCCGAAAAGTTCTCCGGCCACCCTCGTAAAACGATTGATTATGACGCCGGCGTTGAAGATCGCCAGGAGAAATAGCATGATGGCTGTCCAGATACAAACCCTGTTGGGGAGAAAAAAAAGGAGAGGTGGAAGATCGTTAGGAAAAAGAATCGCCGTCGTTGGAAAAGATACGGTTTGCTGATCACATATATATGTATGGTACCAGGCGGCCCACGCCAGGAAAAGACGGTCTCCCAGGTCGTCCCTATCCTTGGCGAAGTTGTAGAGATACGAGTACATGATGACCGTGGGCTCGGCAACTCCTAGAATCAAGAGCGGCTGCCCTCCAAATATGGAATGGAGGATTCCACAAATTGCAGTAGAAGCCAAGGTCTCTACAGTGCTCAGCTTCCCCTCTAATGTAAAACAAACACATGGTGAGTATTGCGTAAAGTACACAATGTTTTAGAATGGATGGAATTGTTATGTTTGATTAAATTCACACGAGGAAGCCACCGACCTGTATCTCTTCTCAATTGTTCTCCGAAGGCTATAACAGGAAGTGCAGAGGCAAAGAAGATGTACGCGGTGGGAGCCATTATCCTTCGAAAAGAACAAATTAAAAAAAAAAAGATTTGAATTCCATGAAAAAAAAATAGAAGTGAAACAGAACTAATATATATATATATATATATATATATATATATATATATATATATATATATATATTCAGAAACCATACTTGAATCCAGAACGGATTCCGCCGATCCAATCTTGCTTGTAGCATTGAGCTCTTCCCTTGATGTCATCTTTAATCCCCTTGAAAGGAGACTTGATATGCTCCATCCCTGCAGGGTGAAATCTGCAAATTCCGGGAAAAGGTAGGCGTGAGAAGGAAAGGAAGAGCAATTTTGGCAACTTGTGCAAATCTTATGCATCCTGAGGAGTTAGCTGTTTACAGATGTAAAGAGATTAACAGACAACGGATCGACGCATGCTACTAGGAAAGAAACCAAGTATGGGACGTAACGCTGGCTGATTCAGGTCCGAGTATATGACCTGCGACTTACGGAGAAAAAAGAAAAGGAAACCTCCATTTCCAATTTCGCGGAGAGGAACTTGTGCAAGTTCACCAAATTCATGTTAAATAAAGAATCTGAATCATGATTTATTGCTTCTTCTGGAACCAATCATGTGAAATTACGGAGAGACACTCATTCTTTCTATGAAGATCATCCAACGACAAGGATGGTCTTCAACACATCAAGAGATGATCGAACCACACAGAACAATAGTCATCTCTTATTGCAGTGTATGAAATCGCATGTGAAGATCAACCCTCTCTAGTTTTTTTTGTTATGAGAACAATTAGTTATGAGGGAAAAAAAAAAAAAGAAACAGATTTTGGGTATCTGGAGCAATTCCAAGATTCGTGGGGAAGCAGAACTAAGCAAAGCAAACAGATGGACAAAATCACGAGTGCATTTTGAGGGAAGCAAACAATAATTATGCATGGCGATGAATGGAATGCGAAGAATCCGACGGGGACCGTACCACCACCGCCGCCGAGGCCTCGCGTCCGCGAAGGTGGTGTAACGAGAAGGCAATGGGATGATGGCAAAGGGTGCTGCTGCTCTCAGCCACCCCTTACCATGCACCACCACCGGACGGACCTCAAGAAACAAAGAAGAAGAACGAGAACGCGAGAAGGAACGGCGGAGACGCCGTGAAGGGCCTCTGCCCTTCTGCTT
Source organism: Thalassia testudinum (assembly GCA_037157565.1). Classification (NCBI taxonomy): domain Eukaryota; kingdom Viridiplantae; phylum Streptophyta; class Magnoliopsida; order Alismatales; family Hydrocharitaceae; genus Thalassia; species Thalassia testudinum. The sequence continues at coordinate 22,586,070 of JAZHRO010000030.1, read as the reverse complement.
CTGTTGGTCCCCTTCTATCTTATTCTATGGTGTAATGGTGGCTCCCGTAGGTTTGCTCTCTCCCATCCCCTGTTCGTGTTCCGGGAATTGAGCTGGGAGAGAGGCCTTGCGGTGGGAAAGGAGGGGGAGGGGGGGTGGTTCAAATAAAAAGCCCCGAGAGTCGCGCGGGGCCCACTACCACCCGCGTGTAATCGTCCACGTTGGCGCCATCGCTGGCCGTTGGCTCCTCCGCGGCTCTGCTGGTGATCCCGTGGCCGTCCGATGGGGATCCGCATGCATCCCCACGATAGATGAGGGGGGTGGGGTGGGGGGCGGCGGGGGGTGTGGCGGGGCACCCTTCCTTTTTTTTTTTTTCTTTCCAGAAGGACCAATGTGTGAGGGCGAGAGGAAATGGAAGGGGTTCCGTGTGAGGGGTTTGGGCTATTTAATTTGGCGCGTCCGATAGGTTTCCAGTTGTTGTTGTTTGACTTTCGGAGATGAGGGAAATTAAAACTTCGCTCGTCGTTTCTTATTGGAAATATTATCCTCCAGTCCGTTTTTGTGGTTGACCAATGTATGTGGTGACCCAACGTTGCCATTATACTTCCTAGCTCTATTCTACGGTTTCGTCTAATTTTTAAGTCCCTCGTACCTATCCTCACTTTTTTCCTTCCAATTTTACCCTTACCAATTTCCATCCTTTCCTTGACTTCCAAAACCCTTCTCCCTCATTCCTTCTCTCTCAAGCAACGGGTGGATGCAGTTTGTAGTATGATGTGTAACAGAGGTGGTTTCAAGAGACGTTGGCTTGGATTTGGCTTCTGCCACAATTTAAAAGTTTATTTAGTCCACGGATGTCTCATCAATATTTTTTTACCTTCAAATACTCTTCATGTTTAATTTTAATATCATTCATTATGGTCATTGAAATAGATCTATAGGCACGAACCATTGTATTTTAGAACATATATAAACATTCTGCATCCTATGGCATTGTAAACCACTACTTTTATTTTTATAATTTAATCATTTGCAATTATTCATTTATCTCCAAGGAAATGCTCAGCTCTGTGCGCGTGCTTAAATGTGCTATGTGCAACACATGGGCCCATACCCTTTAAGCAACACATGGACGGATTAGTCCTTCAATCAGCAAACATCATTTGAAACCCTTTAAGCCAGAAGTCTCAGAAACTTCAAACCAGGGATGGAGCTATATTGTTTCTAGGTGGGGCACGTACCCCGTAAGTAAGAAACAAAATATGATTAGCATTTCCCTCCCTTAACGAAAAAAGTAATTTCATTATTTCATAGTTTTTTTCACCAAAAACAATTATTCCATATCTTTTCGTATGATCCCAATTCCTATGGTTGTGCTTTCCCAATTCTCATCTACACAGTCCCACAACAAGCACGACCCTCAACTCACCTCTTTCTTCTTACCCTCTCCCTTCTCAATCCTCATCTCTGCTACAACACCACTACCAGCCACTCCTTCAACATAGCTTCACCAACACTACCCAGACCTATTGATAAGGGGAGAAAAATCACCTCATGAGTCGGGTTACGCGTAGGATTCACTTGCTCAACAAATAGTGAAAATCTGACACCTTAGGGTGGATCCGTTTACTCGGATCTGCATATCCGACAGGATGGCGAGTCGCTCTAGATCTGAAAAACCACCAACTGATAGGTTTAGCATCGCTATTGAAAAAGAATCATACGAAGTACAAAATCGACTTATGGTCATCTGTCGATTACAATACGACATACTATTTTTAATAGTTATCCCAAGATTATGGGAATAGAAAAAGAGGCTCACAACCGAGGAAAGTCCACCCTATAAATATTAGTGGAAGACTAGTTTTTATTTTTTACGCAATCATAGAGAGAGAAACAGAGAATTTATATCACTCGAATACTAGTGTATATTGGGAGCATCATCCTCCCCCAAAATATATGCCTTTTCTCTAATAGAACTGGATTATCAAATCTCCATCTATTTTTCTTTGATTATTTGTTGATTCAAGATTCCTATTCAAATGACCTTGATAACCCATTGATCTAGTCCCCTATCGGTGTCAATTAACCTTCTCCTTGACAAGCTCCTAATACACTACTTTTAATCCTACATCCACATCTTGTTGGCCAATTCTTGTCTCTGACTTGAAGAGTACGTTAAAATTCCCATCTCTAGATTGGATTGTCATTTTTATTGTTAATTATTATAATTTTCTTGCCTCTGATAAATTTTAAGGCTACGTAGGTGATAATGACTGTTTGGATTTTTGGCAAATAATTTGTAGTTGAGCAGCTGTCGAATTTTAAATATTAGGTCTCGATGGATTAAGAATTAAACATCATCTACATATGCAAAAATGATGAGTATACAAGTAAAGTATATGCTAGTATCTCAACTTATTCATTTTTCTTATATTAGCTATACAAGATAGCATATACTTGTATAAAAGCCTACTAGATATGCACTTATCTTCAAAAGCTTTCATCCTTCCCACTCATTTGCGCTCAATAACATGTGCCATTGTAAAAAAATTATGAAAACTTCCATTGGTGCTCTTATATGCAGACTAATTATCCTTCGTCTTCTCTGGAAAGTGAAAAGCAATCAACATTGTAGGATCACAAGTCTTCAACAAATATGAACACCAAGATGAGAACATCCCAAAACGAGTTCGGAATGCACGTTACGTAGCGTATATCCAGATGAGCATTTTAGATAACCAAAATTTCTACTCACATCCTCAAAATCAAATGTAGAATTCCCTATTCTTGGAATCACTTAGAAAAATTATTCTAGTTATTTACACCACAAGATCGCGGTGAAACAAAAAAAGCATGCAACCCTCGATCAATTAGTCCTCACATTCGTACAAGGTAAATAGGTAGGAATAAAACATTACATATATATATTTTCAACCACAAGATGACAACTGTTGGAGATCTCCTTAGAGATCACAAGATTCCACGTGGAGTAGTGGGCAAGGAATTCCACCTAGCCTAAATTATCTTGATTCTTTATTTTAGTTTATAGTTTTAGAATTATCCTTTTAGGAAAGTTTGTTATGTTAAGAAATTATTTTGATTGGAGATATGTTTTTTTTCCTATTCTAAAATATTATATTAGGATTGAAAAGGATGATTGGTCTCTTTATATAAAGATATCAAATCTGATTGTTTCTCTTTGAGTTTCTATAATAATAAACTCTACGTTTCTTATTATGATATCAGAGCACGTCTTTCTTAGAAGACCATAAGCTTGACCCTACCCTAGAGGAATGTTGTTGGCCTCCTCTTTGCCTTGGGAAGCATGAATGATCCGTTGGCTTGTGTTGGCAACACCATGCACCGCCAATAGCCACTGAAGAAGGCGAAGGTGTGTCCCTTGGCATTGTCCTTCTTCATCGTCGATCCAAGAAGGCCTTGTTAGCCTTCTTCCTTGTTGCATGGGGCCTCTCCAATAACTAGCATCATTGTTGCGTCGATCGGTAATCCGACGTTGTGCCTCTCAACCAAATAGCATACCAGCTTTCTCAGTTCAATCCTACCTATTATGCTTTGTGCGTGTGAAGTACATACTTGGATGGCACCATGGTTGAAGGGGATTCAACTATGGTGACTTCTAAGGCTAAGATTTCAACCTCCGTACTAGTTCAAAGGACCACAAAGTCCCCTTGTTGCTGATGACTAAGAAGTGAGGTCTCCTCTACGACTATTTGGGAACGTTTCCCATATGTGATCACTACTTTTGCTATGACCTTTGTCTTCAACTACTATCACTGTAGAGGTCACCAAAATTACATTTGTGCAACCTGTGTCTGACTTGAAAGAAAGCTTTGAAGCTTCAGGTTGTGTTATTGATGTAAAAGATACCGATGAGTGGTAGGTAAATTGAGCCACAAAGCTCAACCTCATCCATAAATACTCAAACCAAGTTTTCTTCTTCTATTAGTGTGAAAAGTTTTTTTCTCTTAAGATGAGCAACTTTTAGTGCCTGCGACCATGTGCCAGTTGATATATTTAGTTTAGTTCAAGTTAAAGTATTTTCATATTTAAGTTCCAATTCAAGCTCATGCTTAAGATTGACGCCTATCGAAGAGGAAGTATGTGCATAAAGAAACCTACATGCATACTTTAGTCTCGACTACATCAGAAGGGGGGAGCATCTCCCAAACTACTCCTTCAAGTGAAATTGTGCATGTCCAACTTCTGGGGAAGTGTTGGAGATTCTATGAGATCTCCACATTGGAGATCTCACATGATCTCCACATTGAGTTAAGAGAAGAAATCTACTTACCAACTTTTTCTTTTCTATTTTTATGTTTTCTATTTTGACATTATCTCTTTAGAAAATTTATTTAGAACTTGATGAGATTTAGTTTAAGATATGTTTTTGTTTATTTAGAAGATTGTATTAGGATTTAAAGTAGAATTGATCTCCCCCCTTGTTTGTCTTTAAATTTTCCAGCATGGAGATTCACGATCACCAACATCAATAATTAATCACTGTAATGACACAACATCATCAAACAAGACTTCCAGAGCTTTTCCCAGATGCACGAAGCTAATCTTTCCATAATAGATGCAAAACTGTAGCCTGCTTATACACGGATGGGATGCAAGTCATCACTCCGTTTCTTGTTACAAGACAACTTTCAAACGACTTGTGGACTTCATGGCATTCTTGGTATTAAAAACCTTCCTTATCGTGAAAACTGGCCCATGCCATCGCAATAGCATGCCCTGCAGCATCAAGACTTTCATGTGTAGCTTCTGCTGCCCTCCCCTTCAGTTGCGAAATTTAGTAAAAGTACAGTCATCAATACTCTGGTGATCCACGAATGCACAAATGACTCTAGAGAGCATGTTTTCAGGACATTGGAAATGTACTCTTCATTGCATGGATAATTGGCTTATCATGCAATAATAGACACAAATAGCCATCTGTGAAGAAACATACTGGACAAACATGCCGGCAAGTTAATATCTTCTTTAGATGATAATTTGAACAGCAAAAACCAATCAATTTCAACGATAAGATGTCAAGATTGATTTCAAACTACGAATGACATTCACATTCAAAAGTGAATAGCTTCTATTATTTGCTTTTTCTAAAAAAGAATTAATATTACTAATTACTTATTCTAATATTCATATGTGTGAAAAGTGACCAACCTTTGTTCCATGTGTTTGCTACATTCAAATCTGTAGGAAATGTGATCATGCAACCTTGATACCAATATTGCGAAGGTGCTAGCTTTCATCCCTTCTGGTACCATTTCTTTGATTGGTGTAGGTTCTACTTCCTGTTTTAGCAAAGACACATGCACATAGATTTATCACAAGTTATATTCCTCCGGCGTGTGGAGAATATAGGGCTGCCAACAAAACGAGCTGTGGATTTGTAATGCCTTCATCAACGTAGTTCTTAGTGGAAATAAGCTTTTTGGTTTGAATCAAATGGAGACCACGAGCATTTTTCTCAAACATGTATGGAACCAGGCTTTTGGTAGTGTGGGGCTATGGTCTTCGAGGATGTTAATTTCAATGTTTAAATTCCTCCTATTCACCAAAATTCCTTTTATTCAACCTTTTATTCTGGAGTTAGAACTTCCACCTGTACTCCATGTTTGTAATGCATTGTTGAACTTTTATGCCAATCGGGATCCGAGGAACCCAGAAGTGTTGACAGTGGTGATCTTTTTGATGTATTTCATATTTATATATTTATTTCTACAACTATGTTTTGATTGCACCTTTTACGTATTCATTTATTATTCAAAGTATTAGACAACTATTTCCAAAACACTACAATTCAATAAGAAGGAAATTTTCTCTAGTTGCCTTTTTTTTTTGCTACACTGAACCAAAGAAGAGCAACAAAGAAGTACCTACTGCTTTTTTATGGTACATGGAAAAATGGAAGAAGGAAGAACCTTTCAAGCAAGAAAATGGCAGCAACAGATAGGAAGAGAAAAGGGCAGAGACCACCAACCCACCCTCGAACTGAGCAGCCTCCAAGATCTGAGCAACACCCGAACAAGAGAGGGAAGAACTAATTGCAGTACATAGCAGTACTTCCAGTAGCAGAATATGGGGTGAGGGAAGGACGGGTGTTTTCAGGAAGGGGAAAGGTGCCTGGGCGGAGGTGGCGGCCGGGGAAGGGGTGGCAGGAGAGGGGGCACCGAGGGAGGAGTGGGGGGAAAGGGGTGGAGAGCTTTTGCCGGAGCTCGGGGGTGCGTTGGAGGGTGAGGATGCGGTGGTGCGCGTGGGAAGGAGAGGCTACTGCATTGGGAAGGGAGGCTGCAGGGAAGTACATACCCGAATTGTTATGGATAAAATTGGAAGGGAAAAAGTTGGACATAGAAAATGTAGGGACTGGGAACGTACTCAAGAATAATTTTTCCATTTGGCTACCGGTACGTGGGGGCAACGGAGAGGTATAATTGTAAATTTGTGACATTTTTTCCTTCGCATGGCATGGAACGGGTGCACGAAAAATAGCAAAAAAGGAGAGCGTTCCATGTTGGCTACTGGTTGTGTACATTATTGCGATGACATCTTGCAAAGCAAGTGCAGAAAATGTCGAAATCGTCCCTCATAATTTCCTCGATTTTTGTAGTCAACACAATACTTTAAAATTCGTACCTTTTTGTATCGTGGTTAACCAGCTTAAGAGGACTCGCGCCCCCATCGCCTTCCCACTTCCCCCCACCCAACACCGCGTGAAAGAAAAAACAAAAAACTCCCCTGTGAGTATACGTGGAGGGGATGAAAGGAGAACATGCTCCAAATAGACGGAGGACCTGATCGTTGAAGTGCCACGAGACTACTCGCGCGAGAATGCCATACTTTCAGATGACATTCTGCGCTGCAGCATTTCAGAAGAGGTGTGAATGTGGGTAGATCTGCTTTTTCCTCTGACAACCAGTGGGTTGCAACGATGCACGAGGGACAATCGTAACGTTTAGTTTATCTGGGAGTTTAATCTCTTTAAAAAACAAAAAAATAACTCCATTAATTTACCTCACTATTTAATTTTTTATTTATTAATTTAGATTTAACAATTTTAATATATATTTGTCTAATACCAACTTCAACTATTATTAATGAAATTCGTATTAAAATCATACACTACTCCTATCACTGATACATCTCATATTTTATATATCTAATATCATTATCAAGTAACTGCTACAAAAGTTAATACCACAACTTAACACCAATTTAAAGAAAATATAAATTGGTGTTAACATCACTCTGCAAATAAACATAATTACGAGTTAACACTAACTTAACATTTCTTAATACCACTTTCCTAACCTCCAATTGTGAGTCAGCTAACTCTAAAAGGATTAATCCGTGAAAATTTGTTGGATAATCTTTCAAAATCCTTATCTCACACGATGTTACAATCCGAACTCGGCTCCTCGTGGAATCCGATAATGGCCCGCCTTGACTATTCTCAAGACCCAATCGTCTATCAAGAAATAAGGCAAAAATACAAGTATAGTATTCCATATATGCAATATAGCTAAGAATTCAATTAAAGCTGGAAAGTAGAATAATAATCTGAAATATACATCATGTCACTGGAGAAAAATAGAGTTCACGACAAAGACATCACATCTGAAATTGAAAGGCAGAAAACATGGCTACTAGTTCCAACATGAAGAAAGAAAAGTATCACAAAGACAGTAAGCTGAAAACTGACTAAGGTTAGGCTTGACTAGGCCCAGCACCTTTCGCAGCCGATGGTACTAGCTGCTTACCTCCCTGACCTGAACATAAGTAGCGGATGGCAGCTAAACACTGAGTAGAGTGGCAACTTAAGAACATTTAATGCATTTAACTGTTAAAAGCAGTAAACTATTTATACAGTTTCAGTTATTCATGTAGTTAATGTATGGTTCTATTCATAATCACTAATTGTTTAGTATTTAGGCATTATAGTAAAGGTCCATTCATCCCTTGATTTACATGTTCCCTATGGGAATGATCATGTTACAGTTTTCTCGCGATGCGGGATGTACAAGTGTCACTCTCCTGGTCGGGAGAGTACCCCGTGGTAGTCCTACACCTGGTCTATCACCCCGGGGTCACGGTCGCGACGTAGCGGTGACTACGACACGCGTGATAGATGCACAGGTAGCTATCCTACACTGGCACGTAGTCAGTCCTTTCCACTAGCAGGTACGCTTTAACATACAACATAGAATAGAATAGGGGCCACGCCCCTCACCAATCTACGTACCTTCTCCCGACTATCCCTGTTTGCCTAGTGGGCCCAATAGGAGTTGTGTAGGGAGGTCATTCCTATCCCAGGTCCCAACCCAAGGAGAGGCTAGCTCTCTCTCTACACCAAAGTGATAGTAGCTCTCCTCGGTACCACGTACACGAGGGCCAGGTCACTTTCTGTACCCAAGTCCAACCAACAGTCATGCCTATATGACCAAGATTGTTCCATCATACATCAGAGTTTCCATGTCAATCCAATTTAGCTACTTTTCTAGTTCCCCATAGGCTTCGTTATTAGTTGTAACAACCCGATTCCCGAATCCCTACGAGACACGAGAATCGGACCGACTCGACTGATCCCAAGACCCAGTCGTCCAGCGAGAAAGTAACCAAAAGAGCAGTAAAATAAATCACATTCAACATGTATATAACTAGCAGTAACAAAATACAACAGTAAAGAAAAGAAATACTACAGTATACATCACCACAACAGTAGAGAAATAAACATGTACATAAACATGAAGCTTACAATAAAATGAGTACAAGGGGTAACAGAAACTACTTACAACGGAAAGAAAAGTACAGTGGGTACTACAAGTAACACTACTGGGCTCTACTAGGCCCAGCGCCCTCTGCAACCGCCGACTCTGGCTGCTCAACACCTGGTCCTGAAAGGGGTAATAGAGGTGACACGTCAGTGAAACACTGAGTAGAGTGGCAACTAAAAACTAAAAGAAACAGTAAGGTGGACAGTAGCTGTTATATTTATAATTTCTTGCTTTAATTTTTTCATTTATTCACTGCTGAATTATTTCTCAGATCATTCTCTTGATCTCGAATGTTCATCATGGGAACGATCTTGATTGCAGTCTTTTCTAAAAGGTAGAAGTAACACGTAGTGCTCTCCTGGCCGGGAGAGTCCCCCGTGGTGGTCCTACCCTCAGTCAACCACCCCAAGGTTGCTGACAGACTAACGGTGACTACTGCACGCGCGATAAACGCATGGGTAGCTACCCCGCACTAGCACGTGATCAGTCGTTTCCGTTAACGGGTGCACCCAAAGCACAGCATGGAACCAGTATAGGGCAGAGCCATCTCAGTAACAGGGGTCCAACCCCTCCACAATAACCAAATAGGGGTCTTGCCCCTCCACAGTCCGTGCACCCTCGCCTGACTACCCTGGTTTGCCCAGTGGGCCTAACAAGTCGGTGTAGGAGGGCTAGCAGAACCCCGGGGCCCATGGGGTTGCTAGTGCTCTCCCTACACTAGTAGCTCTCCTCGATATTGTGTACAAGAGGGCCAAAAGTCGGTACAAAGTGGCCAGACCTAACCCTGGGTCCCTGGGGCGGCTAGCTCCGCTCTACACTAAACAGGGGGACAGTTGCTCTCCTTGGTACTCCGTACTCAAGGGCCATCTCACTTCCCCAATTCTATTCCATTCACTTTCCAGGAGTTCTACTCCTAATTCCCCGTAGGGTTCATGCTCTTTTAACTCAGCCAATTTAGGTTTCACTGTTCCAGCTTTATATCCATATAATTCATGTTCTCAACCATAATTATCCATTCATAACAGGCAGCTGTTAATCAATTTACAAGCAGTTATCGTTTCCTTTCTACTTTTCCAAGATTGCAATGTTTATATATTCAACTAGTTTTCCAGTCCTAGGATTCATGCCATACCCTAGGATCTATCATTCTATTTAGTTTTCCAGTCCTAGGATTCATGTAATGCTCTAGACTCTATTAATTATTTCACAATTTATAAATAATTGAAAAAGCCACTCTACCAGCAAAATCGAGAGTATTGGGGGCGTGATCGGCAATCCCGCACGCCTCTGCACCCCTAGAGGCTCAATGGAACAGGGTCCTAACATAAGGATCAACACAAGGAGTTACTCAGAACAGTATACAATTACTGTAAATAGGTAAAGGAATTAAATCTGGGAAGAACGAAACTTGAAACACGGAAAATAGACTCCGAACGGACCCTAAACGGGTCAAAAACAACCAGTCTGTCCAAAATCAGACGTCTGGAACTTCTTCCAGACGTCTTAAAAGGTAGCTCAGGTCATACCTTGGTCTGCACAGTCCTTCAGACATCCAGAAGCCTGCTGGAACGTCTAGACTTGGTTTCCAGATGTCCGATTGTCACCTCGGACGTCTTGAAGCCCTCTCCGTCGTCTAGTGCTGTGCCCAGACGTCTGATCTATGTGGGATGGCAAGCCCTCACGCCCTCCCAAACAAATCCTGCACACACACACACCCGCTCTTATCATGAAGAGGTGCAGAAGAACTCGGCGGAAACGGCTGCATGGCCGTACACGCGGAAAAAGGAGAAGATAAGAAATATAGTACTCGTCAGACGTCTGGACCTTTCTCCAGACGTCTTCTGCGTCGTCTGGACGTAAGTCCAGACGTCTGATTCTGGGAAATTTTCCCAGAATCAGGGCCCTTTTCACTCTCCGCCCGCAACGCACGGCCGTGTCGCGCTGCGTCCGCTTGCTGCCTGAGCTGCAGTAGCTCCTCCGCGGCTCCACATGCTCGCTGCTCTCCCGCCGGTCGGCTCTAGCTACCCCGACAAGCTCGCACCCTCGCGGTCAAGCTTCTTCTTCTTCTCGCAACAGCTTCTCCTCCCCACACGCCCGCAGCAGTCACTGCTGCCGCTCTCGGTCGCTCGCTCTCTCACTGACAGGGAGAAGGAGAAGAAGAAGGCGATGGTGTGAGGGTGAGGGAGAGGTGCTATTTGAAGGTAGCGTGGGGAGAGAGAGAAAGAGGAAGGCTGCGTCTGCAGGGAGGGAGAGGAAAGAGAAGAAGGAGGGCGGTGGGTTCAGTCTGTGCATGCATGCACGCAAACGCGAACCCGTACGCTAAAAAAATTTAATACCAGACGTCTGGGCCACTTCCCAGGCATCTTAAACGACGCCCGATGCCCTATTTGTAACAATATAACAAACTCAAAGGAAGTTTCATCCCCGAAACTTGCGCTAACTAGGGTGCGGGAAAGAACAATATATGCATAACAAACTCAAAGAGGACCGAAGCCGGTCCGAAAAGACGTACCCGCGAAAAGCTCCGGGTATCGCTCCCGCATCGCCGCCTCGGGCTCCCAGGTAGCCTCCTCATACCGTTGGCTCCTCCACAAGACCTTCACCAGGGGTACTTGCTTTCATCTCAGATTGCGGACGGCTCTGTCAAGAATTTGCACTGGCCGCTCGAGGTAGGTCAGGTCGTCACCCACCTCGACGCTCTCGTGACTCAGGACGTGACTGGGATCAGCGACGTACTTCCTGAGGTTGGACACGTGGAACACGTCGTGCACACCAGAAAGCTGAGGAGGGAGGGCAAGCCTGTAAGCAACGGGTCCAACCCGCTACAGGACCTCAAAGGGCCCCATGAACCTCGGCGCGAGCTTCCCTCTCACCCCAAACCGCTGCAGGCCCTTCATGGGTGAAACACGAAGGAAGACGTGGTCCCCAACCTCAAACCGCACCTCTCTGCATTTCCGATCTGCATAGCTCTTCTGCCTGCTCCTGACAGTGCAGAGTCGCCTATGAATCTGCTCGACTACCTCCTGACTCTGCCGGATCAGTATGGGGCCAACCTCCCACTTGGTCCCCACTTCAACCCAACTCAAGGGTGCCGTACACCTCCGTCCGTACAGAGCCTCGTAGGGTGCCATGCCGATGCTCGAGTGATAACTGTTATTACATGCAAACTTCGCCAGGGGTAGGTGCTCCTCCCAAGAGTTCCTCCAGTCCAGTACACAGGCACGCAAAAGGTCCTCAAGCGTCTGTATTGTGCGCTCAGACTGTCAGTCCGTCTGGGGGTGGTAAGCTGTACTGAACCTCAACCGCATCCCTAGGGCCTGCTAAAACTCAGCCCAAAATTGGGACGTAAAGTGGGTATCCCGGTCGGATACGATCTCTCGCTGAACTCCGTGTAGACGTACCACGTCGCGGATATACCTCTCTACCAACTGTACTGGTCCCAAGGTGACTCGGATTGGCAAGAAACGTGTCGTCTTCGTCAATCTATCAACTATTACCCAGACTGCATCGTGTCCTCGCTGGGTAACAGGTAAGCCCACCACCAAGTCCATGGTGATGCTCTCCCACTTCCACTCTTGCACTGGAAGTGGCTGTAGCGGCCCTGCAGGCCTCTGATGCTCGGGTTTCACCTGCTGTCACACTAAACACTGCTGCACGAATTCACCCACATCCCGCTTCATCCCCCTCCACCAAAACTCGCGTCTCAAGTCATGGTACATCTTCGTGTTTCCGGGATGTATGGTGAATCTGGAATTGTGTGCCTCAGTCAGGAGCTCTCTCAACAGCTCCTCGTCTCTGGGAACTCACAAACGTCCCCTCATGCGCAGCACCTGGTCGATGAAAGAGAAGTCCCCTGTTTCTCCTGACAGTACTCTATCGAGCAAGGACTGCAAGTACGGGTCAGCCATCTATCCTGTGATGATGTGATCTATTAGCTCTGGCCTCGTCTGTTGCGTCACAGTCACTGCCCCACAGTGCCCCTGTAGCTCTAGGGGTCGCCAACTGCCCATCTCCTCCAAAAGGCTCCAACTCTGTACCTGTAAACTGGCCAAGTGTGCGGGCACCTTTCGGCTCAATGCGTCAGCCACCACGTTGGCCTTTCCCAAGTGGTAGGAAATGCTGCAGTCATAATCCTTCAGGAGCTCCAACCAATGTCTCTGTCTCATGTTGAGCTCCTTCTGATCAAATAGGTATCTGAGGCTCTTATGATCTGTGAAAATCTCGAAGGTCTCACCGTACAAGTAGTGCTTTCAGGTCTTCAGCGCGAAGACAATAGCTGCCAGCTCCAGGTCGTGGGTAGGGTAGCTATGCTCATGGGGCTTCAGTTGCCGTGAAGCGTAAGCGACAACGTGACCCCTCTACATGAGCACACCCCCTAACCCCTGCAAAGAGGCATCCGTGTACACAACGAACCCGCCACTACTGTCTGGGATGGTGACCACGGGAGCCGAAGTCAGCTTCTCCTACAACTCATGAAAACATGCCTCACAGGCGTCTGTCCAAGTGAAGGGCACGTCCTTCCGGGTCAACTGTGTCATAGGACGTGCAATCTATGAAAAACCCCTGATAAACTGCCTGTAGTAGCCTGCCAGTCCCAAGAAACTGCAAATCTCAGTAACCGTACGCTGTCTCTCCCACCTGAGCACTGCCTCGACCTTGGTTGGGTCCACTGCCAAGCCATCTCCAGAGATCACATGACCTAAGAAGGTCACCTCCCTCAACCAGAACTCGCACTTACTGTATTTGGCGTATAGCCTATGTCGTCTCAGTGTGTCCAGAACCATCCGCAAGTGCTGTCCGTGCTGCGTCTGATCTCGAGAATAGATGAGCACATCATCAATGAATACCACCACAAACTGGTCCAAGTACGGTCTAAACACCCAGTTCATCAAGTCCATGAAGGCAGCGGGGGCATTGGTCAGCCCAAACGGCATGACCAGAAACTTGTAGTGTCCGTACCGGGTGCGGAAAGTTGTCTTGGAGACGTCTGCCTCCTTGATCCTCAACTGGTGGTATTCAGACCTCAAGTTGATCTTAGAGAATACTGTGGCACCTCGCAGCTGGTCAAACAAGTCATCGATCCTTGGTAATGGATATCTGTTCTTGATGGTGACCCTATTCAGCTGTTGGTAGTCCACACAAAGGCGTAGGGTACCATCCTTCTTCATTACAAACAGTACCGGGGCTCCCCAGGGAGACGCGCTGGGCCTCACAAAGCCCTTCTCCAAAAGATCCTGCAACTGGGACTTGAGCTCTCGTAGCTCAAGTGGTGCTATCCTGTATGGTGCGGTGGAGATGGGGCTGGTCCCTGGTACTAGTGAGATCTCAAACTCGATCTCACGCTCGGGCGGTAGTCCTGGCAACTTGTCTGGGAACATGTCAGGGTACTCTCTAACCACCAGGATACTCTGGAACTCTGCCACAGGGTTGGGCTCTGCCACCACACAAGCTAGGAAGCCCTCACGCCCCTGGCTCAAAAGTCTCACCGCCCGAAGTGCAGAAATGCACCTGAAACCTCCGTCCACTGGCTGATCGTGGAACTCGAAGGAAGGCAACTCCGGTATGGAGAAGACAATCTTCCTCTCAAAACAGTCCACCAAAGCATGGTAAGCGGACAGCCAGTCCATCCCCAAAATTACGCCAAAGTTCTCCATCTGTATCATAATCAGGTCAGCGGGAAGGCCATGTCCCCCAATACTGACATCGCAACCCGTGTATACCTCCTCAGCTACAAACAACTGACCACTCGGACCTCTGATCATGAATGGATCCTCTAACAGCATATAATCCTGGCCCAAACTAACTGCGAAACTGGCTGCGACAAACGAGTGCGTAGCGTCGGAATCGAAAAGCGTGTAAACGAGTCTACCAGAAACTGAAACCATACCTGCCACCACTGATCTCGAAGCTTTGGCATCCCTGTGTGTCAGGGCGTTGATACGCCCCTCAGCCCTAGGTGCGGACGAAGCAGCCACACTCTGCGTCGGACGGGTAGCTGCTGGTCGGTACCCTCGTCGTGATTGCTGTCCTCCTCCTCGCGCCTGGAAATCGTGGCCTCTTGCTCGCCCTCCAGTGCTCGGCGGAGGAAGCGTCTGCTGACCTCCTGCCCTAAACGGGCAGTCCCTCCTGATGTGGCCCGGCTGGCCACATTGGTAACAGAAGGGAACCTGACTCCCGCCCTCAGTGGGTCCGTGCTGTCGGCTAGGCAGGGGTCCAGTGCTAGCAACTGGCCCCTATCAAGGGCCCCCAAAGGCCACTGATGGCCCTGCAAAACGTGACGGCTCTCCTGTGGGTGCCACGTGTCTCCTGTCTCGCCGGCCCTGGAAAAAGTCTGGCTGATAGGGCCTCTTCCACCCGCTGTCAGTATCTCGCGCGGACGGGTTGGTCTCTTCATAGGTCATAGCTACCTCCACCACCCTCGAGAACGTAGGTAGCTTCACGGGTTTGACATACCCCCGAATCGCAGGCCGGAGCCCCTCGGTGAACCTCTAAAGGCGCTCCTCCTTAGTGGCTACTGCTGTCGCTGCAAAGTGGGACAGCTCCAGAAAACGCGTGCGGTGTGCGCTCACGGTCATCGTCCCCTGGTGGAGAGTGTATAACTCCCGCCTCCTCTGGTCCTGCCATGTCTGGGGAAGGTACTGCTCGCAGAAGAGGATGACGAACTGGTCCCAGGTCGGCTCGTCCCTCTCCTGTCCCCTGACGGCCCTCCACCACCTGTGTGCTGCACTCTTCAGCTGGTACGTGGCTGATAACACTACACAAGGGGGTGATAATTATGTTGAATATGACCCATCTTTAGAATAAAAGACACAACATAAGTAGAATAGGAGCATTGCAGGCATCATGTACCAAGATTGCTTATAAATTGCATTAATGGCCATTTGTGTAAGCATTTGTCAAAGCGGGCCTCAGATGAGCAATCGGACTGCACGGATGGATTCAGAACGACGAACGGAGTCCAACGGACTCAAGATCGGCCAAATCCGACATCCGAAGCTCCTACAATGGGCCCAAGAAGTTCTGACCGTTGATCTGGAGATCAACGGCCCAGATTGCGCCACGTCGGCCTGCCCCACCGTGCGCCGCACCTTCATCAAGCCAGGATCAGATCTCGACTGTCGATCTTCGATCGAATGGCCGAGATTCGCGCGCCTGCCCGCGGTCGCCGCGACAAAGCGCGGGCGTCGAGCGACGGTTAGCGGGCACCCCCGCACCCACGCGACGCGCGTTCGAGCCACGCGGGGTGGAAATTGAAGACGGGTGACGGGCGCGGAGAAATTGGGTCGCCCGATCAGCAGTGGGTGGCTAGGATCTTGCCACGCGGCGTGACCGCAGCTCACGAGCGTCCATGCGCGCACGCACGCCAGGCGGAGACGCGCGCGCACACACGCGCCCGAGGCGCGATCCTAGCGCAGGCAAGGAAGGCTCTCAGCCGTCCGATCTTCGATCGAACGGCTCATTCAGCGGCCGTGGATCACGCGAGGAGAAGGAACGAGGCAGGTGGCTAACTGGCTGCGAGAGGGCTTCACCGACGCTTTTGGAAGCGGTTTTAGCGACGCTCTGGATGTCGCTGAAGCCCCTTCTTCTTTTAGGAAGCCCTTAACTCTGTTTAAACCCACTCCAACCACCATTCAAGGCATTCACTCCCCCTTGCAACTACTCTACCCCTCTCTTAGCTAGCCTTAGGCACTCTTGTAATCGCTGGAGACGACGAGCCGCCGACGGAGCCTCCTTCGCCGCCGTGGCTGCCTCGTCGCTCTCCACACACACTCTCTTTCTTTCTCTCTCTCTCTCTCTCTCTTTTAAGCTTTTTATTATTTTTGTTGAAGCATGTATTTAATGTTGTAAGTCATGAACTACAAGTGCATGTTTAATGAAGTTATTTTCCGTTCAGTTGCCATTTTAATTTCTGTTCAAGTTGCATGATCAAAACAAAGAGCTTTCTAACCCTAAACCTTCTCTCTCTCTCTATCTCTCTCTCTCACTTTTCAAAACTGCACCTTTCGCAAGCAAAACTCCACACTTTCCATGACAACAAGTGGTAAAGTAAAAATCCGATTTTCATGTCTCCCTGAGCCCGACACTCGGACTCACCTCCGTTTAATTATTTTAAAACCGACGTTGCAAGTGCGACTATAACGACACTCCTTAACACACGCATAAAAGCACGTCAGTTTTTGGCGCCGTTGCCGGGGAGGCAACGGATTTGTTTTATCACCTCCATTCCACATTCATTCTCACATCGTCTAATGCCCTATTTTTCTTTTTACTTGACGGGTGCAGGAATTTGGCTCATGGACGGTGAAGCGACGCATCTCACGATGGTAGAAAGGGAGTAGGCGCCTCGAGGACCGATAGTGAGTAACCTCTCTCTCATTGTTTGCTTGCGTGAAAAAAAAAAAACTAAAAAAAATTGTAAAAACTGAAAAAAATTGGCGTGGTGTATGATTGCTTGACCCACATCCTTAACACATCACCCCACAAAAAAAATGTACACTCTAACATTCTAAATAAATTCTTGGAGTGTTCTTTTCTTTTTCTTGAGTGGTGTTTGCGAAGCCACCGTGAGTTGATCTGGGCAGCACCACTTAACCCTAAAATTGACTCATCTAATAGAAGCTGCATGATCATTAGGATGAGTACACTAGTGTTTTAGAGCCTCTACAAAAGAAAAGGAAATCTACTTTCACCAAGTTGTGTGCAGAACTTGACGTGCCCACTGAAACTTGTTTGAAAACATTAAGACACGTCAATCCTAAAAAGTACTAAAGTAAGGATGAAACACTAAAAGACACCACATCTTAACAAATCATTGCTTAAAAACCATGTTTTGCTAGAAGCACACACTTTGAAAGAGGAAAATTAAGAGGCACCACCCCAATCAACGCCTCATCACATCACCCTAAGCACAAGCACTATCCTAACCCTTTAAAACTGAGTAGACGTGCCCTAGACAGGACTGAGTTAAGTCTCAAAAGGCGAGGTTTTGTTCGCTAGGCACTTGGCTTTCATTCCCTTGGTAGAATCTGGTGACTAGGCTGCGGGGCAGTGTCAAACGACCGCGGTTGTGGGGTCTATGGAACCGGAGGTGCAAGCCAAAGGAAGAACCTTCCCTGCAATCCCCTCGTAATCAACCTGGCCAGATTAGCCTTGGGAAGAGGAGTCCAGTGCTTACGGACTTAATCACCCTTTGTGAGATTTCTAGGTCTCCTGAGGAATACACCATAAGGACTAGGCTTGGGTGCTTGATTGAAACACATTTCTCGCATCTGTCACCCTCCCATCCCCTCCTGTTCTTCTCTAGTGTATGCACGGGAGGCGCTCACTACATCCCGAGTTGTGTGTTTTGGGGCAGGAATCTAGGCGACGTAATTCTGTTGAAAACATGGCTGAACCTAGGGTAGATGAGGCTGAGGATCAACCCCCACCAGATGCTATGGCCATCATCCAAGCTCAAATCAATGCTAACCATCGACTTCAGCAACAACAAATCCACACCATCATGCAAGCCATACAACGGTTACAGAACCCACAAGAACAACCACCACCACCTTTCCACGACATACCAGGGCAACCACCACTTGATTTACTGTCATTTCAGGACCGGCCAAGACCCCTCCGTGATTTCTATAACCCTTCTGCTATTAGAGTCGAGCCACACCTTAGGATCCCCGAGGGGGGAGATGATTTTGAGCTAAAACTGAATGTCTTAAGTCTAATCCAGAGCCACTTTCATGGAAGCTCAAATGAGGACCCCTTTCAGCACCTAGAGGATCTCGACCGCATAGCACGAACGATGAAACCTAGGAACATTAGCCTTGACATTGTTCTAATCAAGATGTTCCCTTTCTCATTAAGAGACAAGGCTTCTCATTGGCTTAGAACCCTAGGTAGACCCATCACCACCTAGGAAGAACTGAGGCATGCATTTTTAAAGAAATTCTTCCCCATAGGAAAGACCAATGCCCTCAGAAGAGCTATCACTACCTTCACACTCCAGGGTGGGGAACAATTTCATGAGGCGTGGGAAAGATTTAATGAACTTTTGAGGAAATGCCCACACCACGAAGTTCCAAGGTGGCAATTGGCCCAGATCTTCTACCACGGTCTGGACAGCAACCTACGGAGCTTCGTCGATGCCTCATGCGGGGCAAACTTCCTAAACAAAGATGAGGAGAGCACGTTTGAGCTCTTTGAGTCTATGAGCGAGAATTCGCTCAACAATGCCTCCATGAACCAGTTTAATAGGTCCAGTCAACCCCGTGGCGGGATTTATGAGGTGCAAGCAAATTCTGGAATGGTTGACATGGACATCATTGCCAAAAAGTTGGATCGAGTGGAATTGGTGGACAAAAAGATTGATGAGCTACTAAATCAGACCAGGAACCCCTTGCAGACTTTCTCCCTAGCAAAGGGAGCACATAATGTTGACCTGGTCCAGCCCTTCACCCAACTGAACCTAGAACAACCCCTGACCACGTTCCAGGGAGGGACCTTTGCTCCCTCGACCCTTGATTACTCCCTTCCCTCTTCATCAACGTCGGCTATCCTAGAAGATGTGCAAGCCATCCAAGGATATGCGAAACCTGACCCTTTCTCCAACACTTACAACACCGACTGGCACCCCTCCCCCACAAAACCAAATGGATACCCTAATAAAGATGATGGCTGACATGAACCAGAAACATCAGGAGGAAATGGCCTTGGTAAAGGGACAGTTAAGCCAACTCTTGGACTGTAAACAACAAGGATCCCTACCTTCTCAACCACAACCGAACCTGCGAAACATAATTAACAGAGGCCCCAATTCGCAAGGGTTCCAAAGCAACCACAAGTAGGCTTACATGGTCCAGCCAGCCCTGCAAACACCTCCTGGGTTTGGCGCTTCTTCGTCCTCATCTTCTCAAGGATCACCCCATGGCCTCAATGCCTCTGTGAATGCGGTGACCTTGAGAAGTGGCACCAAAACCCAAGATCCCAAATGGTCGACTCTCCCTGAGACTTTACCTGTTGAAATACCCGACTCAGAAGAGGCACCAACCAAGGACCCAGATATGGAACCAATCCACATTCAGACACCCTACCTTGAGGCCTTGGAAACAATCAAGAAAAAGAAGAATACTGTGGAAATTGAGGAGCTGTTGGAAATTTTTAAGCAAGTACAGATCAATATTCCACTCCTAGAAGCCGTCAAACACATCCCTGCTTACGCCAAGTTTTTAAAGGATGCCTGTACACCCAAGCATAAGCCGAGACCTCAAGCACCTAGGAAGGTTGTACTCTCTGAGCAAGCAAGTTCCGTGATATCAAGCAACCTTCCACTCAAACGAACTGACCCAGGAGCACCCCTGATTTCCTGTAATATTGGGGACATGACGTTTGATAGAGTGCTCCTAGACCTAGGTGCTTCTATCAACCTAATTCCAACCACCCTATACCACCAATTTGGTTTTGGGGAGCTGACACCAACCCCTGTCACTATCCAGCTGGCTGATAGATTTGTGAAAACCCTGAAGGGGGTTGTCGAGGACGTAATTGTATGGGTCAAGGACTTCTATTTCCCGATGGACTTTTTGGTGCTCGACATGGAAGTCCCTGAAAAATTACAAAACGCACCCATAATCTTAGGCAGACCTTTCTTAGCTACGGCTAAAGCAAACATTGATTGCAACACGGGATGTATGGAAATCGCCTTCGGGGACAGGAAAATGCAATTGGATATCTTCTGGGCGACAAAGTCGTTTGATTGCGATTATATTGAGGAACATGATCCCGTGGAAACTCTAATCGAGGAATGCCTCACCCTCAGTTCTGTCTCAGACCACCAAAACCGTAGCGACTGCTCTGACCCGTCACCATCATTACCCATGGACCTCTGTAAGGCTGAGTACCATCACATGACACCATTTGAAGAGATCGATGTTGATCAACTACCGCCCTTTCCCTTCCCATCAACTGTGGTCCCACCTGCACCTGAACTTAAACCATTGCCCGAGAATCTCAAGTACGTCTTCTTGGGACCTGACCAGACCTTCCCAGTGATTATTAATTCTCATCTAACCAAGGATCAGGAACTCAGGTTGACTGCGACCCTTTCAGAACATCGGGCTGCCATTGGTTGGACCATTTCGGATTTAAGAGGAATTAGCCCCACCTATTGCACCCACAAGATTTACCTGGAAGATGGGGCCCGACCTTCCTGCCAGATGTAGAGACGTTTAAACCCAAACATGCGGGAGGTCGTTAAAAAAGAAATTATCAAGTGGCTTGACGCCGACATCATCTACCCTATCTCCGATAGCCCCTGGGTGAGCCCCACTCAAGTGGTTCCAAAGAAAGTTGGGCTCACCGTTGTCACCAATGATTGTGGCGAATCCATCCCCACCCGCACCACCACCGCATGGTGGGTGTGTATTGATTATAGGAAGCTTAATGAAGCCACTAAGAAGGACCACTTCCCCTTGCCATTCATTGACCAAATCCTTGAAAGATTGGCAGGGCAGAAGTATTTTTGCTTCCTGGATGGATATTCAGGATATAACCAAGTCACAATTGCTCCAGAAGATCAGGAAAAGACCACATTCACTTGCCCATATGGCACATTTGCATTCCGTCGAATGCCGTTCGGGTTATGCAACGCACCTGCGACCTTTCAGCGTTTAATGCTAGCCATTTTTTCAGAAATGGTGGGTGAATACTTGGAGGTCTTTATGGATGATTTTTCTGTATTCGGGAATCCATTCGACCATTGTCTGAGCAACTTGGAGAAAATCCTGAAACGATGTATCGAGGTTAACTTGGTGTTAAGTTGGGAAAAGAGCCATTTTATGGTTCAAGAAGGAATTATCCTCGGTCACATCGTCTCGCATAGGGGCATCGAGGTAGATCGAGCTAAGGTTGATTTAATTTCCAAACTTCCTCCACCCAGTTCAGTTCGGCAGATTTGCTCCTTCCTAGGACATGTTGGCTTCTACCGAAGGTTCATCAAAGACTTTTCTAAGCTTTCCAAACCCTTGACCGACCTTCTAGCCAACGACGCCATATTCCACATGTCTCCTGATTGCATCCAGGCTTATCACACCCTCCGGGACTTAGTCTCCACCGCACCTGTACTTCAACCCCCAGACTGGTCCTAGGACTTTGAGATTATGTGTGATGCATCAGATTTTTCCATAGGCGCTGTCCTGGGACAAAGGCAAGACAAGAAGCCCGTGGTGATCTACTACGCGAGCAAAACGTTGGACGAGGCCCAACGTAATTATACCGTCACAAAGAAAGAGTTGCTCGCTGTAGTATTTGGACTTGAAAAATTCCACTCATACTTGCTGGGATCCCACGTGACTATTTACACTGACCATTCAGCCATCCGACACCTGTTGGCCAAAAAGGATGCAAAGCCCAGGCTCATCAGATGGATCCTGCTTTTGCAGGAATTTGACCTGGAAATCCGAGACAAGGCCAGATCGAAAAATGTGGTGCCTGACCACTTGTCGAGACTTCATCCAGACCACATTGGACCCTCCCTACCTCTATCTGATACCTTCCCTGATGAACACATCCTAGCCGTGCAAGACAAGAAAATGCCATGGTATGCTGACTACGTCAATTACCTGGTTATAGGACAAACC
Organism: Thalassia testudinum; assembly: GCA_037157565.1. Classification (NCBI taxonomy): domain Eukaryota; kingdom Viridiplantae; phylum Streptophyta; class Magnoliopsida; order Alismatales; family Hydrocharitaceae; genus Thalassia; species Thalassia testudinum. Next base: position 22,563,659 of record JAZHRO010000030.1, on the reverse strand, counting down.
CCGCACAGCTGGTCTAGGCAGCAATGGGACAAGTTCTTGGCTGAGGCCAAGCACTATTTCTGGGATGATCCCATGCTGTTTTGCCTCTGTGCTAATCAGATCATCAGAAGGTGTATCCCTGAAGATGAAGTTCAGAGTGTGCTTTCCTTTTGTCATGACCAAGCTTGTGGCGGCTAGTTCTTTGGAAAGAAAACAGCTGCAAAAGTTTTGCAGTCTGGATTTTACTGGCCGTCCCTATTTAAGGATGTAGACATCTTTGCCAAGACTTGCTCACGCTGCCAAACAATGGGGACCATGACCAAGAAAGATATGATGCCTCTTCAGCCCATTTTGATTGTCGAAATCTTCGACGTTTGGGGTATCTATTTTATGGGCCCCTTTCCACCATCCAACGGCTTCGAGTACATCCTGGTCTCAATAGACTATGTTTCCAAATGGATTGAAGCCGTCGCCACCCGACGATGCGATCACAAGACTGTCATGGACTTTGTGAAGAAGAACATCTTTTCCCGGTTTGGAATACCCAAGGCCATGATCAGTGATGGTGGAAGCCATTTTATCCATTCCCAATTCCGTGCCCTACTTAGAAAATATGGGGTAAACCACCGCATTGCCACCCCGTATCATCCACAAACAAATGGGCAGACTGAGGTCTCCAATAGACAAATCAAGAACATTTTACAGAAGACTGTGAAACCTGACAGGAAAGACTGGTCCAGACGACTTGATGATGCCCTGTGGGCATACAGGACCGCTTTCAAGACCCCGATAGGCATGTCGCCTTATCGCCTGGTCTTCGGCAAGGCCTGCCATCTTCCTGTCGAATTGGAACACCGGACTTACTAGGCTGTCAAGCAGTGTAACTTGGATCCCCAATTAGCTGGTGCGTAGAGGACGCTGCAATTATCTGAGCTTGAAGAAATCCATCGGGACGCCTTTGACAATAGTCGACTGTATAAGGAGAAAATGAAAGCCATCCACAACCGACTCATTCATAGAAAAACCTTTGAGCCTAACGAGCAAGTTTGGTTGTTTGATGCACGCCTAAAACTCTTCCCAGGGAAACTCAGGTCCAAATGGATAGGACCATTTCGGGTGGTAAGCCCTATTCTAATGGGGCGGTTGAAATCGTTGATCTTAACACTAGGCATACTTTTACAGTTAATGGTCAAAGATTGAAGCATTTCCTAGCCCAGGTACCCCCCAAGGAAAGTGTCACCCTCGTTGAGGGCTGACATCGAGCATCGCCCAGTTGGAGGCGTTAAACTCAGCGCTTCCTGGGAGGCAACCCAGAGGATTCAGACTGATCTGGTAGTTTACGTCACTCAGGTACTATCTTTTTGAACCCTTTTGCATCCATGAATCTGCCAATGAGGACATTGTCCAACTTAAGCATGGGGGGGTGGTAAATTGCATAATCCTGAGCTCAATTAATCAGTCTGAATGAACAAATTAATTAAAAAAAAAAATTGAATTTAGGAAGAAAACTTAGGCATTTGAAACTTGTCAATAGTAGGAAATAACACAGAAAGAACTTAAACACTTAGACTTTTCAGGCCTTCAGGCTTAATCAGCCCTGGTGTCCGTTAAAATATGGATTTAGCGACGAATCCTTGCAACCTTAAGCTATTCTAATCCACCTACTAAATAAGGTAATAAGTATACAACTTATCAACTCACCCTCTAACTCAGGAAAACTTTGAGTCTAAGCATCTGCACACATTTTTGCACAGACTCACTTCTCGGAGATTTTGACAGAAATTGGGTAGCTAATGAACTCTCTAGGGTGGTATGGCTGGCAAGTTGTCGTGGGTAACAGCCCATTGGCAGGTTGTCCAGAGCCCAGCCATAGGCCATTTCTTTTTCGTTACCTCTAGGTACATTTGAGATCAGGGAAGCCACCTACAAAAAAAAAAAGGAACAAGAAGAAAAGAAAACAAACCACACTTCACCGCATAAGTATGGCTGGCAAGTGATCGTGGGTAACGGCCCATTGGTCGATTGTCCAGAGCCCAGCTCAATAATTGCACAAAAAAGACCAAAACACCTAAGGAAGAAGCAGGAAAGTAGTACAAGCAGGGGAGATATACACTGGAAAAATCCTTGTGTTGACCTCAATTAAAACAAATGTAGGGAGAAAGCTACCAATCGAACAAATACACCTTCAGGCAAATTTGTTTCTTTTTTCGGTCACCTAGAGGCGTAGAAACTCGAAGTCTGTCTCAATTACCGTTAAGTGAGTCTATCACAACATTCACACCAAGATGCTTAGCACTTAGGGTTTTGACCGAGTTTTGGGTGGGTTGGGTAGCCGTAAAAAGTTACCAACCCACACTGAATTCCGAAAAAAATTCTTCTAAAAAATATACATATACGTATACATATGTATAGTTATATATACACTAAAGCAAGGATTCGGGCGATTCGTATTTTGGCAGACACCCGGGCGCTGCTTAGTCTTTGTAGATTAAGATCTGCATATATTTCCTCTTATTGACAAGTAACGAAGTGTCTAAGCAATTACTTCTTGAATTCTTCAAGGAAATAAAGACTAGAATAAACCTTGCTAGGGACTAGCAAGGAGTAAGCAAGGGGGTATGATAACACTACACAAGGGGGTGATAATTATGTTGAATATGACCCATCTTTAGAATAAAAGGCACAACATAAGTAGAATAGGAGCATTGCATGCATCATGTACAAAGATTGCTTATAAATTGCATTAATGGCCATTTGTGTAAGCATTTGTCAAAGTAGGCCTCAGATGAGCAATCGGATTGCACGGATGGATTCTGAACGACGAATGGAGTCCAACGGACTCAAGATCAGCCAAATCCGACATCCGAAGCTTCTACAATGGGCCCAAGAAGTTCTGACTGTTGATCTGGAGATCAACGACCCAGATTGCGCCACGTCGGCCCGCCCCACCGTGCGCCGCACCTTCATCAAGCCAAGATCAGATCTCGGCCGTCGATCTTCGATTGAACGGCCGAGATCCGCAAGCCCGCCTACGGTCGCCGCGACAAAGCGCGGGCGTGGCACAACGGTTAGCGCGCATGCCCGCACCCACGCGACACTCGTTTGAGCCGCGCGGGGTGGAAATTGAAGACGGGCGACGGGCGCGGAGAAATTGGGCCGCCCGATCAGCAGTGGGTGGCCAGGATCATACCACGCGACGTGACTGCATCTCACGAGCATCCATGCGCACGCGCAAGCCGGGTGGAGATGCGCGTGCACACGCGCGCCCGAGGCGCGATCCCAGCGCAGGCGAGGAAGGCTCTCAGCCATCCGATCTTTGATCGAACGGCTCTCGTTCAGCCGCCGTGGATCACGCGAGGAGAAGGAACGAGGCGGGCGGCTGACCGGCGGTGAGAGGGCTTCAACGACGCTTTTGGAAGCTGTTTTAGCGACACTCTGGATGTCGCTAAAGCCCCTTCTTCTTTTAGGAAGCCCTTAACTCTATTTAAACCCCCTCCAACCACCATTCAAGGCATTCACTCCCCCTTGCAACTACTCTACCCCTCTCTTAGCTAGCCTTAGGCACTCTTGTAATCGTCGGAGACAACGAGCCACCGACGGAGCCTCCTCGACCACCGTGGCTGCCTCGTCGCTCTCCACACACACTCTCTCTCTCTCTTTTAAGCTTTTTATTATTTTTGTTGAAGCATGTATTTAATGTTGTAAGTCATGGACTACAAGTGCATGTTTAATGAAGTTATTTTCCGTTCAGTTTCCATTTTAATTTCTGTTCAAGTTGCATGATCAAAACAAAGAGCTTTCTAACCCTAAACCTTCTCTCTCTCTATCTCTCTCTCTCTCTTTTCAAAACTGCACCTTTCGCAAGCAAAACTCCGCACTTTCCGTGACAACAAGTGGTAAACTAAAAATCCGATTTTCACAACTCCCTGAGACCAACACTTGGACTCACCTCTGTTTAATTATTTTAAAATCGACGTTGTAAGTGCGACTATAACGACACTCCTTAACACACACGCATAAAAGCACGTCAGTGGCAAAGGCCACGCGGCAGTCCACCGGGAGGCGAAGGGTGTCGAAAACCTTCTCGATCTGCTTGAGCCAATCCTCCGCCTCGGTCGGGTCCTCATCCCCTTTGAAGGAGGGGGGCTTCAACTTCCGGAACTGCCCGAAAAGCTCGAAGTGGCACTGCAGTGGGGATGCTGGTGCACCTCTAGGTAAGGAAGCCTCGTGCACAGAAGTGTCCGAAGAAGGTGGGGGCGGTGGCGGCCCATCCCCTCCCCCGCATCTAGCGCCGCGTCCGTCGCGTGGTCCCACAGAGGACTCCCCCTCCACAGCCCCAGGGAGAGGCGCTCGGGGTGGTGGGTGGAGCGCCTCTCGCACTATGTCCCGCATCAGCTGGGCGAGGTCCTGAGCCTGAGTGCACGGGAGCAGTGGCTGGTCTACTGAGACGTCGATCGCAACACGCCCACCCCGCCGGCCGCGTCCTCTGCCGCGGCCGCAGCTCGCCTTGCTAGTCCCACGTCGAGGCATCTCCTGCAAGGAGACGCGAAACATAATGGAAATACGTCAATATGGAACGATATCTAACGAAGAAGTCTAAGAGCTCATGTCAAAAGAAACGTTGTGGTGGCTACTCTAGTTACAGACACGTGAATTGGTTATTTTCCAGTCAGTTGGTTCACTTCTCGGGACGACCTTGCTCTGATACCATCTTGTAACAACTCGATTCCCGAATCCCTACGAGACACGAGAATCAGACCTACTCGACTGATCCCAAGACCTAGTCGTCCAGCGAGAAAGTAACCAAAAGAGCAATAAAATAAACCACATTCAACATGTATATAACTAGCAGTAACAAAATACAGCAGTAAAGAAAAGAAATACTACAGTATACACCACCACAACAGTAGAGAAATAAACTTGTACATAAACATGAAGCTTACAATAAAAAGAATACATGGGGTAACAGAAACTACTTACTACAACGGAAAGAAAAGTATAGTGGGTACTACAAGTAACACTACTGGGCTCTACTAGGCCCATCGCCCTCTGCAGCCGCCGACTCTGGCTGCTCAACACCGGATCCTGAAAGGGGTAATAGAGGTGACACGTCAGCAAAACGCTGAGTAGAGTGGCAACTAAAAACTAAAAGAAACAGTAAGGTGGACAGTAGCTGTTATATTTATATTTTCTTGCTTTAATTTTTCCATTTATTCACTGTTGAATTATTTCTCAGATCTTTCTCTTGATCTCGAATGTTCCTCGTGGGAACGGTCTTGATTACAGTCTTGTCCGAAAGGTAGAAGTAACACGTGGTGCTCTCCTGGTTGGGAGAGTCCCTCGTGGTGGTCCTACCCTCAGTCAACTACCCCAAGGTCGCTGACAGACATAACGGTGACTACGGCACGTGCGATAAACGCAAGGGTAGCTACCCCGCACTGGCACGTGGTTAGTCGTTTCCGTTAATGGGTGCGCCCAAAGCACAGCACGGAACCTGTATAGGGCAGATCCCTCTCAGTAACAGGGGTCCAGCCCCTCCACAGTCCGCGCACCCTCGCCTGACTACCCAGGTTTGCCCAGTGGACCTAACAAGTCGGTGTAGGAGGGCTAGCAGAACCCCGGGGCCCGTGGGGTAGCTAGTGCTCTCCCTACACTAGTAGCTCTCCTCGGTACTGTGTACACGAGGGCCAAAAGTCGGTACAAAGTGGCCAGACCTAACCTCGGGTCCCTGGGGCGTCTAGCTCCGCTCTACACTAAACAGGAGGACAGTTGCTCTCCTTGGTACTCCGTACTCAAGGGCCAGCTCACTTCCCCAATTCTATTCCATCCACTTTCCAGGAGTTCTACTCCTAATTCCCCATAGGGTTCATGCTCTTTTAACTCAGCCAATTTAGGTTTCACCGTTCCAGCTTTATATCCATATAATTCATGTTCTCAATCGTAATTATCCATTCATAATAGGCAGCTGTTAACCAATTTACAGGCAGTTATCGTTTCCTTTCTACTTTTCCAAGACTGCAATGTTTATATATTCAACTAGTTTTCCAGTCCTAGGATTCATGCCATACCCTAGGATCTATCATTCAATCTAGTTTTCCAGTCCTAGGATCCATTCAATCTAGGACTCTATTAATTATTTCACAATTTATAAATAATTGAAAAGGCCACTCTACCCGTAAAATTGGGAGTATTGGGGGTGTGATCGGTAATCCCACGCGCCTCCGCAACCCCTAGAGCCGCAATGGAACGGGGTCCTAACACAAGGATCAACACAAAGAGTTACTTAGAACAGTATACAATTACTGTAAATAGGTAGAGGAATTAAATCTGGGAAAAACAAAACTTGAAATGCGGAAAACAGACTCCGAACGGACCCTAAACTAATAAAAAATAACCAGTCTGTCCAAAATCAGACGTCTGGAACTTCTTCCAGACGTCTTAAAAGGTAGCTCAGGTCATACCTTGGTCTAGGCAATCCTTCAGATGTTCAGAAGCCTGCTGGAACGTTTGGACTTGGTTTCCAGACGTCCGATTGTCACCTCGGACGTCTTGAAGACCTCTCCGTCGTCTGGTGCTGTGCCTAGACGTCTAACCTATGTGGGATGGCTAGTCCTTGCACCCTCCCGAACAAATCCTACACACACACACACCCGCTCTCATCATGAAGGGGTGCAGAAGAACTCGGCGGAAACAGTTGCATGGCCGTACACGCAGAAAAAGAAGATAAGAAATATTGTACCTGTTAGACGTCTGGACCTTCCTCCAGACGTCTTCTGTGTCGTTTGGACGTAAGTCCAGACATCTGATTCTGGGAAATTTTCCCAGAATCAGGACCCTTTTCGCTCTCCGCCCGCAATGCACGGCCGTGTTGCGCTGCGTCCACCAGGATCATACCACGCGACGTGACTGCATCTCACGAGCATCCATGCGCACGCGCAAGCCGGGTGGAGATGCGCGTGCACACGCGCGCCCGAGGCGCGATCCCAGCGCAGGCGAGGAAGGCTCTCAGCCATCCGATCTTTGATCGAACGGCTCTCGTTCAGCCGCCGTGGATCACGCGAGGAGAAGGAACGAGGCGGGCGGCTGACCGGCGGTGAGAGGGCTTCAACGACGCTTTTGGAAGCTGTTTTAGCGACACTCTGGATGTCGCTAAAGCCCCTTCTTCTTTTAGGAAGCCCTTAACTCTATTTAAACCCCCTCCAACCACCATTCAAGGCATTCACTCCCCCTTGCAACTACTCTACCCCTCTCTTAGCTAGCCTTAGGCACTCTTGTAATCGTCGGAGACAACGAGCCACCGACGGAGCCTCCTCGACCACCGTGGCTGCCTCGTCGCTCTCCACACACACTCTCTCTCTCTCTTTTAAGCTTTTTATTATTTTTGTTGAAGCATGTATTTAATGTTGTAAGTCATGGACTACAAGTGCATGTTTAATGAAGTTATTTTCCGTTCAGTTTCCATTTTAATTTCTGTTCAAGTTGCATGATCAAAACAAAGAGCTTTCTAACCCTAAACCTTCTCTCTCTCTATCTCTCTCTCTCTCTTTTCAAAACTGCACCTTTCGCAAGCAAAACTCCGCACTTTCCGTGACAACAAGTGGTAAACTAAAAATCCGATTTTCACAACTCCCTGAGACCAACACTTGGACTCACCTCTGTTTAATTATTTTAAAATCGACGTTGTAAGTGCGACTATAACGACACTCCTTAACACACACGCATAAAAGCACGTCAGTGGCAAAGGCCACGCGGCAGTCCACCGGGAGGCGAAGGGTGTCGAAAACCTTCTCGATCTGCTTGAGCCAATCCTCCGCCTCGGTCGGGTCCTCATCCCCTTTGAAGGAGGGGGGCTTCAACTTCCGGAACTGCCCGAAAAGCTCGAAGTGGCACTGCAGTGGGGATGCTGGTGCACCTCTAGGTAAGGAAGCCTCGTGCACAGAAGTGTCCGAAGAAGGTGGGGGCGGTGGCGGCCCATCCCCTCCCCCGCATCTAGCGCCGCGTCCGTCGCGTGGTCCCACAGAGGACTCCCCCTCCACAGCCCCAGGGAGAGGCGCTCGGGGTGGTGGGTGGAGCGCCTCTCGCACTATGTCCCGCATCAGCTGGGCGAGGTCCTGAGCCTGAGTGCACGGGAGCAGTGGCTGGTCTACTGAGACGTCGATCGCAACACGCCCACCCCGCCGGCCGCGTCCTCTGCCGCGGCCGCAGCTCGCCTTGCTAGTCCCACGTCGAGGCATCTCCTGCAAGGAGACGCGAAACATAATGGAAATACGTCAATATGGAACGATATCTAACGAAGAAGTCTAAGAGCTCATGTCAAAAGAAACGTTGTGGTGGCTACTCTAGTTACAGACACGTGAATTGGTTATTTTCCAGTCAGTTGGTTCACTTCTCGGGACGACCTTGCTCTGATACCATCTTGTAACAACTCGATTCCCGAATCCCTACGAGACACGAGAATCAGACCTACTCGACTGATCCCAAGACCTAGTCGTCCAGCGAGAAAGTAACCAAAAGAGCAATAAAATAAACCACATTCAACATGTATATAACTAGCAGTAACAAAATACAGCAGTAAAGAAAAGAAATACTACAGTATACACCACCACAACAGTAGAGAAATAAACTTGTACATAAACATGAAGCTTACAATAAAAAGAATACATGGGGTAACAGAAACTACTTACTACAACGGAAAGAAAAGTATAGTGGGTACTACAAGTAACACTACTGGGCTCTACTAGGCCCATCGCCCTCTGCAGCCGCCGACTCTGGCTGCTCAACACCGGATCCTGAAAGGGGTAATAGAGGTGACACGTCAGCAAAACGCTGAGTAGAGTGGCAACTAAAAACTAAAAGAAACAGTAAGGTGGACAGTAGCTGTTATATTTATATTTTCTTGCTTTAATTTTTCCATTTATTCACTGTTGAATTATTTCTCAGATCTTTCTCTTGATCTCGAATGTTCCTCGTGGGAACGGTCTTGATTACAGTCTTGTCCGAAAGGTAGAAGTAACACGTGGTGCTCTCCTGGTTGGGAGAGTCCCTCGTGGTGGTCCTACCCTCAGTCAACTACCCCAAGGTCGCTGACAGACATAACGGTGACTACGGCACGTGCGATAAACGCAAGGGTAGCTACCCCGCACTGGCACGTGGTTAGTCGTTTCCGTTAATGGGTGCGCCCAAAGCACAGCACGGAACCTGTATAGGGCAGATCCCTCTCAGTAACAGGGGTCCAGCCCCTCCACAGTCCGCGCACCCTCGCCTGACTACCCAGGTTTGCCCAGTGGACCTAACAAGTCGGTGTAGGAGGGCTAGCAGAACCCCGGGGCCCGTGGGGTAGCTAGTGCTCTCCCTACACTAGTAGCTCTCCTCGGTACTGTGTACACGAGGGCCAAAAGTCGGTACAAAGTGGCCAGACCTAACCTCGGGTCCCTGGGGCGTCTAGCTCCGCTCTACACTAAACAGGAGGACAGTTGCTCTCCTTGGTACTCCGTACTCAAGGGCCAGCTCACTTCCCCAATTCTATTCCATCCACTTTCCAGGAGTTCTACTCCTAATTCCCCATAGGGTTCATGCTCTTTTAACTCAGCCAATTTAGGTTTCACCGTTCCAGCTTTATATCCATATAATTCATGTTCTCAATCGTAATTATCCATTCATAATAGGCAGCTGTTAACCAATTTACAGGCAGTTATCGTTTCCTTTCTACTTTTCCAAGACTGCAATGTTTATATATTCAACTAGTTTTCCAGTCCTAGGATTCATGCCATACCCTAGGATCTATCATTCAATCTAGTTTTCCAGTCCTAGGATCCATTCAATCTAGGACTCTATTAATTATTTCACAATTTATAAATAATTGAAAAGGCCACTCTACCCGTAAAATTGGGAGTATTGGGGGTGTGATCGGTAATCCCACGCGCCTCCGCAACCCCTAGAGCCGCAATGGAACGGGGTCCTAACACAAGGATCAACACAAAGAGTTACTTAGAACAGTATACAATTACTGTAAATAGGTAGAGGAATTAAATCTGGGAAAAACAAAACTTGAAATGCGGAAAACAGACTCCGAACGGACCCTAAACTAATAAAAAATAACCAGTCTGTCCAAAATCAGACGTCTGGAACTTCTTCCAGACGTCTTAAAAGGTAGCTCAGGTCATACCTTGGTCTAGGCAATCCTTCAGATGTTCAGAAGCCTGCTGGAACGTTTGGACTTGGTTTCCAGACGTCCGATTGTCACCTCGGACGTCTTGAAGACCTCTCCGTCGTCTGGTGCTGTGCCTAGACGTCTAACCTATGTGGGATGGCTAGTCCTTGCACCCTCCCGAACAAATCCTACACACACACACACCCGCTCTCATCATGAAGGGGTGCAGAAGAACTCGGCGGAAACAGTTGCATGGCCGTACACGCAGAAAAAGAAGATAAGAAATATTGTACCTGTTAGACGTCTGGACCTTCCTCCAGACGTCTTCTGTGTCGTTTGGACGTAAGTCCAGACATCTGATTCTGGGAAATTTTCCCAGAATCAGGACCCTTTTCGCTCTCCGCCCGCAATGCACGGCCGTGTTGCGCTGCGTCCACCTGTTGCCTGAGCTGCAACAGCTCCTCCGCGGCTCCACAGGATTGCTACTCTCCCGCCGGTCGACTCTAGCTGCCCCGACAAGCTCGCACCCTCGCGGTCGAGCTTCTTCTTCTTCTCGTAATAGCTTCTCCTCCCCACACGCCCGCAGCAGTCGCTGCTGCTGCTCTCGCTCGCTCGCTCTCTCGCTGACAGGGAGAAGGAGAAGAAGGTGGTGGAGTGAGGGTGAGGGAGAGGTGCTATTTGAAGGCAGCGCGGGGAGAGAGAGAAAGAGGAAGGCTGCGTCTGCAGGGAGGGAGAGGAAAGAGAAGAAGGAGGGCGACGGGTTCAGTATGCGTGCGCAGGCCCGCAGACGCGAACCCGTATGCCGAAAAGATTTAATACTAGACATCTGGGAAGGCTTCCAGACGTCTGGGCCACTTCCCAGACATCTTAAACGATGCCTAATGCCCTATTTGTTACAATAGTACTTGTCTCACACTAACAAGTTGCATGTATCTCTATTCACATTTAGGTTTCAATCATGGAAATAGGCAATTCGTAATATAACTGTAAAAACATTTAACTACATCGTTCGAGTTACCATTTTCCCATAATGTGGAAATGATCATCATGTATATTTAAGTTATGTCAATCAAGGTTCATGTACTGAATGTAAACATACGTCATTCTTCATCCTAGGGTTCATTTCATGACTTAAGTTTTAGGTAGAGATCTCTAGTTTCACATTCAGTTAACAAAATCAATCAAAGTAGTAGAGAAAACCACTCTACCAAGGGGTACTTGTGATATGGGGGCACCAACGGCGGATCCCAATGCCTCCACAGGTCCTGTGCGCTCTATCGACTGGAGGCCTACACCAATTTAATGGTCATACAGGTCATCAACCTCGTTGTCAGATATTTCAATATGTAAAGCAGGCTCAAGATAGTGTGGAAACAACTCTAAGATGTAGTAAATCCTATGACCTTTCCAACGATACCTTGTATGCACGATTCCGACCTCGTTTAGGCCTTAAACTGGTCCAAACACTCCTCCTGGTTCATCTAAACCAGACCAGGCAGGCTAGTCTAGTTGGACCGGCTGCCTGCTTGCAGCAAACACGTGCACTGACTGAGATCAGATGTATGGGGTGAGTCCCAGACATCTTAAATGTGTGTAGGAACTCGCCTCGCGCTCCTACTTCTCCTCCTGTTGTTTGCTAACTCCTACGGCCGTCTGAGGGTGCAGCCAGACGTCTGACACCTCTCCCGGCCATCTACGGTTGCAACCAGACGTCTGACACCACCTCCAGACATTCGAAAGCACCTTGGTTGTCGAGGGTGTATGCTTTCCCAATACCCTTCTCCACTTAGCATCTTGCCTTCCCATGCGAGCACAATCTCCAAGCCTGTACGCGACACAGGCGCGTTGGACACGTCTCACCTCAGGTCTTGTGCGCACCCTGACATCCGAAGCTCGGCGTAGACATCTGCGAATCCCCTAAGCCATCTGCATGACGCAGACATTTGATGGCCGTAGGAGATGCACCCAAACAGCGAGCATAGCACCTCCTCGTGGCTCACTCCACCTCGTCTGTTGTGCTTCACCTCGAGCCTTGAGCTACAGCAGCCTTTCACTCTCCCTCTCCCTCTCCTTCACTCGCTGCAGGTGGTGAAGGTGGCACCGCAGGAGACAAATGAGAGGATGGAGGTGCGGAAAACGAGGAGAGGGGGTTTTTAAAGGGTTGGGGGTAGGGTTTTAGGGCCCACCGGGTAGGAAAAAAGTCAGGAAAAATTATGAAACCAGTCTTAGATTCTTAGGTTTATTTATATAGGGTCAAATAGGTGAGAAGTAGGGGTGTAAAATTTATGATAAAACCCCTATAATTTAAGGGAAAGCCCAAATGACCCTTAAAGAGGGTCACTTCAACATAACAAACTTAAAGGAAGTTTCGCCCCTGAAACTTGAGTTAACTAGGATGCAGAAGAAATAAAGCATGCGCATAATAAACTTAAAGAGGATCAAAGTAGGTCAGAGATTACATACCCCCAAAAAGCTTCAGGTACTGATCCCGCATCACCGCCTTAGGCTCCCATGTCACCTACTCGTGCCATTGGCTTCTCCATAGGACTTTCAGTAGTGGCAGTTCCTTCCGCCTCAAGTTCTTGACGCCTCTATCCAATATCTGTACTGGCCTCTCTGGATAGGTCAGGTCATCCCCCACCTCAATACTCTCATGGCTCAGAATGTGGCTGGGATCGGCGATGTATCTCCTGAGGTTGGAGATGTGGAACACGTCATTCACACCTGATAGCTGAGGAGGAAGGGCAAGCCGGTAAGAAATGGGTCCCACCCGTTCCAAGACCTCAAAAGGTCCCACAAATCTCGACGTGAGCTTCCCTTTCACCCCAAAATGCTACAAGCCCTTCATGAGTGAAACACGGAGAAATATGTGATCTCCGATCTCAAACTTTACCTCCCAATGCTTCCTGTCAATGTAGCTCTTCTATCTACTCCTGACGGTACGGAGTCGTCTATGAATCTGCTCTATCACCTCCTGACTTTGATGGATCAACCTAGGACCAACCTCCCACTTGGTCCCTACCTCAACCCAACTTAGGGGAGTTATACACTTCTGCCCATACAGTGTCTCATAAGGTGCCATGGCAATACTCGAGTGGTAGCTATTGTTGTATGCAAACTCTGCTAAGGGCAAATGCTCGTGCCAGGAGCCTCTCCAGTCTAGTACACAGGTGCGTAGAAGGTCCTTGAGGGACTGAATGGTGCTTTCAGACTGTTTGTTGGTCTAGGGGTGGTAAGCAGTGCTGAATCTCAAGTGAGTTCCCAAGGCTTGCTGGAACTTCGCCCAAAAATGGGAAGTGAATGAGTATCTCTGTCAGATATGATCTCATGAGGGACTCCGTGAAGGCGCACCACATCACAGAGGTAATGCTCTGCCAACTGTGCTGGCCGGAAGGTGACTCGGATCGGCAAAAATCGCATCGTCTTCGTTAATCTGTCCACTATAACCCAAACGGCATCGTGTCCCCATTATGTGACTGGTAGCTCCACTACTAGATCCATAGTGACACTCTCCCACTTCCACTCTGGCACAGGAAGTGGATGTAGCAGCTTGGTAGGCCTCTAGTGCTTGGCCTTCACCTACTGGCACACCAAACGCTGCTGCACAAACTTGCCAACATCCTGCTTCATCCCCCTCCACCAGAAGTCATGGTGCAAATCATGGTACATCTTGGTGTTTCCGGGATGTATGTGAACCTGAACCCGTGTGTCTAAGCTAGAAGCTCCCTCAATAGCTCCTAGTCTCTAGGAACGCACAAACGCCCCCTCATGCGTAGGATCTCATCAGTAAAAGTGAAGTCTCCTAGGTCCCCTATTAATATCCTGTCTTGCAGCGTCTGCAGATGCAGATTAGTCATCTGTCCAGTAATGATACAGTTTATGAGCTCTGGTCGAGCTTGTCTCATCACTGTCACTGCCTCGCAGTATCCACGTGGCTCTTGAGGTTGCCAACTGGCCACCTCCTACATGAGCTGCCAACTGTGTGCCTGTAAGCTAGCCAAGTGGGTGGATGCCTTCCGGCTCAAGGCGTCAACCACCACGTTGGCCTTCCCCGGATGATAAGAGATGTTGCAGTTGTAGTCCTTCAGGAGCCCTAACCAACGTTTCTGCCTCATATTGAGCTCCTTCTGATCAAATAGGTACTTAAGGCTCTTATGATCCATGAAGATCTCAAAAGTCTCATCGTATAGGTAGTGCCTCCATGTCTTCAACGTGAAGACAATCGTTGCCAGCTCCAAGTCATGAGTGGGGTCGTTATGCTCATGGGGCTTTAATTGCCACGATGTGTAAGCCACAACGTTGCCCCGCTACATGAGCACACCACCCAACCCTTGCAACGAAGCATCTGTGTAAACCACAAACCCGCCACTGCTGCTTGGAATGGTGAGTACAAGAGCTGAAGTCAACTTCACCTTTAGCTCCTGAAAGCACACATCACACTCATCTATCGAAGTAAAAGGCATGTCCTTCCTAGTCAATTGAGTCATAGGATGTGCAATCTGGGAGAATCCTTTGATACACCACCGGTAGTAGCCTGCTAGCCCCAAGAAACTACGTATCTCTGTCACTGTACATGGCCTCTCCCACCTGAGCATGGCCTTAACCTTGGTCGGATCCACAGCTAACCCATCGCCCGAGATCACATGACCCAAGAAAGTAACCTGCCTCAACCAGAACTCGCACTTGCTGTACTTGGTGTACAGCCTGCATTATCTCAGAGTGTCCAGAACCATGCGTAGATGTTGCTGATGTAAACACATTTACACTACTTAAAATGTCTATTTATGCATGTTCTTAAGCATAGGATTGCATTTCATGATATAAATATTGCATAACATGCATCATCTTGCATTTAGAGTAGTTTGAATAAAATGGAGGTTAATTGTCTCCTTTTATGTGCTTGGATAGGGCAAACATTTTATCGGGGCCTCGGATCAAAGATCCAACCGTATGGATGTGATCAGGGCGACGATTGGAGTTCAACAACTCCAAGATCACCCTAATCAGGCATCCGTAACATCAGATAGTGACCGAGGAACCCTAGAAGATCAAGGGCCAGGATGGTGAAGATCCGCACTTCAGATGACAAATCCGACCACACGGATGAATTCGGATTGACGATCGCAGCCCAACGACACAAAAATCAAGTCAATCTGACATCCGTGGCACCATCTACAACTTCCAGAACATGGACGGTCAAGATGGCACCATGTGGGGCCATCTTGGCCGCCCAAAAAGCCGCACGCATTCTAAGAAGGCCCTGCACCCGCTCGCTCTCCGTCGTTGGATCTTGATCCAATGGCTGTGGTCGGCCGCGCTTAAAAGCGTCTACTTGACCATCCGCACCCTGTAGCGCAGGGGTCGAGCGCGCTTACGCGATCGGCGGGCGCGGGTTCAAGCCGCCGCAGAGGGCTGGAGGCGCGGGCGGGCGTTGGATCGCGATCGGACGGCCGCGCGTGCCCAATAGCGCTCACGTGCAATTAAACGCGTGGCGTCATGTGCGATCACACGCGGGCAGGTGCACAGCGCAGCGGGCGGAGATGCGTCTTAAGCCGAGAATCAAAGTGCGTGCGATGGTGTTGAGCGCGCGGGCAGCTGAAGCGGTGCGCGTGGGTGCGGAAGCTACGCCCACGTTGGGGGCTTTAGTGACGGATTTATCCGTCAGTAAAGACCCCTCATTTATTATGTTGAAGTTGTAATGTCCATTTTTCCCCCACTCGCAACTATAAAAGGAGACCCCCTCCATACGAAATTCTCATCCCTTCCTTCTCCTCTCTACTCCTCCAAAGCTCAAGAGAAGCTTGTCCCACACCTGGGATGCTTCTCGCGAGATAAAGTCCAATTTTCGTTCCCCTTCGGAAGTGGACCCGCGACGACGACGGCGTGCTGCTTCGTTCTCGTTCTTATGCTTCATCCTCCTTTGTCCTGCTTTGTTCCCCTTCGTCCAGGTGTCGTCCCATCCAACTCATCCTCCAAGCAATCATCGAGGAGGATTTCTCTCTCCCTATTCTTTTTACTGCTTTCTAGTATAGATTTACTACTTTCTAGTGTAGTTTTGTTCGTCCTCCAAGCAATCGTCGAGGAGGATATTTCTCCCTCCATTCTTTTAATGCTTTCTAGATTAAATTTATCGCTTTCTATAGTAATTATTTTATGATTTGTAGTTATAAGAGTGAAATGAACAATCTCCTTAATGAAAAATTCCTTATTTATTCTACATCTCATTTTGATTTCTCTGTGTAATATTCTCTTTCTCTCTTACTCTCTCTCTCTCTTCTATTTATTGTACATAATTAGATAGTTTTAGATTGAATTATTCTGTGACAAATAAAAAGAAACGCGTAGTTTTTAAATCAAACGTCCGCTTCCCTGTGTTCGACCCGGAATTTTCATTTCGGTATAAATTTTATTTGTTGAACACGAATTCTTCGCTTTTGAACTACAACGGTAGGTTTTCCAAAACTGAACACGTTTGCGTAGCGATTCGTAAACGTTCAACATTTTGGCGCCGTTGCCGCGGAGGCGATGCTCTTTGATTTCTCTTCGTGTTTTGTAACTTACAAATCATTTACTTCACTTTTCTCCTTTCTTATTGTAAGTGCAGGTACTCTTTTGAGACGAGCAAAAGCAGTAGATTGGAGTAAAGTGCTGTGGAAGGTTTTGTAAGTTATCCCCCATTCTTTCCCCCTCGATAGATTTCATTCGCCACATTGAATCCAAATTCCAATTAACCTAGGTGTTTGCATAAATCCTAGGAATAGTTTGGTTGTTTGGATTCTCACTCACATTCATTCCACCCTCATTCATAAAATATATATATATATGTATAACAAAAAGATAATTTTGTGGGGCAATTTTCAACAAACACACAATGTACACCTACATTCAAAGGCACTTAACTGAATTGATTTGTTTCTACTCAACTGGGTTCTGATCTGTGGAACCGGTACACATAAAGCAACACATAATTGAGTAGAAATCAGATTAGGTAATCATTTGTGTGCCTAATTAAGTGGTGCAACAGGCTAATTGTTTGAGTTGATTGGGCCGCACCACTTCAAATAAAATAAAATCATCAAGTAGCTGCCACTTAGGTTCAACTCTTAGAGATTTACCAGGCACTCCACATTCTTTTTAAGCTTTAAAGGAAAACATCTTCACCTGTGCTTGCAAAACCTGGTGTGCCAACGAAACCTGTTTGAAAATACTTAAAGTTGAATCCTAAAAGCTACTAAGCAAGATTTGAACCTTAAAATTCACCACATCAAAAATAATCTTGCCTGAAAACCACTGGTTGTGCACGCACACACAAATCAATCAATCATTAAGGGCACAACCCATTTAAAGGGCCCATCACATTCCAAAGCACATTCAAACCTAGCCCTAAATAAAATAGGGTAGACATTGGCCTTAAGGATTGAACTCGCTCTTCAGAACTCAGAATGAGATTATTTTCGATTAGTCTATTTCTACTGTTCAATCTGATGTCTAGCTAGGGGAGTAGAGTCAAACGATCGTGGCTGGGGGGTACACTGGGAACCGGAGGCACAAGCCGAAGGAAGAACCTTCTCCCCAGTCCCTCCTTCTAACTGGTTGGATTGAACAGACAGAAGTAGATCAAATTGTTCCTTTATCTCAAGACGGGTTTTGAGAGTCTATAGGTCTTTAGGCTAACCCATTTAAGGACAGGTTTGATTGTTTGTATTGTAAGACGCCTTTCTTCCACCCGTGTCTCATGAATCCTTCCACATATTTCACTCATTCCCGCTCTTTCCCTCCTGTTTTGAATTATCCTCAACATGAGGATTATCCCAACTCGTATTGTAATCAACCATCAGTTAGTTGGGATAATTCAGATTGGGGATACAATTCCGGACCCCGTGTTTAGGGTCTAACCCTGAACACTTTGATTCTGATTTCTATCCTTCTCAGAGCTACATCGATTATAGATCGTCTTCCTTTCATGCACAACCTAATACGATCTACAATCAAGAAGGATACACCGATCCTTACCCATCCTCTGATTTCACTGCATTTAGGTCATCACCATCTTTTCAACAATCTGAAATGACCTATTATCAGGAAGGGTATAACAATTCTCAATTCGTTAATTCCTCTGCATTGATGTCAAACCCGCCCAACCCTGAACCAACTCATTTGGTTCAGGTTAACCAGGTTCAAGATAAGGTTCTGGCTAACTTGAGGAATATCATACAATCTTTAGAAGTTCAGCCAATACCTTGCGTTGAGAGATTGGAGCCCCTGATTGAAATGATTGATGATTTGAATAAGTCTTTGTTGGATTGGCTCCAGGATGTTAAGGATAAGAACCTGGGTGAGTTTCTACTTGGGAAATTAGCGAAATTGAGGATGAGATTCGTGGTTGCTTTGACTCAATCTTGGAATAATTCCCAGGATGAATCCTCTTCAAGAAAGCCAATGACAGAACCCGCTCAGACACCTGTTGGGGGGGACACGTGTTACGAGGCTGACCAGATTGAATTAAAATAACCAATTAAGGATGATCTGATTTCTTCACCTGAGATCCCTGAGCCGGGTTATGAGGAACGTATGTCTCCTTGGAACAGAAAGTGACAAATAATTTTGGGACATACATTGATACGGATCCTGATGGTGAAGATTCAATTTGCGAAGTCTCATACGAGTTTTTTGAACACGATTTCTGTGAGATGATTGGGCCTGAGGAATCTAATAGATCATTTGATAGCCCAATAACTGAGGAAACTGATCTTAGGGCACACTTTACAGATCCAGGATTACATTTTCTGGATGAGTCAATTCAATGCCCTGATTATCAGTTACACCCCGTTGAGCTTATCGATAATTCTGTTTCTGAGATAATTAGACCCAAGTCAATTCTGATTTTGACACATCATTTAGACTTGGAGATTTCAGACGGGGTGATTAACATGCAAGAGGTCTTGGAATTTAACATTTGGAATGAGGAGGCTAGGAGTTGGGAAGTTCTGATTTAGGAAGTTAATTTTGGAGGAAATGGAAGATTGAGTCGAAGGGTTCCTTTTAAGCTGAAACCATCAAATCAGAACCCTTACGACATTTGTTTCGAGGATGTTCAACTCAAGCACACATTCAACGATTATCCTTTTGAGCTTCAATTCTCTGTAACCCGACTTTTTGGTCTTGGGTTGCATCCTCATAAATTGCAGGCCCGACCCCGCTTGCATTCTGATTTTAGGTTTTGGGTAATTTTTATCCAGAACCTAAGATATTCTCGATTATGGGGGATGGGTCTGCACCACAATCTGGTCCACATCTGTGGACCTCTGTTGATAGGTCAGAGGATCCTTCTGTTCATTCTGATTCTGACATGCACTTGTGATTTCTTCATTTCTTTTCTTTGTATAGTGTGCCTAGCTGAAGGCACTAAATTCAGCATATATACAGTTTTTCCTAGTTTTCATCT
The DNA here is from genome assembly GCA_037157565.1 of Thalassia testudinum. Classification (NCBI taxonomy): domain Eukaryota; kingdom Viridiplantae; phylum Streptophyta; class Magnoliopsida; order Alismatales; family Hydrocharitaceae; genus Thalassia; species Thalassia testudinum. Next base: position 22,544,085 of record JAZHRO010000030.1, on the reverse strand, counting down.
CAGAGAGGACCTGACATTCACGCAATTCAGGTGCTTTCTTTACTTTTCCACTCTGTTTTATGTCTTTTTAATACAATGAGGACATTGCATTAGATAGGCATGGGGGGTGGATATTCATCTCTGAATTCATTCGTCAGCTCTGTAGATTTATTTTATTTTCTTTTATATAAAAAAAATTTTTTTTGGAATTAGGAAAGAGAATTTGGGTTTAAGAAAATTTTCAATCTTAGGAAATACTACATTATGATTTGAACACAAAGATCCTTCAGGTCTTTGGACTTAATCAGCCCGTGTATCCACTAAAATGTGGATCTGTCTTTTGAGTTCTCGCCATCTTAATTCTTTCGTAATTGGAGTAAATAAGTTTGGGTGATAAGTACACGACTTATCAACCCGCCCTCTGATTTGAGGGAATTTTGAGTCTTAAGCATCTACACACTTTCTTTGGACTGACTCGTTGTTCGGCGATTTTAACGGAAATTGGGTAGCTAATGAACCTTCTAGGGTGATATGGCTGGCAAGTTATCATGGGTAACAGCCCATAGGTAGGTTGTCCAGAGCCCAGTCACTGGACTTTTCTCTTTTTCCTGCCTTTAGGTAAATCTTAGACCAAGGAAGCCACCTACTTAAAAAAAAAAAAATCAAAAAGAAAAGGAGAAAAGAAAAAAAAGGAAATAAGCCACACTTCGCTGCACAAGTATGGCTAGTAAGTTGTCGGTGGTAACAGCTCGTCGACTGGTTGTCCAGAACCCAGCTCAGTAAATGCACTAAAATTTCCCCAAACACTTAGGAAGAAGTGGAGAAGTAGAATAAACCGGGGAGATATACACTGGATTCACCCTTGTGTTGACCCCGTTAAAAAATAAAAGTAGGGAGAAAGTTACCGGTTGTAAAGATACACCTTTAGGCAGAAGTCTTTTTTTTTGAGGTCACCTAGAGGCGTAGAAATCCGAAATCCGTTTTAATTGCCGGTCAACGAGTCTATCACAATCACAATAAGATGCTTAAAACTTAGGGTTCTCATCAAATCTTGGGTGAGTTGAATGGCCGTAGAAAGCCACTCTTAAACCCTAAAATTTGAAAATCCAAAAAAAAAATTAGAAAAGAGTAAAAAGAGAAAAAGAAATTTTTCTTTGAATAAGGTGAGGGCTTGAGGAGGTCTGCATTTTGGCTAATACCCGGGCACTGTTGTGTCTTTGAAAGTTCAGTTCCTAAGTAGACAATTTCTTAATGATTGAAAATAACTCAGGTCCAAATAATTCAACCTAATTCTTTTATAAATAGCATATAGTTTTTGCTAGGGACTAGCAAAAGATAGGTATGGGGGTATGATGTAAACACATTTACACTACTTAAAATGTCTATTTATGCATGTTCTTAAGCATAGGATTGCATTTCATGATATAAATATTGCATAACATGCATCATCTTGCATTTAGAGTAGTTTGAATAAAATGGAGGTTAATTGTCTCCTTTTATGTGCTTGGACAGGGAAAACATTTTATTGGGGCCTCGGATCAAAGATCCAACTATATGGATGTGATCAGGGCGACGATTGGAGTTCAACGACTCCAAGATCGCCCTAATCAGGCATCCATAGCATCAGATAGTGATCGGGGAACCCTAGAAGATCAACGGCCAGGATGGTGAAGATCCACACTTCAGATGACAAATCTGACCGCACGGATGAATTTGGATCAACGATCGCAACCCAACGACACAAAAATCAAGTCAATCCGACATCCGTGGCACCATCTACAACTTCCAGAAGATGGACGGCCAAGATGGCACCATGTGGCGCCATCTTGGCCACCTAAACGGCCGCACGCATTCTACGAAGGCCCCGCACCCGCTCGCTCTCCGTCGTTGGATCTTGATCCAATGGCTGTGGTCGGCCGCTCGACCATCCGCGCCCCGTAGCGCAGCGGTTGAGTGCGCTTACGCGACCGACGGGCGCGGGTTCGAGCCGCAGCAGAGGGCTGGAGGCGCGGGCAGGCGTTGGATCGCGATCGGACGGCCGCGCACGCCCGATAGCGCTCACGCGTGATTAAACGCGTGGCGTCACGCCCGATCACACGCGGGCTGGCGCGCAGCGCAGCGGGCGTTGGATCTCGCGATCGGACGGCTGAGAATCAAAGTGCGTGAGATGGCGTTGAGTGCGCGGGCAGCTGAAGCGGTGCGCGTGGGCACGGAATCTACGCCCACGTTGGGGGCTTTAGTGATGGATTTATTCGTCACTAAAGACCCCTCATTTATTATTTTGAAGTTGTAATGTCCATTTTGCCCCCACTCCTTGCAACTATAAAAGGAGACCCCCTTCATACGAAATTCTCATCCCTTCCTTCTCCTCTCTACCCCTCCAAAGCTCAAGAGAAGCTTGTCCCACACCCGGGATGCTTCTCGTGAGATAAAGTCCAATTTTCATTCCCCTTCAGAAGTGGATCCCGCGACGACGACGGCATGCTGCTTCGTTCCCGTTCTTCTGCTTCGTCCTCCTTTGTCCTGCTTCGTTCCCCTTTGTCCAGGCGTCGTCCCGTCCGGCTCGTCCTCCAAGCAACCGTCGAGGAGGATTTCTCTCCCTATTCTTTTTACTGCTTTCTAGTATAGATTGACTGCTTTCTAGTGTAGTTTTGTTCGTCCTCCAAGCAATCGTCAAAGAGGACATTTCTCCCTCCATTCTTTTAATGCTTTCTAGAGTAAATTTATTGCTTTCTAGAGTAATTATTTTATGCTTTGTAGTTGTAAGAGTGAAATGAACAATCTCCTTAATGAAAAATTCCTTGTTCTACATCTCATTTTGATTTCTCTGTGTAATATTCTCTTTCTCTCTTACTCTCTCTCTCTTCTATTTATTGTAAATAATTAGATAGTTTTAAGTTGAATTATTCTGTGACAAATAAAAAGAAACGCGTAGTTTTTAAATCAAACGTCCGCCTCCCTGTGTTCGACCCGGAATTTTTATTTCGGTATAAATTTTATTTGTTGAACACAAATTCTTCGCTTTCGAACTACAACGACAGGTTTTCCAAAATCGAACACGTTAGCGTGGCGATTCGTAAGCGTTCAACTGCTACCCATGCTATGATTGATCCCAAGAGTATACTAGCACATCATTGATGAAGACCGCCACAAACTGGTCTAAGTAAGGTTTGAAGACATGGTTCATTAGATCCATGAAAGCAGTGGGGGCATATTTGACGGACGTGGAAATCGCGTATTTTGAAATCGTTGCAAATCGTAGTATAGTTGCAAAACCCACTCGTCAAAGATATTTGTGATAACGAAACTCTCATAGATCTTTTTTCTTTTTAGAACTTGAGTCCCGGTCGTTCGTCTCTGGGAGGTGTGAAAACGAATTGAGATTTGGATCGGCTTTTATAACCTAAATCTAACCTAAGCTACTATTTTTTGTCTTTTTGTGTTTTTGATTTTTTTATTTCGAAAAGCGAATCGAAACCTAGATCTAGATAAACTAGCAAAAACCTAAATGACTATGTGCATCTAAATGAGGCCATGGTGGCCGTGCATGGTGTGAACAAACCAAAGTGTCATATAGGCAAGCAAACATGAGGACAATCAATCACAGAAACATCATGAAATTATTTATGCATAAAAAATTATCACACATCATTTACACTAGAAAGCATATAAATAGAAGAAAATCCCTCACGCCAGAAAGTTGTCACTAGGGTCATCGGCCTTGTGTGAGGGTGTAGGCTAGACCTTGGGTGTGCAAACCCGTCTACACACCTACCAAAAGAGATGGCCGGCCACAAGAGGCAATGGGTGAGCCTTCATGGCCGTCCAAGAAGAAGAAGATGAGGGCTAGTGCACCCAAGTGGAGAGAGGAGGGTGTTGCTCCCTTTCTTTACCAATGGTCGTCCTTGAAGCTTTGGAGAGAAGCTTCTCTAGCTAGCCGTCCATGGAGCCTTGGAGGAGGATGAGGAGGATGGCCTTAAGGTTTTGGAGGGTGGAAGAAAATTTAGAGTGGAGAGTATGGATGGGAGAGTGTATGGAGAGATGGTCCAATTTCGTAGCTCTCTCTTTGCCCTTATGGAAGGCTCCATTTGGTTGCCACTTTTGGTGGCTCCAAAAATAGCAAATGCCACAATTTTTGGATCTAGGTTTGACACAAGTTTTTAGGGTTTCCAAGAGAGTGTGCATGGGTTTGGTGGGAGTAAAATGGGAAGGTGTGCATGTGTGTGTGGGTGTGTGTTTTTCGTAGGGCTAGGTTGTGGGGTTTGGTGTGATTAGGTGCTAAATAGGTTTGGTCAATCTATATTAAGTGGGTGTGGACCTAATTAGTCTTAGGAAAGTCTAATTCGGTAGGAGTGAACCTAATTAGGTCTAGGTGAAGTCTAATTAGATGTGTGCATGTGATTAGGCTAGGGTAACCCTAATAGGTATGAGTTAATTAGATCCTGGGTGGATCTAATTGGGCTTGGGTGCACCCAATCAACTGTAGATGCACCCAATTAGGTATGGGATGGTTCAATTGGGTTAGGGATAGGACAAGTAGGGCTATGGATAGTGGACTAGGCTTAGGAGGTCTCTACTTAGGTTTCCTAGGGTGTCCGGTGGGGTTCCTAGGTCAAATAGGCAAGCTAGGGCTTCCAACACCAAAATCAGGAACCAGACAGCAGTATCAGACGTCCAGGATAGTGGTCAGACGTCTTATACTACAAAATTAGACGTCCAATTCTGTGTCAGTATGAGTTTTGGCTTCCTGGATTGTTATTCTGCAGAAATCAGACGTCCAGCCAGATGTCTGGACGTCCTAAAAGGTGCTGGAGAGTGGGTTTTATGTTTTCTAAGGTTGGTTTTGGTTCCTAAGTGTTTGAAAGAGGGATAGGAACATAGATAGTGCTATCTATGTTTGGGTTTTGAGGCTAAGGTGCCCTAATGGAGGTTGTCTTGGATTTGGGAAGGCTGTCCTAGGGTTTCTAAGGGTAGGGATAAGGCTATCCTCCTCACTCCTCTTATCTGGATCAGTCTTCTTCCTTTATTGCTTTATTCCACTATCTCCATCCTGGATCACTTTATTATCTATAAATAGCAATAAAAACCATTAACTAGCAGGATATCTCATCTTATTCTAAATAGACTGATGCAATGCATGATATGCAAGATATGAGTGCAATATCCACAATTTAAGATAGGTTCAGACATTATTTAGGTTGATTAGGACCCATGATTGCTGTGCAATCAATTGGTCAACCCAAATAGCATTCCTAAAAGCTCATAGTGTCCATACCGAGTACGAAAAGCTATCTTGGAGACGTCTGTCTCCCTGATCCTCAATTGATGGTAACCCAACCTCAAGTCTATCTTGGAGAACATCGTGGCATCTCTCAACTAATCAAAGAGGTCATCAATACAAGGCAACAGATACTTGTTCTTGATGGTGACCCGATTCAGCTACCTGTAGTCAACACAAAGCCAAAGGGTGCCATCCTTCTTCTTCACAAACAAAACAGGGGCCCCCCATGGAGACGTGCTAGGCATCACAAAGCCCTTCTCTAGTAAATCCTGTAACTGGGACTTGAGCTCTCACAACTCAAGTTGTGCCATCCTGTATGGTGCAGTGGAGATATGGCTGGTCCTTGGTACTAATGAGATCTTAAACTCGATCTTACGCTCATGTGGTAGTCTTGGTAGCTCCTTCGGAAAGACGTCGGGGTACTCGCAACCCACCGGAACACTCTGTTGGTCGGCTACTGGGCTAGGCTCTACTACAACACAAGCTAGGAAGCCCTTACACCCCTAACTCAGTAGCTTTGCTGCCCGAAGCACAGAAATGCATCTAAAACCTCCATCCACTGGCTGGCCATGGAACTCAAAAGAAGGCAACTCAAGAATGGAAAAGACAATCTTTCTCCCAAAACAGTCCACCATGGCATGATAGGAAGATAGCCAATCCATTCCCAAGATCATGCCCAAATCCTCCATCTGAATCACAATCAGGTTAGCAGGAAGACTGTGTACCCCTATAGTGACCTCACAGTTCGTGTAAACCTCCTTGGCTACAAACAGCTATGCACCTGGGCCTCTAATCAGGAACAGATCCTCTAATAGAGTACCATTCGACCCCAAACTGACGGCAAAACTCACGGAGACAAAAGAATGTGTGACACTAGAATCAGAAAGCAAGTAAACTAATCTGCCGGAAACTGTAACCATACTTGTAACAACAGAACTTGAAGCTCTGGCATCTCTGTGAGTTAGGGCGTTGACATGCCCCTCAACCCTAGGTGCAAAAGAAGCAGCCACGCTCTGGGTCGAGCAAGTAGCAACTGGCTTGTACCCACCTCACAACTGCTATCCTCCTCCGTCAGTGTCTCGCGCGGTTGGGTTGGTCTCCTCATAGGTCATCGCTGCCTCGACCACGCGAGAGAAGGTAGGTAACTTCAGGGGCTTCATATACCCCTGTATAGCAGGTCGGAGACCCTCGATGAACCTCCATAGGCGCTCCTCCTCTGTAGTGGCACCAAACAGGGTGAAGCACGATAACTCCAGGAAATGCATGCGGTACATGCTAATTGTCATCGCCCCCTGGCGGAGGGTGTGGAACTCCTGCCTCCTTTGGTCCTTCCAGGTTTGTAGGAAGTACTGCTGATGGGAACACCATCATGAATCATGACTAGCTCAATTTGATTTGTTAAAATCAATAAAAGCTCCTATATATCAGTCAGAAGGTCTCTTGGGTAGGTTGAGTTGTTTTGAGAAGAAAAGATGAAAATAGGGTTATTTCTGTAATTTTACCATTTTATTACAAATAAAGAATAACCACGGGGTATTCCAAGGATTTATTAAAGGTCATTTAGTCATTAATGTCTAATAAGTGAGTCCATGCAGATAGAAATGGGTTTTTACGCATTTTAAGAATTAATGGAAATCTGAAACACTAAAAATAGACCTGCTTAATTAACTGAGGTTCTGGTCAGGATAAAATTCATCTAAACTCTCTAAAAATCATATAAAAATATTATCTAGGGTTTGGCATCCTTGATTTGACCATCTGAACCCATTTTGACCTGAAATAGAGTCTCAGACAGACTATTGCCTTAATTTGAGTTTTTGCATAAATTACCCAATCAAACTAGGTCAAAACCAAAATCTAACTTCACCATTGGATTTCTTAGGTCTAAATGAGGTTTGTATCAAAATTTGGGCCCAATCAAAGATCGTCTTGACCTAGTTTGCATTTCATTTCTGTATGATTCTTTCTATTTCACAAGTGCCCCTAGCTTTTGAAATTCATTACAAATAGGCCCCTATCTTTGTGGTCACTCTTTGCAAAAAGGTCCTTCCGCCATTGTTGTGGAGGAATCCTACTCCGGCGACCTTCATTTGGAAACTTCTTGATGATTGCTTAATGAAATTCTCCCAAATTTGAACCAGGGATTCATTAAGGAATTCTCTTTCCATCGCACTCGGTCTTGGACCCCATAACCTTCCCAATCTCTCATGCGAGCGCATGAGAGATTCTGGTATCTCTTGTGTGTCAAGCTTACCAAGCTTGAATGCTTGGTTTACAAGCTTCAAACCTCCCTTCAAGGCCTATATAACGACCTATGTTGCACGTCGATCTCCTTACACTCGTTTCGGCCTGGAATCCCTCTACTTCCTCCGTCCTCTCTGGCCGAAAGGCTCCACAACATCTAGCGACCTTCTCCGACCACCCTCATCCTCTACTCGTAATATTGGCAGCGGATTCACCTTCCTCTCCTTCCACGTTGTGTCGTACCAGCTGACGCCTCTCCCTCAAGTCTTCCTCGTTGTCTCACCCTCACCGAAGCATCTTCGTCTCCGGAGCCGGCCACACTAGACCCGACACTGCCTCTGCCTCTATTCATCCATAGCCTAGCTTAATGGACGCTCTATCCTCTACTCATCAGCACCGTACTACTACTTCTTCGTATCGACCGCTCCTACGTCGTCCACATCGTCGTCTTCCACCTCGCCGGTGAACCTCTGGAGAACCCTAGCGGCTTCCATAAATGCCCAACCGTACTGCTTCCACTCTCCTCACCTCATCCGTGTCCTCATGACCAAAACCCCTCAAGTAATTGAGGGGATTGCCCTCTCGAACACCCCCTCAAACACAGCACTCCACGCACACCTTCTTCGACCTCGCTCTGCCCACACACACCATTCCACACCACGCATCCATCGCCATTGACTTCGTCACATTCGCGCGAAGCTCCCGAATGTACTGACTGGGGCACTTAGCTCGTATTCATCTTTTTCAGGTCTCAAGCCCACAGCACCATTAATGGAGGAGCTTCAAGCAAGCTCAAAGCTTCATCTTCAGTCGTCAGCTCCAGGTCTTACACCTAGGCAATGCGGACTTGGGTCAAGATCGCACGCAGTTGGTCAATTGAGGCTGTTGACCACATCTTCTGCCCCAATTCGACAAATCAACCCTCCAGCAGCTCACGGTTGTGCACGAAGAGGAGAGCTTGTGGGATAGTACCACCTTGTGAGTTGTACAAGCCGCGACCGCACATAAATTGAATTTGTGCCTCTGCCCGGTTGCCTCCGAGAGCACCGGGGTGAGGTCCTGCTCACGCATGTGCTTACTCATGCCCTCTCCTGCGATTCACACCATGTGGGTCTGAGCCTTGGTCTGTTTAATCGATTGCCCGGGTCTGGTCTAGTTGGCCTGATTTTTAGAGAGGAGAAGAGAGAGAGAGGGGGGTGGTTTTTCCCTCTGTTGCTCTCTACACTTAGAGAAAAAAAAGGCCTTCACCTCTGTTGGTGTTGTGCTATGATTGTGCCTCTCCCTGTGGCCTGAAGGAAAAAAGAGAGGATTTTGCCTCTATTACTGGTTCTGAGTTACTGTTGCACTATTGAGACACTTAAGTTGACGTGGCATTTTGTTGATTGATACTATTGCATTATTTAAGTATAATTGTAATAGGGTAATTTGGTGATTCAAATCACCATTTTACCCTAATCTTTTTGCCACATTGACTCTTGAATTTATATCTACACCATTTGTGCTTGAAATTTCTATTACATTGTTATATTCTTGCTTAAAATTGTGATCTTGAGATAAATTGCCATCTTGCTCCCTGCATTCGACCTCGGATTTCCTTCGAGCTATAAAATTTAAGTGTTCTATGCTATTTATCGGCTATACTACAACACATTATTTTTAAAACACCGATTTAGCGTGCGAACAACTGCTCGCAGAAGAGTGCCACTAACCGATCCCAAGACGGCTCTCTCCCCTCTTGTCCTCTGATTACCCTCCACCATTTGTGGGCTGCACTCCAACTGGTATGTGGCAAAGGCCATGCAGTACTCTGTAAGAGGGTGGAGTGTGTCAAAGATCTTCTCATCTGCTCCATCCAGTCCTCTGCCTTAGATGGGCTCTCCTTCCCCTTGAAAGAGGGGGCTTTAGCTTCCAGAACTAGGCGAATAACTCATGGTGAAGCTGTAACAGGGGAATGGGTGCGTCCCCCGGTAGGGAGGTGACGTGCGGAAGACACGTAAGTTTAAAAGGGTCGTTATAGCTTGCGCTCGCAACATCGATTTTAAATGAAGAAATGGATGTGAGTCCGAGTGTCGATCTCAGGGAGGCGTGAAAACCAGATTTTTCTTATCACTTAATGTCACGGAAATGATGGGTTTGTGCTTGCGAGAAGACGTGGGAGAAAAGCGAGTGAGCGAGAGAGAGAGAAAGAGAGAGAGAGAGAATAGGTTAGAATCTTTCATTCACAACATGCAACTTAAACATAAAAGCGGGCAAGTAACTAGATAGGAAACAACTTCATTTGACATGCAACTTTGGTTTTATAATTACAACATTAGATAAATGCTTAAACACAACTAAAGTAAAGCTTAAGATAAAGAGGGAAAGAGAGAGAGAAGATGACTAGGCGGCCATGGCGGTGGAGAGGGGCTCCATCGGCGACTCGTCAACTCTGGTGATTACAAAGAGAGCTAATGGTGGCTAGGAGTGGGGTAGAGCATTTGCAAGTGAATTCAATGCCCCTCCATGAGTGGTTGGATGGAGTTTATATAGGCAAAAGGGTTTTCTAATTCAAGTATAGGCTTTAGCGACGTCCGGGACGTCGCTAAACCCATACCAAATCCGTCGGTGTAGCCCCCTTAGCCCACCGGTCGTCAACGCACCCTGTGCTTCCTCTGTGGCAATCCGCACGTGCGCGTTGTGAGCCGTCCGATCGAAGATCGGACAGCTGGGATCTTGCGAAGGGCACGCTCGCGGATCGCTGCTGAGGCACGCGCTTCTGCCATGTCATCATGTGCGTGAGTGTCCTCACGCATCCGTTGCGCTGCGCGGCTCGATCTTCGCCGTTCGCTGCTGATCAAGCTATTCAATTTTCTGCAATGTGCCTTCGCCTTCCAATTGCTGCGCAGCGCGGTTCGATCCTGCACCGGATGCGCAGGCGTGGAGCGGTCAACCGCTGCGCTGTCACAGCGGATTATCGCGGAGAGGGCGGGTGCACGGGCGACTCTCAGTCGTTCGATCGAAGATCGACGGTTGAGAGTTATCCTCCAAGTGAAGGCAAAAGTGGGCAGTGGTGAGGATGCGATGAGCGGGCGCCACGTGGTGCGCTGTGGGCCGTTGATCATCAGATCAACGGTCAGAACTTCTTAGGCCCATTACAGGAGCTTTGGATGTCAAATTTGGCCGATTTAGAGTCTGTTGGACTCCGTTCGTCGCTCTGAATCCTTCCGTGTGGTCCGATTGCTCATTTGAGGCCTATTTTGACATGTTCTTGTACACATAACCGTTAAAATAATGCATTATAAGCAATCTTGATGTGCAATGGATGCGATGCTCCTATTCCTATTTATGATGTGTTATCTGTGCATTTTGCTCTTAAGATAAGCCCCAATTAACAGAATTATCACCCCAAGATGCAGTGTTATCATACCCCAATGCTTACTCCTTGCTAGTCCCTAGCAATGTTTATTCTAGTCTTTATTTCCAGTCAGAATTTAAGAAGTAATTACTTGGACACTTCGTCACTTGTTAATAGGAGGAAATATACTAAGATCCTAATCTATAAAGACTAAGCAGCACTCGGGTGTCTACCAAAATATGAATCGCCTGAATCCTTGCTTTAATGCATGTATATATATTTTTTCTTATTTTTAGATTTTTTGAGTTGGGTGTGTTGGTAACTTTTTACGGTTACCCAACTCACCCAAAACTCGGACAAAACTCTAAGTGCTAAGCATCTTGGTGTGAAGATCGTGATAGACTCACTAAACGGTAATTTAGACAAACTTCGAGTTTCTACGCCCATAGGTGACTAGAAGAGGAAGTGTTTTGCCTAAAGGTGCATTTGTTCGATTGGTAGCTTTCTCCATACGTTATTTTACTTAGGGTCAACATAAGGATTTTTCCAGTGTATATCTCCCTGGCTTGCTCTACTTCCCCGCTTCTTCCTTAAGTGTTTTGGTTCTTTTTGTGCATTTACTGAGCTGGGCTCTGGACAACCGACCAATGGGCTGTTACCCACGATCACTTGCCAGCCATACTCGTGCTGTGAAGTGTGGTTTTTTTTGTTCTCTTTTCTTATTCTTCTTCTTCTTCTTCTTTATTATTATTATTTGGTAGGTGGCTTCCCTGATCTCAAATTTACCTAGAGGCAATAAAGAGGAGGTGGTCCCGTGGCTGGGCTCTGGACAACTTGCCAATGGGCTGTTACCCACGATAACTTGCCAGCCATGCCACTGTAGAAAGTTCATTAGCTACCCAATTTCTGTCAGAATCTCGAAGGAGTGAGTCTGTGCAAAAATGTGTGCAGATGCTTAGACTAAAAGTCCTTCTGAGTTAGAGGGTGAGTTGATAAGTCGTATACTTATCCCCTTATTTAGTTAGTGGATTAAAGTAGATTAAGGTTGCAAGGATTTGAAGCTAAATCTATATTTTAACGGACACTAGGGTTGGTTAAGCCTGAAGGCCTAAAAAGTCTAAGTGTTTAAGTTCTTTCCATATTATTTCTCACTATTGACAAATTTCTAATGCCTAAGTTTTTCTTCCTAAATTCAAATTTTTTTTTATTTTATTCTATTCAGACTGATTAAATGAGCTCAGAATCATGCAATTTACCACCCCCCATGCTTAAGTTGGACAATGTCCTCATTGACAAATACATGGATGCAATAGGGGTTCGAAAAGATATTACTTGAGTGAAGTAGAATACCTGATCAGTCTGAATCTTCTGGGTTGCCTCCCAGGAAGCACTGAGTTTAATGCCTCCAGCTGGGCAGTGCTTCGTGTCATCCCTCAATGAGGGTGATAATCTCCTTTGGGGGAACCTGGGCTAGGAAGTGTTTCAATCTCTGGCCATTGACTGTGAAAGTGTGCCCAGTATTCGGATCAGCGATTTCAACTGCCCCATTGGAGTGGGGCTTGACTACCTTAAACGGTCCTGTCCACTTGGACCTAAGCTTCCCTGGAAAGAGTTTCAAACGAGCATTAAAAAGCCAAACTTGTTGGTTAGGCTTAAAGGTCATTCTATGGATGAGTCGGTCATGGACGGCTTTCATTTTCTCCTTATACAGCTAACTGTTCTCAAAGGCATCCTGACGAATTTCTTCGAGCTTAGAGAGTTGGAGCGTCCTCTACGCACTGGCTAACTGGGAATCCATGTTACACTGCTTGACAGCCCAGTAAGCCCGGTGTTCCAACTTGACAAGAAGGTGGCAGGCTTTGCCAAAGACCAGGTGATAAGGCGGCATGCCTATTGGGGTCTTGAAAGAGGTCCTGTATGCCCACAGGGCATCATCCAGTCATGTGGACCAGTCTTTCCTGTCAGGTCTCAGAGTTTTCTGTAGAATGTTCTTGATTTGTCTATTTGATACCTCGGTCTACCCATTTGTTTGAGGATGATACGGGGTAGTGATGTGGTGGTTAACCCCGTATTTTCTAAGTAGGGCACAGAATTGTGTGTGAATAAAATGACTTCCACCATCACTGATCATGGCCTTTGGTATTCCAAATCGGGAAAAGATGTTTTGCTTAACAAAGTCCATGGTAGTCTTATGATAGCATCGGCGGGTGGCGACGACTTCAATCCATTTAAAGACATAGTCTACCGAGACTAGGATGTACTCAAAGCCATTGGATGGTGGGAAGGGGCCCATAAAGTCAATACCCCAAAAGACGAATATCTCGACAATCAAAATGGGCTGGAGGGGCATCATATCTTTTCTGGTCATGGTCCTCAATGTCTGGCAGCGAGAGCAAGTCTTAACGAAATTGTGTGTATGCTTAAATAAGGAAGGCCAGTAAAATCCAAACTGCAGGACCTTCGCAGCCATTTTCTTTCTTGAAAAGTGGCCACCACAAGCTTGGTCATGGCAAAAAGATAACACACTCTGAACTTCGTCCTCAGGGATACACCTCTTGATGATCAGGTCGGCACAGAGGCGAAACAGCATGGGATCATCCTAGAAATAGTGTTTGGCCTCGGCCAAGAACTTGTCCTGTTGCTGTATGGACCAGCTGTGCAGGGTCTATCCTACAACTAGGTAGTTGACATAGTTAGCATACCAAGGTAGTTTCTTGTCTTGCACAACCAAAATGTGTTCATCGAGAAAGGTGTCAGATAAAGGTAGGGAGGGTCCAATGTGGTCTGGGTGAAGTCTGGATAAGTAGTCAGCCACCACATTCTTTGATCCAACTTTGTCGCTGATTTCTAGGTCAAATTCCTACAAGAGTAGGATCCATCTGATGAGCCTGGGCTTCGCATCCTTTTTAGCCAACAGGTGCCGGATGGCTGAATGGTCAGTATAAATGGTCACGTGGGATCCCAGCAGGTAAGATCGGAACTTCTCAAGTCCGAAAACTACAGCGAGCAATTCTTTCTCTGTGACCGTATAATTTCGTTGGGCCTCATCCAACGTCTTGCTCGAGTAGTAGATCACCACAGGTTTCTTGTCTTGTCTTTGTCCCAGGACAGCGTCTATGGCAAAATTTGATGCATCACACAATCTCAAAGTCCTAGGACCAATCCGGGGGCTGAAATATAGGTGCTGTGGAAACTAAGTCCCGAAGGCTGTGGTAAGCCTTGATGCAATCAGAGGTCATGTGGAATAAGGCGTCGTTGGCCAGAAGGTCGGTTAAGGGTTTGGAAAGCTTGGAGAAGTCTTTGATGAACCTTTGGTAGAAGCCAACATGTCCAAGGAATGAGCGGATTTGCTGGACCGAGCTAGGCAGAGGAAGTTTGGAAATCAAATCAACTTTGTCCTAATCCACCTCAATTCCCCTATGTGATATGATGTGACCGAGGATGATTCCTTCTTGAACCATAAAATGGCTCTTTTCCCAACTTAACACCAAATTAACCTCGATACATCGTTTCAGGATTTTTTCCAAGTTACTCAAACAGTGGTCGAATGAATTCCCAAATACAGAGAAATCATCTATAATGGCCTCCAAGTATTCACCCACCATTTCTATGGCTAGCATGTAACGCTGAAAGATAGTAGGTGCGTTGCATAACCCAAACGGCATACGACGAAATGCAAACGTGCCGTATGGGCAGGTGAATGTGGTCTTCTCTTGATCTTCAGGAGCAATTGCGACTTGGTTATATCTTGAATATCCATTCAGGAAGTAGAAATACTTTTGCCCTGCCAATCTTTCAAGAATCTGGCCGATGAATGGCAGGGGGAAATGATCTTTCTTGGTTGCTTCATTGATTTTCCTATAATCAATACACACCCGCCATGCGGTAGTGGTGCGGGTGGGGATGGATTCGCCACGTTCATTGGTGACAATGGTGAGCCCGGCTTTCTTCGGAACCACTTGAGTGGGGCTCACCCAGGGGCTATCAGAGATGGGATAGATGATGTCGGTGTCAAGCCACTTGATAATTTCTTTCTTAATGATCTCCCGCATATTTGGGTTTAATCGTATTTGCATCTGACGGGAGGGTCACACCCTGTCTTCCAGGTAAATCTTATGAGTGCAATAGGTGGGGCTAATTCCTCTTAAGTCTGAAATGGTCCATCCAATGGTGGCCCGATGTTCCGAAAGGGTTGTGGTCAACCTGAGTTCCTGATACTTGGTTAGATGAGAGTTAATAATCACAGGGAAGGTCTGGTCAGGTCCCAAGAAGACATACTTGAGATTCTCAGGTAGCGGCTTTAGTTCAGGTGCGGGTGGAACAACAGTCGAAGGAAAAGGGAAAGGCGGGAGTTGATCAACATCAATCTCCTCAAATGGTGTTGTTTGATGGTAATCATCCCTATAGAGGTCCATGGGTAGAGATGGTGATGGGTCAGAACAGTCATTACAGGATTGGTGGTCCAAGACAGAATTAAGGGTGAGGCATTCCTCGACCAAAGGTTCCACAGGATCATGTTCCTTGATACAGTCACAAGCAAAAGACTTGGTCGCCTGGAAGATATGCAACTGCATTTTCTTATCTCCAAAGGCGATTTCCATACATCCCCTGTCACAATCGATGTTTGCCTTAGCCGTAGCTAAGAAAGGTTTGCCTAAGATTATGGGTGCGTTCTGTAGTTTTTCAGGGACTTCCATGTCGAGCACCAAGAAGTCGACCGGAAAATAGAAGTTCTTGACCCACACAATCACATCGTCGACAACCCCCTTCGGGGTCTTCATAGATCTATCAGCCAACTGGATGGTGACAGGTGTGGGTGGTAACTCTTCGAAACCAAATTGGTGGTACAGGGTTATTGGAATCAGATTGATGGAAGCACCTAAGTCTAGGAGTGCTCTATCAAATGTCATGTCCTCGATATTGCAGGATATTAGGGGTGCTCCTGGGTCAGTTCACTTGAGCGGAAGGTTGCTTGATATTACGGAACTTGCTTACTCTGAGAGCACAACCTTCCAAGGTGCTTGAGGTCATGGCTTACGTTTGGGTGTACAAGCATCCTTTAGAAACTTGGCATAAGCCGGGATGTACTTGATGGCTTCGAGGAGCGGAATATTAATCTGAACCTACTTAAAGATCTCCAAAAGCTCCTCAATTTCCATAACACTTTTCTTCTTCTTGATTGTCTCCAAGGCCTCGGGGTAGGGTGTCTTAACATGGATAGGATTTATTTCTGGGTCCTTGGGTTTTTCCAGTGCCTCTTCTGAGTCGGGTGTTTCAGATGGTGAAGTCTCGGGAAGAGTCGGCCATTTGGGATCCTGGGTTTTGGTGTCACTTCTCAAGGTTACTGCATTTGCAGAGGCATTGGGACCATGGGTTGATCCTTAAGAAGATGATGACAAAGAAGCATTGAACCCAGGGGGTATTTGTGGGGCTGGCTGGACCATGTGAGCCTGCCCGGGGTTGCCCTGGAACCCTTGCGAATTGGGGCCTCTATTAATCATGTTTCGCGGGTTTGGTTGTGGTTGGGATGGCAGGGATCCTTGTTGTTTACAGTCCAACAGCTGGCTTAACTGTCCCTTTACTAAAGCCATTTCCTTATGATGTTTCTGGTTCATTTCAGCCATCATCTTTATCAGGGTGTCCATTTGGTTTTGTGGGGGAGGGGCTGCCCTATTCGGATTGTATGGGGGTCTAACTGGTGGTCCTTACTGATAGGGGGCAAGTTTGGTTGTTGGTTTGGCCTGGGCTGGTTCTGGAATTGAGGCGGTTTCTAGTTTGTCCAAGCAAAGTTTGGGTGATTATGTCAGCCGGGGTTGTAAGTGTTGGAGAAAGGGTCAGGTTTAGCATAACCTTGGACAGCCTATGCATCTTCAAGGATGGCAGATGTCGAGGGGGAGGGAGGAGAGTAATCAAGGGTTGAGGGAGCAAAGGTCCCTCCCTGGAACATGGTCAAGGGTTGTTCCAGGTTCAGTTGGCTTAAGGGCTGGACCAGGTCAACATTGTGAGCTCCCTTTGCCAGGGAGAAGGTCTGTAATGGGTTCCTAGTTTGGTTCAGTAGCTCATCTATCTTTTTATCCACCAATTCCACTCGATCTAATTTCTTGGCAATGATATCCTTGTCAACCATTCCAGAATTTGCTTGTACCTCATAAATCCCACCACGAGGTTGACTGGATCGGCTAAACTGGGTCATAGAGGCATTGTTGAGCAAATTTTCTCTCATAGACTCAAAGAGCTCAAATGCGCTCTCCTCATCTTTGTTTAGGAAGTTCCCCCCGCATGAGGCATCGACGAAGTTCCGTAGGTTGCTATGCAGACCGTGGTAGAAGATCTAGGCCAATTGCCACCTTGGTACTTCGTGGTTTGGGCATTTCCTTAAAGTTCATTAAATCTTTCCCACGCCTCATGGAACTGTTCCCCACCCTAGAGTGTAAAGGTAGTAATGGCTCTTCTGAGGGCATTGGTCTTTCCTATGGGGAAGAATTTCTTTAAGAATGCATGCCTCAGTTCTTCCCAGGTGGTGATGGGTCTACCTAGGGTTCTAAGCCAGTGAGATGCTTTGTCTTTTAGCGAGAAGGGGAACATCTTAATCAAAGCAATGTCAAGGCTAATGTTCCTAGGTTTCACAGTTCGAGCTATCCAGTCAAGATCCTCTAGGTGCTGGAAGGGATCTTCATTTGAGCTTCCATGGAAGTGGCTCTGAATCAGACTCAGGACATTTGGTTTTAGCTCAAAATCATCTCCCCCTTCGGGGATCCTAAGGTGCGGCTTGACTTGAATAGCAGAAGGATTGTAGAAGTCGCGGAGGGGCCTAGGTTGGTCCTGGAATGGTGGTGGATCAAGTGGCGGTTGCCCTTGTGGGTCTTGGAAAGGTGGTGGTGGTTGCCCTTGTGGGTTCTGCAATCGATGCATGGCTTGCATGATAGTGTGGATCTGTTGCTGCTGAAGCCGGTGGTTTGCGTTAATCTGGGCTTGGATGATGGCCATTGTGTTTGGTGGGGGTTGGTCCTCAACCTCATCTACCTTAGGTTTAGCCATGTCTCTAGCAGAATCAGGTCACCTGGATTCCCGTCCCAAAACAAACAATTCGGGATGCAGTGATCGTCTCCTGTGCATACACTAGAGAAGAACAGGAGGGGGTGTGGAGAGCGACAGATGCGAGAAGTGTGTGTGTACAACCAAGCAAACAAGCCTAGTTCTTATGGTGTATTCCTTAGGGGACCTAGAAATCTCCAAAAGGGCGATCAAGTCCGTAACCACTGAACTCCCCTTCCCAAAGCTAATATGGTCAGGTTGATTACGAGGGGATCGTAGGGAAGGTTCTTCCTTTGGCTTGCACCGCCATTTCCATAGATCCCACAACCGCGGTCTTTTGACACTTCCCCACAGCCTAGTCACCAGATTCTACTAAGGGAATGAAAGCCAAGTGCCCAACGAACAAAACCACACCTCTCGAGACTTAACCCAGTCCTGCCTAGGGCACGTCTACTCTGTTTTAAAAGGGCTAGGATAGTGCTTGTACTAGGGTTATGTGATGAGGCGTTGATTGGGGTAGTGCCTCTTAGTTTTCCAATTCCAATGTATGTGCTCCTATCAAAACATGGTTTTCAAGCAAGGATTTTTTTAAGATGTGGTGTCTTTTAATGTTTCATCTTTACTTTTGTGTCTTTTAGGATTGACGTGTCTTAATGTTTTCAGACAAGTTTCAGGTGGGCACGTCAAGTTTTGCACACAATTGGTGAAAGTAGATTTCCTTTGATGTGAAAGGGCTCTAAAACCCTAATATACTCATCCTAGTGATCATGCAGCTTCTTTTGGATGAGTCGATTTTAGGGGTGAGTGGTGCGGCCCAAGTCAAGTCATGGTGGCTTCGCAAACACCACTCAAAAAGAAAGATAAACACTCCAAAAAGATTAGGTCTTAAGAATGTTAGAGTGTATATGTATATATATATATTTTGTTGGGTGATGAGTGAAGGATGTGGATCAAGTAATCATACACCACGCCAAAATTTTTTTCGATTTTACAATTTTTTTAAGATTTTTTTATTTAGGCAAGCAAACAACCATGGGTGAAGAGTTACTCACAATCAGTCCTTGCTGCACTTACTCCATCTCTACCGTCACGAGCTGCGCTGCTTCGCCGTCCAAGCACCGAGTTCCTGCAACCATGAAGTAGAGGTAGAAAATGCGTTAGATGATGTGAGCATGGATGTAAATGGAAGTGACAAAATAAATCCGTAGCCTCCCTGGCAATGGCGCCAAAAAATGACGTGCGGAAGACACGTAAGTTTAAAAGGGTCGTTATAGCTTGCGCTCGCAACGTCGATTTTAAATGAAGAAATGGACGTGAGTCCAAGTGTCGATCTCAGGAAGACGTGAAAACCAGACTTTTCTTGTCACTTAGTGTCACGGAAATGACGGGTTTTTGCTTACGAGAAGACGTGGGTGAAAATCGAGTGAGAGAGAGAAAGAGAGAGAGAGAGAGAATAGGGTAAGAATCTTTCATTCACAACATGCAACTTAAACATAAAAGCGGGCAAGTAACTAGATAGGAAACAACTTCATTTGACATGCAACTTTGGTTTTATAATTACAACACTAGATAAATGCTTAAACACAAGTAAAGTAAAGCTTAAGATAAAGAGGGAAAGAGAGAAAGAAGATGGTGGGGTGGCCACGGCGGTGGAGAGGGGCTCCGTCGGTGGCTCGTCGGCTCCGATGATTACAAAGAGAGCTAATGGTGGCTAGGAGTGGGGTAGAGCACTTGCAAGTGAATTCAATGCCCTCCATGAGTGGTTGGATAGAGTTTATATAGGCAAAAGGGTTTTCTAATTCAAGTATGGGCTTTAGCGACATCTGGGACGTCGCTGAACCCATACCAAATCTGTCGGTGTAGCCCCCTTCGCCTGCCGGTCGTCAGTGTGCCCTGTGCTTCCTCTGTGGCAATCCACGTGCGCGTGTTGTGAGCTGTCCGATCGAAGATCGAACGGCTAAGATCTCGCGAAGGGCACGCTTGCGGATCGCTGCTGAGGCACGTGCTTCTGCCGCGTCATCGCACGCGTGAGCATCCGCACGCATCCGTTGCGCCGCACGGCTCGATCTTTGCCTTTGCTGCTGATCGGGTGGCTCAATTTTTCACAGCGTGCCTTCTCCTTCCAATTGCTGCGTAGCGCGATTCGATCCTGCGCCGGATGCGAGGGCATGGAGCAGTCGACCACTACGCTGTCGCAGCGGATTGTCGCGGAGAGGGCGGGTGCGCGGGCGACTCTTAGCCATTTGATCGAAGATCGACGGCTGAGAGTTATCCTCCGGGGGAAGGCAAAAGCGGGCGGTGGTGAGGATCCGATGAGCAGGCGCCATGTGGTGCACTGTGGGCCGTTGATCATAAGATCAACGGTCAAAACTTCTTGGGCCCATTGCAGGAGCTCTGGATGTCTAATTTGGCCGATTTCAAGTCCATTGGACTCCGTTCATCGCTCTAAATCCATTAGTGTGGTCCGATTGCTCATCTGAGGCCTATTTTGACATGTTCTTGTACACATGGCCGTTAATAATGCATTATAAGCAATTTTGATGTGCAATGCATGCGATGCTCCTATTCCTATTTATGGTGTGTTATCTGTGCATTTTGCTCTTAAGATAAACCCCAATTGATAGAATTATCACCCCAAGATGCGGTGTTATCAGGAGGACTCATGCTTAGTAGTGTTTGAAGGAGGTTGGGGTGGTGGAGGATCACCCCGTCCCTCTCCAGCTCGCCCAGCACTACGGCGACTCCCCTGTCTCATAAAAAACTACCCCTCCACATCCTTAGGAGGAGGCGGCGAAGGAGGTGGCTGCTACTGAAACTCCTCCCGCATGATGTCTCTGATTAGCTAAGCGAGGTCTTGGGACTGGATGCCCTGAAGGAGGGGTGGAGCGACCCCTACCTCAGATCCAGCACATCTGCCCCCATGACCACGCCCACGGTCACACCTGCGGCTGGCCCCACGAGGTACACGACGAGGCATCCCCCTACAGGGAGATGGAAAGAAACAAAGATCATTATTGACACAAGACTAAAATATGACTCAAAGGCAGAGATCAAGATAACATGTTGTGATGGCTATCCAAGCTACAAACACATGAGTGGTTACTTCTAGGCCATTTGGTTTATTTCTTAGGATGACCTTGCTCTGATACCATCTTGTTACTACCTAAACCCGGCTCCTCATGGAATCTGGGAAACGCCTGCCTTGACTAATCCCAAGACCTAGTCATCCATTGAGAAATAAGCCAAAAGTATAAATATAGCATTCCACATATGCAATATAGCTAAGCATTCAATCAAAGCCGGAAAGTAGAACAATAATATGAAATAGACATCATGTCACAGGAGAAAAATAGAATTCACGTCTAGCCATCACAACTGAAATTGAAAGGCATAAAACATGGCTACTAGTTCCAACAAGAAGAAAGAAAAGTACCATAAAGACAATAAGCTGAAAAGCGACTAAGGCTGGGCTTGACTAGGTCCAACACCCTCTGCAGCCGGTGGTACTGGCTGCTCACCTCCCTGATATGAACATAAGTAGCAAATGTCAGCTAAACGCTGAGTAGAGTGGCAACTTAAGAATATTTAATGAATTTAACTATTAAAAGCAGTAAACTATTTATGCAGTTTCAGTTATTCATGCAGTTAACGTTTGATTCTATTCATAATCACTAGTTGTTTAGTATTTAGGCATTCTAGTAAAGGTCCATGTCATCACTTGATTCACATGTTTCCTATGGGAACGATCTCGTTGCAGCTTTCCCGCAATACAGGATGTACACGTGGCACTCTCTTGGCAATGAGAGTACCTCATGGTAGTCCTACACCCGGTCTACCATCCTAGGGTCACGGTCGCGATGTAGCGGTGACTACGGCATGGGCGATAGATGCACGGGTAGCTATCCCGCATTGGCACGTGGTCAATCCTTTCTGCTAGCGGGTACTATCTAACATACAACACATAATAGAACAGGGGCCACGTCCCTCACCAGTCTGCGTACCCTCGCCTATCTATCCCGGTTTGCCTAGTGGTCCCAACAAGAGTCAGTGTAGGGAGGCCATTCCTTTCCTGAGTCCCAACCCAAGGGGAGGCTATCTCTCTCCCTACACAAAAGTGACAGTAGCTCTCCTCGATACCATGTACAAGAGGGCCAACTCACTTTCTGTACCCAAGTCCAACCAATAGTCATGCCTGTATAGACGAGATTATTCAATCATACATCAAAGTTTCCATGTCACACCAATTTAGCTACTTTTCTAGTTCCCCGTAGGGTTCGTTCATAGTACTCGTTTCACACCAACAAGTTGCATGTATCTTTATTCTCATTCAGGTTTCAATCATGGAAATAGGCAATTCGTAATATAACCGTAAAAACATTTAACTACATCATTCGAGTTACCATTTTTTCATAATGTGGAAATGATAATCATGCATATTTAAGTTATGTCAATCAAGGTTCATGTACCTAACGTAAACATACATCATTCTCAATCCTAGGGTTCATTTCATGGCTTCGGTTTCAGGCAGAGATCTCTAGTTTCACATTCACTTAACAAAATCAATCAAAGTAGTAGAGAAAGAACACTCTACCAAGGGGTACGGGTGATATGGGGGCACCAACGATAGATCCCAACGCCTCTGCAGGTCCCATGCGCTCTACGGACTGGAGGCTTACACCAATTTAATGGTCATATAGGGCATCAACTTTGTTGTCAAACATTTCAGTACGTAAAATAGGCTCAAAATAGTGTAGGAACAACTCTAAGACGTAGTACAACCTACAAGCCTTCCAACGATACCTTGTTCACGTGATTTTGACCTCATTTGGGCCCTGAACCGGTCCAAACACTCCTAGTTCACCTGAACCGGACCAGGCGGGCTGGTCTGGCTGGACCAGTCGCCTGCCTGCAGCAGACGCTTGCACTAACTGAGATCAGACATCTGGGGTGAGTCCCAGACATCTTGAATGTGTGCAGGAACTTGCCTAGTTCTCCTGCTTCTCCTCCCGTCGTCTGCTAGCTCCTACGGCTGTCTGAGGGTGCAGTTGGACGTCTGACACCTCTCCCAGTCGTCTGGGGTTGCAACCAGACATATGACACCACCTCCCGACATTCAAAAGCACCTCATTTATCGAGCGTGTGTGCTTTCCCAACACCCTTCTCCCTTGCGCAGCTTGCCTCTCCACACGAGAACGATCTCCGAGCCTATACATGACACAGGTGCCTCGGACAGGTCTCACCTCGGGTCCTATGTGCGCCTGGACATTCGAAGCTCATTGTGGATGTCTGCGGATCCCCCTGGCCATCTGCAAGACATCGTAGATGTTTGATGGGAGATGCGCGTGCAGCGCCTCCTCGTGGCTCACTCCACCTTGTCTGTTGCGCTCCACCTCGCGCCTTGAGCTGCAGTAGTTGCACGACCCTCCTCTCCTACTTCCCTCTCCCTCTCGGTCTCTCCTCTCCCTCTCCTTCACTCACTGCAGGTGGTGAAGGTGGCACCGCAGGATACAAATGGGAGGATAGGGGTGTGGAAAACGAGGAAAGGGGGGTTTTTAAAGGGTTGGGGGTAGGGTTTTAGGGCCTGCTGGGTGGAGAAAAAGTGTGGAAAAATTGCAAAACTAGTCCTAGGTTCTTAGGTTTGTTTATACGGGGTCAAACAAGTGAGAAGTAGGGGTGTAAAATTTATGATAAGACCCCTATAATTTAGGGGAAAGCCCAAATGGCCTTTGGAGAGGGTCATTTCACACGAACCCAAGAATAACTTAGCCTAGATTAAATTCCTTTTACCTAAGTTAAAATATCCCTTCTACCAAATGAGATTAACTCCTATTTTCATGAGTTACCCAGTTGTGAAACTAAGCCTTAAAATACATTGACAAATGAAAATGTTACAAATTTTAATGAAGAGATTGAATTAAATCATAAGAAAAAAAATATTACAACTTAAATATGTACCGATACCTAATATTTAAAAAAATATAACATAAATTTTGGACCTAAAAAATTTGAAGGCATAAGTAAAACGACAAAATCCCTACAATTTGTTAATTTTAGCATTTCCTTTTTCTAAAATCTCATAACAAATGGTGACTTTTAATGCTCTATCTCCATATTTGTATCCTTGTCTATCTCTTTTCTTCTTGTCCTCGTTCCTCTTAGGCTCATTTGTTTCATCGAAATAGGAGGAATGGAAATAAAACTTCCCCTTTTGATTCCATTCTCATTTTTGGATGGCCAAACTAAGGTGGGAATCATTAATCCTAGGCATCATTGATTTCCATGATCGTAAGAGTACTTAATGACACTAACCCTCCCCCTATACTACAAGAGAAATTACTATTGGCAACCTTTAACTTGCAACGGTTGTGAAACTGTCGCTAATAGTAGATAGTTAGCGATGGCTATGTATTCCAATCTCGCTACTTAGCATCATGATTTTCTTAGAAATTTGGCAATGGTTAAGTAGAATCCACCGCTAATGCGTATCGCCGCACAAAATATCTACAGAAGCGTGGGAATGGGAAGAATCTATTATTCATTCCCATTGGTTGTCATTGGTGATGGTTTATCGATCAACCATCGACAATTATTCATTAAAGTTGTCATTTGCTTTTTGGCAATGGTTGATTCGTTCATTCGTCACCAATTGTGAATGCAACTCTTCCTGTGCGCCCCTTTCCCCCCCTCCCTTGAAAGCTTCTCCCCCAAATCCCCTCCTCTCAAGCTCTCGACCTCCCAAGCGGCCATCGCTTCCTCCCTGCGCCGTTGACTCTCCCCTCCTCTAGTGAGCAACACTCGTCGTTTCCAGCCACGACCACCACCCCTCGTACCTCCCTTCGTGCCCTCCCTATGCCCTTGCACCCCCGCGCCCTCCTCCCCACACTGCCTCCCTGCTCGCGCCACCCCCGCACCCTCCTCTCCTCCACCGCCCCTCCCTTCCTCCTCCTCCTCCCTCAACCATCCGCCTCCTCCTCCACACTGTCCCCTCCCTTTTTTTTATTTATCTTTTAATTTTTTAAATTTAAATTTACTTGTAAATTTATTTTTGGAAATTAAATTTACCTGTGAAATAAATTTTGTTAAATTTACATGTAATTGATTGTAATTATTCATTTGTTGGAAATGTTAATTTTGTTTTATTTTATCAATTGCATGTATTTGGCAAATGTTGATGTAAATTAAATGTGTTGCAAGTGTTGTTTGATATAAATTAAATGTGGGATGTGCCTACATTTGTAATATTTTCATGTAATTTCTATTGTGCTAAATGTGGGGTGTGTCCACATTTATTGCTTGTTTTAAATGTTTGATTATCAACTCTTAGTATTACATACACTTGCACAAATTTAGAAGCACTTCATGACAAACAATAGGAATTTTAAACCCTAGGTTACAGGTTGTGGGAGGGATATAATTGTGTCAAAATACTAGCCCGTTGAGACTTATGATCATATTATATGGATAATGCAAAATGTGTGTATACTTATATGCACGATGCGTTGTCGTTATAACATGTTGTAAGTATCATTGTCTTTAATTCAGAAAGTTTTGAACTATGGGGGGTCCTTGAAGATTTGATCACAACTTAGGGTTACTTGTTACATGGAACCGATGTCTGGAGGAATTGCGATAATTTCTTTTCACTTTTCTCCGGTATACCAACTGATCTTATCTATGTTCCTAAAGTACCCTTAAATGGGAGTTATTGAGAATGTAATTAAGGTTAGTCTTAGGAGGTATATTGGAGAAGTGCGAGGAGATGCTACCGAAATTTCTATAGATGCCGGTTATATGTAACGTTGTAATCAAATCTTCAAGGATGGGCTATTACAGTAAAAATCATAATAAAAATACAAACACATATATAACATGTCAATGTCTGTTCATAATTAGTGGGTGATTTAGGTACATTTAAGAGTAGCTTTTCTTTCTTGTAGATGTTTATAGATATAATATGACAATAACTTGAGAACTTTATATCTGTTAATAATTATTTAGATCACTATGGACAAGTCTTGGATTAGTTCAAGAAATTCATATTACATTCGATATAAGAATAGAGTGAAGGATTTCTTCGATTGGGAATTTCATGATGATAGGAAATCATCCAAATGAGAGGAACTTCTACAGTTGATTTTCTGTCCCTGTCGAAGGTGTTTAAATGGAGAAGTACATGATTGTAACACTGTTTTAGAGCACATAATCTGTAATGGTTGATGGCAACATTACACCAAGTGGATTGCTTATGGAGAATTCATTGTAGAAACTTATGAAACTAATTCAATGAATGTTGATGAGGAGCATACTGATAATATTGAAGGTGACGGAATCGAGGAGATGTTGGATGAACTTAGAGTAGCTAATAACATTGTAAACGATGGTAGGATGTTACAAAGCTGTAACAACTTTTACGATGCTATTAAGATAGCTGATGAACTGATTGCTCCTAGTGTGGGCTCTATATCAAGGTTGGCATTTCTATTAAAATTATTTCAGATAAAGGTTATCCATAGAGCCACATCTAAATTATGTCCGAGGTACTTGAATTTATTAGAGAGCTCATATCTAAGCCTAAAGGTTATCCGGAGTTGTGGTATGATGAGAAGAAAAAGATTAGGGTACTGGGTTTGAATTGCGAAAAGATTGACGCTTGTCTGAATGATTGCGTATTGTTCAGAAGTGAATATGCTGGTCTTGGTACTTGTCCGGAGTGTGGTGCATTAAGATATAAGGTTGGAAAATCTACGAATCAACATGGCAAGAAACAGGCAAAAAAGATCCTACGATACTTTCCATTGATTCCTAGGCTTCAATGCCTACTTATATCAAGTAAAACTGCGAAATGGATGAAATGGCATGAGCAGAACAAATCACGAGATGGCAGCATTCATCACCCCATAGATTCTGATGAGTGGATAAAATTTGAGAACAGACATATATCATTCACGTAGGAATCACGTAACGTAAGATTGAGCCTTCCAAGCGACGGATTTAATCCATTTAAGAATATGTATCCGTCATATTCAACATGACCAGTGGTGGTAGTAACTTACAACCTACTTCCTTGGTTGTGCATGCGATCGTCATTTATGATACTAACATTGTTGATCGCAGGCCCAAAGTAACCAAGAAATGCTACAGATATATACTTGCGACCATTGGTGGATGAATTGAAACTATTGTGGGATAACGGTATTCAGACATACAGCGTAGGAAAGAAAGGATTCTTTACGATGCCTACTGCATTGCTATGGTCTATCAATGACTTGCCATCATATACAAATCTGTCTGATTGGAGTACAAAAGGAAAATTGGCATGTCCAATGATGTAAACACATCTATTTGGGTTAAAATGCCTATTCATGCATGTTCCTAGGCTTAGATTTGCATTTCATGTTATAAATATTGCATAGCATGCATCATTCTACATTTAGAGTAGTTGTATATAATTTAGGTTAATTACATCCTTTTTGTGGTCAAGAGAGAAGGATATTTATTTCGGATCCTTGGATTGACAATCCAACTGTACGGATCTATTCAAGACGACGATCGGAGTCCAATGCCTCTGAAATTGCCTCGATCGGAGTCCTAGCACCATATGCAGTCTGAGGAAGATCAACGACCAAGAGACTAGGTGGCATAATTTGGAGCTTCAAATGACAAATCCGATTGTGCGGATAGATTCAGGTCGACGATTGTAGCCCAACGGCGCGAAAATCGACTCAATCCGACATCTGTAGTAGCCCCTACAACAAAAAGAAGATGGACGACCTAAATCGCGCCACGTGGTGCAACCCAGGCCACCCATGTGCACGCACACGCCACCGCACTGGCGCAGCAGCGCTGCTGCACACGTGCACGTAAAGGCATGCATGCGCACAACGCAGTGCCAGCGCGTGAGCGTGCACGTGCGCCAACTCAACGACAGCGTGGGCGCGTGGGCTGTCTTCAACGACGTTTGGGGCGGATCTTTAGCGACATTTATGACCATCAGTAAATGTCCTATATACGAATTTGATTCTTTCCTCCACTATAAAAGGACCCCTACCCCTCCCATTTTTCTTCATCTCTTCCTTTCTTCCTCTCACCACCTCCAAGGCTCTAGAGAGAGCTTGTCCCAAGCTTGGGATGCTCCTCTAGAGTAGAAAATCAAATAGTTTTTCCTCCCCTCATCCCCATTCGTGGAGCAACTCGTGGTTGTCCTCTCACCGCCTTTCGGAAAGAAGATCCTCGCTACGACGCCGTCTTGCCCCATCCTCCGTCCTCCGGCTATGTCCTCCTTCATCCCTCAACTCACCACCTTCCTCCAGGCGACGTCAGAGCGAGTCATCCTCCGAGCGACCGTCGAGGGGGATTTCTCACCTCTTTCTATCTTTTTCCCTTTCGCAGTATAGATTTTTCCACTTTCGTAGTTGTAACAAACACTTGCTTATGAATAGATGATTATTTCTCTCTCTCTCTCTTTCTCCCTCTCTCTCTTATATTTTTGCAAGTAGATTCGCTAGATAAGCAATTGTTGATATGATCTCTTGCCTATTAAAATACCAAAAAAATTAGAAAAGATAAAAATGACAAAAAGAAAGAAAGTGAAGCGTGGATTTTTATAAAACCAAACGTTTGCCTCCCCGTGTTCGACCCTGGACTCACTGTTTACGCGGCTAGATCGTGTTTTAACAGATATCTCACTGTAATATAGATGAACTCTCCGCGAAAACAAATAAAAATTTATAACTCGAAAATCAAAGTATCCGAGGTCGAACACAGGGAGCAATTTGAGTATTCCAAAACTTGAGAACACAACTTTTAATAAAAAGCAGTGACTAGTTCAACAAAAATGACAGGATAATGTTATTGAGAAAATGCTCAAAAAGAATTGGATGTCTGATATTGTATAGTTGGACATTAGGACTTTTCAATCCTAAGAAATTTTACATTAGGATCTGAACACAAAGATCCCTCAGGTCTTTGGACTTAATTAGCCTGTGTATCTACTAAAATGTGGATTTGTCTTTGAGTTCTCACCATCTTAATTCTATTATAATTGGAATAAATAAGTTTGGGTGATAAGTACATGACTTGTCAACCAACCCTCTGATTTAAGGGAATTTTGAGTTTTAAGCATCTACACACTTTCTTTGCACTGACTCGTTGCTCAGCGATTCTAACGGAAATTGGGTAGCTAATGAACCTTCTAGGGTGATATGGCTGGCAAGTTATCGTGGGTAACAGCCCATAGGTAGGTTGTCTAGAGCCCAGTCACTGGACTTTTCTCTTTTTGCCGCCTTTAGGTAAATCTTAGACCAGGGAAGCCACCTACTTAAAAAAAAAAAAAAAAAAAACTGAGAACAGGAGAAAAGAACAAAAAGAAATAAGCCACACTTCGCCGCATGAGTATGGCTGGCAAGTTGTCGGTGGTAACAGCTCATCGACCGGTTGTCCAGAACCCAGCTCAGAAAATGCACTAAAAATTCCCAAAACACTCAGGAAGAAGCAGAGAAGTAGAATAAACCGGGGAGATATACACTGGATTCACCCTTGTGTTGACCCCGTAAAAAAAATAAAAGTAGGGAGAAAGCTACCGGTTGTAAAGATACACCTTTAGGCAGAATTCTGGTTAGGTCACCTAGAGGCATAGAAATCCGAAGTCCGTTCTAACTGCCGGTCAACGAGTCTATCACAATCACAATAAGATGCTTAAAACTTAGGGTTCTCATCAAATCTTGGGTGAGTTGAATGGCCATAGAAAGCCACTCTTAAACCTTAAAAGTTGAAAATCCAAAAAAAAAAAAACAAAAAAAACAAAAAAAAAAAATTAGAAAAGAGTAAAAAGAGAAAAAGAAATGTTTCTTTGAATAAGGCGAGGCTTGAGGCGGTCTGCATTTTGGCTAATACCCGGGCACTATTGTGTCTTTGAAAGTTCAGTTCCTAAGTAGACAATTTCTTAATGATTGAAAATAACTCAGGTCCAAATAATCTAACTTAATTCTTTTATAAATAGCATATAGTTTTGCTAGGGACTAGCAAAAGGTAGGCATGGGGGTATGATGTAAACACATTTACACTACTTAAAATGTCTATATATGCATGTTCTTAAGCATAGGATTGCATTTCATAATATAAATATTGCATAACATGCATCATCTTGCATTTAGAGTAGTTTGAATAAAATGGAGGTTAATTGTCTCCTTTTATGTGCTTGGACAGGGCAAACATTTTATCGGGGCCTCGGATCAAAGATCCAACCGTATGGATGTGATCAGGGCGACGATTGGAGTTCAACGACTCCAAGATCGCCCTAATCAGGCATCCGTAGCATCAGATAGAGACCGGGGAACCCTAGAAGATCAAGGGCCAGGATGGTATAAATCCACACTTCAGATGACAAATCCGACCGCACGGATGAATTCGGATCGACGATCGCAGCCCAATGACACAAAAATCGAGTCAATCCGACATCCGTGGCACCATCTACAACTTCCAGAAGATGGACGGCCAAGATGGCGCCACGTGGTGCCATCTCAGCTGCCCAAACGGCCGCATGCATCCTGTGGCCACCCGCGCTTAAAACATGCGCTCGACCATCCGCGCCCCGCAGCGCAGCGGTCGAGCGCGCTTACGCGAGCGCGGGGCGCGAGTTCGAGCCGCGGCGAGGGAGCCGAAGGCAGATTGAGCGGGCGCGGATGAGCGTCAGATGGAGATCCAACGGCCACGCGCGCTCAATCAGGACGACGCGCGATTGGACGCCCGCGTGGACGCGCGATCGCACGTGCAGGCGGGCGGGCGGCAGCGGTGAAGGCGCGATTTTAAGCCGTCCGATCTCGCGATCGGACGGCTGAAAATCAATAGAAGCGCGTAGGCGTTACACGCGCGGGCGGCTGAGCGGGCGCGCGTGGGCGCGGAAGCGACGCGCGCGCTGGGGGCTTTAGCGACGGTTTCATCCGTCACTAAAGACCCCTCATTTATTGTTTTGAAGTTGTAATGTCCATTTTGCCCCCACTCCTTGCAACTATAAAAGGAGACCCCCTCCATACGAAATTCTCATCCCTTCCTTCTCCTCTCTACCTCTCCAAAGCTCAAGAGAAGCTTGTCCCACACCCGGGATGCTCCTCGCGAGATAAAGTCTAAATTTTCATTCCCCTTCGGAAGTGGATCTTGCGACGACGACGGCATGCTGCTCCGTTCCCGCTCTTCTGCTTCGTCCTCCCTCGTCCTGCTCCGTTCTCGTTCGTCCAGACGTCGTTTCGTTCGGCTCGTCCTTCAAGCGACCGTCGAGGAGGATAACTTCTCTCTCCCATTCTTATTTACAGCTTTTCTAGTGTAGAATTTTCCTGCTTTATAGTGTAATTGATTTCCCGCTTTCCAGTGTAACTTTCATTTCGTTTGCTTGTATAGACAATTGAAATATTGAATGCATGTTCTCTTTCTCTCTCTCTCTCTCTCTCTCTCTTAGTTTGATAGCTCCATTGTAATTATTTCGCCTTGTTTATCAAAAATCCTAAAAAAAACATAATTGCGAATATAGATCAACGCAGCCTCCCTGAGTTCGACCCGGAATTCTTTTTCGGTATAAATCTTATTTGTTGAATACGAATTCTTCGCTTTCGAACTACAACGACAGGTTTTTCCAAAACCAAACACGTTACCGTAGATTCGTAATCGTTCAACATTTTGAGGATTAGAAAAACTGGGATCAAAGGCCCCAGTTGGGAACCCATGGGGTTCCGAGAAATGCTGACTCATAGGTTTAGTCGCATCGAGTTGATTCACGAACTCCCGTCCAGAAAGAGCTCGTGAAGAATGGAATCCCGAATTTTGGGATTGAGTGGATTGAGAGTTGTTCATAGAATTGCCAGCCATCCACTCTTCCATTCTTTTAGCAACCAAGTCCACTTTGTCAAGTTTATTACAAATCAATTCCATATCAAATGAATGAGAGTCATGGACTTCATTGACATTTGATCTGGGTTGTTGGGACCGGTTAAAAGTATCCATGGAGGCATGATTAATTGAATTCTCACTCATTTCCTCAAATAAATCATGTGCACTATCTGCATCTTTATTGAGGAAATTGCCTCCGCAAGAAGCATCCACATGGTTTCTGAGTTGCTCAGTCAACCCATGATAGAAAATCTGCACGAGTTGCCATTTCGGCACCTCGTGGTGTGGACACCTCCGCAATAAGTCCTGGAATCGCTCCCAGGCCACATGAAACTGCTCCCCCGGCCGCTGGGTAAAAGTAGTGATTGCCCGTCTCAAAGCATTGGTACGACCGACTGGGAAAAATTTCTTCAGAAAGGCCGATTTCAACTCATTCCAAGTTGTAATTGGTCTTCCTATTGTCCTATACCAATGCGCGGCTTTATCCCTAAGAGAGTGGGGGAAGAGCCTCATGATCATTTGCTCCTCGTTTACATTTCGAGACTTGGTGGTTTGGACCAAAGTGGTCAAGTCCTCCAAGTGTTGAAACGGATCTTCGGAGCCAAGCCCATGACAATGTTTAATCAGGCTTAACACCTAGGGCTTGATTTCTACGTCACCGGCTGGAATCTGGATGCCGGGACGTTCCCCGTAATTTGAAGGATCATAAAAATCCTTCAAGGGCTGAGCGCCCTGCATTCTCTGGAACCATTCTTGCATTCTCTACATTTGTTCCAGCTGCCTTCGAAATTCTTCCTGTGGATTTCCAGGCAGAGGAGGCTGTTGTTCGACCATGGGATCAAATTGACCAAAATCTAACTTGCGCCTCCTAGAATGTTCTAATGGTCCTTCCAATCGGGGATTCAATGACCGTCTTCCCAGCATAAACTAGGAGTAGGTCGGAAGGACCGGGGATAGGGACCCTGCAGCACAACAAAACAAGGCTGTCCTTAAGTGGGGTAGCCTAAGGATCTACTAACTCCCAACACCAGCCTTAAGACTATAACTGATTTACTCTACTTGCGTCTGTATAATCCAACCAGTTAGAAGGAGGGACTGGGGAGAAGGTTCTTCCTTTGGCTTTCGCCTCCGGTTCCTAGTGTACCCCCCAGCCGCAGTCGTTTGACGCTACTCCCCTAGCTAGACATCAGATTAATCAGTACAAGTAGGTTAATCAAAAACAATCTCAGACTAAGCCTTGAAGAGCGAATCAAACCTTAGGGCCAACGTCTACTCAATTTTATTACGGCCTGGGATTGTGGTGCTTATGGAATGTGATGGGCCCTTACAATTGATTGTGCCCTTAATGATTGATTGAAATTTGTGTAAGTGCGTGCACAACCAGGGTTTTCAA
This sequence comes from Thalassia testudinum, assembly GCA_037157565.1. Lineage (NCBI taxonomy): Eukaryota > Viridiplantae > Streptophyta > Magnoliopsida > Alismatales > Hydrocharitaceae > Thalassia > Thalassia testudinum. The sequence goes on along the minus strand of JAZHRO010000030.1, from coordinate 22,510,941 downwards.
GCAAGATTATTTATAATGTGTGAATTTTAATGTTCAAATCCTGCTTAAGTAGCTTTTAGGGTTTCAAAATAGGTGAATTGCAATCAAATTTCTAGGCAAACCAAGTTGTAAAACACGGGTGAAGATAGTTTTCCTTTAAAATCAGAAAGAAAGCGGAGTGCCTGGAATATACCTAGATTGAAAACCCTAAGGAGGAGCTACTTGATGAGTTGGTTTTAAATAAAGTGGTGCAACCCAAACAACTCAAACAATTGGCCACAATTGCACCACTAAGTTAGGAACTCAAAGATGGTTAACCTAGAATGATTTCTACTCTGTTATGTGTTGCTCTGTGTGTACCGGCTCCACAGATCAGAACCCGGTTGAGTAGAAAACAAATCAAGTTAATCAAGTGCCTTGAATGTGGGTGTGTGTTGTGTGTTTGTTGAAAGTTACCCCACAAAATTATCTTTTTGTTATTATTTTTTTTTATGAATGAGGGTGAAATGAGTGTGAGTAGAAATCCAAACAACCAAACTATTCCTATGATTTATGCAAACACCTAGGTTAATTGGAATTTGGATTTAATGTGGCGAATGAAATCTATGGAGGGGGAAAGAATAGGGGAGCACTTACAGTTGTCTTCAACTGCACTTTACTCCAGTCTATCGCTTGTTTATTCCTTGATGGAGGTCTCTGCAAAACAATAGACACAGGAGAAAGCTAGTTAGAAAACAAATAAAGTGCAAGAAATGCGAAGAAAAGATCGGAAATCGTTGCCTCCCCGGCAACGGCGCCAAAATGTTGAATGATTACGAATCTACGCTAACGTGTTTGGTTTTGGAAAAACCTGTCGTTGTAGTTCGAAAGCGAAGAATTCGTATTCAACAAATAAGATTTATACCGAAAAAGAATTCCGGGTCGAACTCAGGGAGGCTACGTTGATCTATATTCGCAATTATATTTTTTTTAGGATTTTTGATAAACAAGGTGAAATAATTACAATGGAGCTATCAAACTAAGAGAGAGAGAGAGAGAGAGAGAGAAAGAGAACATGCATTCAATATTTCAATTGTCTATACAAGCAAACGAAATGAAAGTTACACTAGAAAGCGGGAAATCAATTACACTATAAAGCAGGAAAATTCTACACTAGAAAAGCTGTAAATAAGAATGGGAGAGAGAAGTTATCCTCCTCGACGGTCGCTTGGAGGACGAGCCGAATGAGACGACGTCTGGACGAACGAGAACGGAGCAGGACGAGGGAGGACGAAGCAGAAGAGCGGGAATGGAGCAGCACGCCGTCGTCGTCGCAGGATCCACTTCCGAAGGGGAATGAAAATTTAGACTTTATCTCGCGAGGAGCATCCCGGGTGTGGGACAAGCTTCTCTTGAGCTTTGGAGAGGTAGAGAGGAGGAGGAAGGGATGAGAATTTCGTATGGAGGGGGTCTCCTTTTATAGTTGCAAGGAGTGGGGGCAAAATGGACATTACAACTTCAAAACAATAAATGAGGGGTCTTTAGTGACGGATGAAACCGTCGCTAAAGCCCCCAGCGCGAGCGTCGCTTCCGCACCCACGCGCGCCCGCTCAGCCGCCCACGCGTGTAACGCCTACGCGCTTCTATTGATTTTCAGCCGTCCGATCGCGAGATCGGACGGCTTAAAATCGCGCCTTCATCGCTGCCGCCCGCCCGCCTGCACGTGCGATCGCGCGTCCACGCGGGCGTCCAATCGCGCGTCGTCCTGATTGAGCGCACGCGGCCGTTGGATCTCCATCTGACGCTCATGCGCGCCCGCTCAATTGCGCCTTCCGCTCCCTCGCCGCGGCTCGAAGTCGCGCCCCACGCTCGCGTAAGCGCGCTCGATCGCTGCGCTGCGGGGCGCGGATGGTCGAGCGCATGTTTTAAGCGTCGGGCGGCCACAGCCGTTGGATCGTGATCCAATGGCGGAGAGGAGACGAGTGCGTGGTCTTCACAAGATGCATGCGGCCGTTTGGGCGGCTGAGATGGCGCCACGTGGCGCCATCTTGGCCGTCCATCTTCTGGAAGTTGTAGATGGTGCCACGGATGTCGGATTGACTCGATTTTTGTGTCGTTGGGCTGCGATCGTCGATCCGAATTCATCCGTGCGGTTGGATTTGTCATCTGAAGTGTGGATTTACACCATCCTGTCCCTTGATCTTCTAGGGTTCCCCGGTCTCTATCTGATGCTACGGATGCCTGGTTAGGGCGATCTTGGAGTCGTTGAACTCCAATCGTCGCCCTGATCACATCCATATGGTTGGATCTTTGATCCGAGGCCCCGATAAAATGTTTGCCCTGTCCAAGCACATAAAAGAAGACAATTAACCTCCATTTTATTCAAACTACTCTAAATGCAAGATGATGCATGTCATGCAATATTTATATTATGAAATGCAATCCTATGCTTAAGAACATGCATATATAGACATTTTAAGTAGTGTAAATGTGTTTACATCACCTTCAATCTCTTCTCTTTTTTGTTTGCTTTGCTCTATTGCAGCTATGGTTTCTTGTTTCTCCTTTTCTTTTTCTTCCTTAGCCGCTCCTACTTCTTCTTCCTTGTTTCTTCTTTTGCTTTCTCTCTTCTTGATTCTCTTCCTGCAGCTAAGTCCTGGCCTTTTTCTTTAGTTTCCTTCTTCTTTCTCTTCCTCCTCTTCCTTTACTTTCTTGCTTCTCCTCTTTGTCTGCCCCTTGATCTCTCTCTTCTTCTTCTTTCTCTTGCAATGGCTAAGTCCTACTTCCTTCTCTTGCTGCGCTTCTTCCTTCATTAGCGTCCTCTTCCTGCACAAGCACCACGCAACAAAACCCATTCCCCTACCCTCCCCGTGCATCTCTCTCTCTCTCTGTGTATCTCTCTTCGGTATGCTCTCCCAGAGCCGGGTTAATGGGTCGGTCGCGCGCTCGGGTCCAGGTGCACCAGCGTGGGTGTGGTGCGCGAGTGCATGGAGGGGTTAATTAGATCCGGGTGCCAAGTTCGCGGGTTATATGTCACGGACAAGGCGTGATAGGTGAGGCGAGGGACCTCACCCCAGTGAATTCGAGGCAAACAACAGAGAGCACAAAATCTACTTAAACCGCTCAAAGAGGTTATGACTTACTGAGGTGGGACTAAAAGTCCCACCCCCCTCTACTGACACTTGCAGGGGAGCGACTGCACAATCGGCGTAGCTGCAGGTGTCGCAGCACTTGTTACTAGGCTAGACTTACTCTCGCCCTCACTCCGCGCAGTCTGGAAGCCTAGGACCTGACGATTGTGGCCTGGAGCTAGAGAACAATCGAGCTTGAGTCATCGCTAATGGCAGATGGGAGCTCGACTCTACACGACACAAAAGGAGCCTTGCGGCTTTATCGGACCATAGGAGGACCTTCGCCGTGTCACGGCGAAGGTGAGGCGATAAGTGGCAGGCCGTGGGGCAGCCTAGGCGTGCGTGCCTAGGTCGCTCTGTGGCCGGATTTATGGGTTAGGTCGGGGGAAGCGTGGAGTGCGTGTGGCGACCTGTGGATGGGTGGAAGATGTTCAGTGGATTGTGGCGGTGGTTGTGAGGTTTGTGGCGAGACGTGTGGAGGTGTGGAGTGATGGATGCATCTCGCCAGAGGGTAGCTGGAGATGGGGAAGATGCGGGCGGACAGTGGCAGTCGAGGGGTGTTTTGTGAAATAGATTGAGGGAAAGGAAAGAGTGGAAGATGAGGAGCTTATCTGGAGTACTTGGAGCGAAGGGGAGGCAGAGGAGACAGACGGTGCATTTGTGTCGTCGTCGGAGAAGACGGCCCTGAGGGGGAGATAACGGCGACGAGGAGGACAGGAAGGTGGGTGCTGGTGCGGTGCGATGCGGAAGAACGAGGGGAAGTGAACCCTGATGCTCGTATGGCAGCAGAGCGATGAGAGGGAGGAGGAAAAATCGTCGGAGCTTGCGGGCTACTTGGCCAGAGAGAGGGGAGATGAAGTCTGGGGGAGTCTGCGACCAAAACAAGCTTGAGAGATTCGTAGAGGACCGAGGATCCTTTTATTTTTTGCTGGCCGAGCTTCTGGTGTGTGGAGGGCAAGCCTTCTACCATCGACTTCTCACCGGAGAAGGAAGGTAGTTGGAGATCCAAATCTCTCGTATGTTCGCACGAGAGATTGGATGCAAATCAAATATTGCAATTGAGCTCAGATGGAAGGGAATTCCTCAGAGAATCTCCCTTCCAAATCTGGGAGATCTCTGAGGAATCAGGGAGTATTCCCCCTCCATTCCTCACCGGAGATGGATTCCTCCCCATTAATGGTGGAGGGACCTATTTGTAAGAGTGGCGAGGAAGTTAGGGGGGTTTATGTAATGGTTTTCAAAAGATAGGGGCCAAAATGTAATTGGGTGTACTAATTTGCAAAGTAGGTCAAGATAACCTCCCCTTAGGTCCAAATTTTGGTACAAACCTAATTTGGGCCTAAGGAATCTAATGGTGAAGTTGGATTTTAGGTTTGACCATGTTTGACTAGATTTTTTACACAAAAACCCAAATTAGGTCAATTAATGAGCTAGGACCCTAATCTAGGTCAAAATAGGTTCCAAAGGTCAATTTAAAGGTTCTAAACCCTAGGGGATATTTTTCCATGAATTTTAGAGGGTTTACTTGATTTTTATATTGACCAGAACCTTGTTGAATTAAGCAGGTCGGTTTTAGGGTTACAGAATGTCATTTAATTCCTAGACTGCATATTAACCCATTTTTGACTGAACCAACCCACTTTTTATCTTATTCAGACCATTTAACCTATGTTTTGCCTCTGAGAAATCCCATTCATGTACTACAATGGTAAAATTACAGTTTTACCCTTTATTTCATGTTTTCTTCTCAGAACACTTATTCCTTGAATTAAGCCCTTCTCTAGGTTATGTAGGAGCTCTTATTCTCTTTCTTAGGTCAAAATGAGCTAGTTAGGGCTCATGATGAGGCTCTCATCACTCACTTTTCGAGTTTCAATTATAAATTTTATCTGATAGACGCATTTTGTGAGCTACGACTATGGGTCCTCCAAAACCCCAATTTCAAACTCACGAAACATGCGTCCATCATTTTGGCGCCGTTACCGGGGAGGCAACGGAATTTACTTTATTATTTTCTACGCTTCTTTGCATTTACATAGCACTAACCCTGCTTTTCTTTAATCTACTATCTTTCAGGTACCCTAGCATGGAGATCCAAGTATGGTAGACCGGAGCAAAGTGCGAGTAGAGTGTTTTGTAAGTGTCCCCCACATCCCCCCCCCCAGTCCATTTTGCCATAATCATAACCAAGACCTAATCTACTTAGGTATTCGCATAAACCCTAGGATAGACTTTATTTGTCTTGTTTGTCACCTTCACCCATCTCACCCACATCTTATAAAAAAGTAAAAAGATATTTTTTGTGGGACGAATCAATTTACACACTTTATAAACCCACATCAAAGGCACATAACTTGACTTGATTTTCATCTACTCGACCAGGATTCTGACCTATGGACCCGATACACAAATTCAACATATAAAAGAGTAGAAATCATATTAGGTTAACACTTTTTTGTGTGCCTTAATCGGTGGTGCATTTGAGCTGATTGATTGAATTGTTTGGGCCGCACCACCTAATCTAAAAGAGGTTCATTTTGTAGCTACCCTATAGGATTTAATAACTAGGTCAAGCCAGGCACTCCATATTTTTCTTGATTTTTAAAGGAAAATAATTGAACACGTGCTTTTAAGAACAAACTTGGTTTGCCTCACAAAACTTGGTTGAAAGTAGCTAATATTTGAATCCTAAAAGCTATTAAGCAAGATTCGAATTCTAAAACTCAGCTCATCATTAATAATCTTTCTTGAAAATCTCTTGGTTGTGCACATTCACACATTCTCAAACAAATCATTAAGGGCACAACCCATTAAGGGCCCATCACATTCCAAAAGAACCAAAATCCTAAGCCTAACTAAAATTGAGTAGACTTTGGCCCTAAGGATTGGTTCGCTCTACGGGATCCAGATTGAGATTATTCACGATTAACCTACTTATACTAGTCAATCTGATGCCTAGCTAGGGGAGTAGCATCAAACGACCGTAGTTAGGGGGTACACTAGGAACTGGAGGTGTAAGCCAAAATAAGAACCTTCTCCCCAATCCCTCCTTCTAACTGGTTGGATTGCCGAACATAAGTAGAGTAAATCATCCATAATCTTAGGACAAATTCTGAGAGTCTATAGACCTTTAGGCTACCCAACCTAAGGACAGGATTATATTTTTGTGCTATAGGGTCCCTTCTCTTCCCCATCCTTCTGACTTCTTTCCAGTGTATGCTTGGAAGGAGGCCATTGAACCCTCGATTGGAAGGACCTTTAGACCATTCCCGGAGGCGGAGGTTGAGCTTTAGCCAAGTAGATCCCATGGCTGATCAACAACCACCTCCCTCGCCCTCGAACTAGCGGGAGTTGATTCAAAGGTAGTTGGAAGAATTGCAGCAGATGCAACAATGGTTCCAACGAATGAATGGTCAGAGTGCTCGACCCTTGAAGGATTTTATGATCCTTCAAATTCTGAGGATCGTCCCGACGTTGTGATCCCCGCCGAAGATGTTGAGATCAAGCCCCAGGTTTTGAGTCTAATTAAACACTTTCACGAGCTTGGCTCAGAGGACCCATTCCAACATTTGGAAGACTTGATCACTCTGGTTCAGACCACCAAATCATGGAATGTGGATGAAGAACAGATGCTCATGAGGCTTTTCCCCCATTCACTTAGGGATAAGGCCGCACATTGGTATCGTACCATTGGAAGACCAATTGCTACCTGGACAGCTTTGAAATCGACCTTCCTGAAGAAATTCTTCCCAATTGGGTGAACTAATGCATTGCAATGGGTAATTACCACTTTTGCCCAGCAGCAAGTGGAACCATTTCATGAGGCCTGGGAGAGATTCTAGGATCTGTTGTAGAAGTGTCCACACCACGAGGTGCCCAAATGGCAACTTGTGCAGATTTTTTATCACGGGTTGAATGATCAACTCCATAATCATGTGAATGCTTCTTGCGGAGGTAATTTCCTCAACAAGGATGCAGATAGCACATATGATTTGTTTGAGGAAATGAGCGAAAGTTCTTTAAACCATGCCTCCATGGAAACCTTCAACCGATCCCAACAAATTAGATCAAATGCCACTGAGGTCCAAGATTCTCATACATCTGATATGGAATTGATCTATAATAGATTAGATAAGATGGATCTGGTTACTAAATGAATGGAAGAGTGGATGTCCAGAAACTCTAATTTTTCTAGATCCACTCAATCCCAGGGATTGAGATTCCATTCTTCACAAGCTCCTATGGGATGGGAGTTTGTGAACCAACTGGAGCCGGCTCAACCTTCGAGCCAACTCTTCTCGGAACCTTATGGGTTCCAAACTGAGGCCTTTGATCCCAGTCTTTCTAATCCTTCTTCATCCTTATCTTATGTGGATGTTCATGCTGTGAAAGAGAATGTTAGGTCCAACCCTTATTTGAATTCCTACAATTCTGGTTGGAAAAATCATCCTAACTTCTCTTGGAAAGATCAGGGGCAGCAGACCCAATATCGACCCAAAAACTATGTACCATAAAAACCAATGGGTCAGGGTCATGTATATACTCAGTTGGTCCTGAATCAGGTTAATCAGCCCATGTGGAATGCTCAACAACTCGTTGAGCAGGCTGACTTGAACCTGAAAATGGTAGAAATGCAAGGGTCAATGCTCCAGCTCATGCAACAGATGAAAACTTTGTTGGACACCTTGCAATCTAGACTTAGTACAAACAACTGACAGCCCGAATCTCTACCATCACAATCTATACCAAACCCAAGGAATGTTCAGAACCGAGGCATTGGGCCTCAAGGGTTTGGTAATGATGAAGAGTTGCACGCTCAAGCTCATGCTATCTATTAGGCTACCCCAACCCCTCCCAGAGTGAACCAAGCTCCTACCATAATCAACTGGGAGCCTCCTGTTTTTCCCAACCCTCCCCAAGGCACTAACCAACAGCATTTTGCCATGGCAAACACCATCACCTTAAGGAGTGGTAGTAGACACAAGGGACATACCCAACCCCATGTCAACCCCATTAGGCCTTGTAGCAAGAATTCCAAACGCCCAACTAAGAATGCGATTAACAAAACATCAGAGTCTGATTCGGGAGTATGTTGTTGTTGTATGGCCAAACAGAAAAAGTTGTAGGAGAAATTAGAGGAAAGGATATCCTTACTTTAGGCTTTCAAATTGACAATCATTTTACTCCTCACGGCTATCGGATCAATCCCTGCCTACATCATGGGTTTACTGAATGCATATAAAGAAAGGCGTAGAGTGAAATCTGAAATCAATAGGAGAGTAGTTTTGTTCGATAACACAAGCACATTGATCCTAAAGAAGCTACCTCCTAAGAAGCAGGACCTGGGAGCCCCACTGATTTCCTGCACAATAGGAAACATTACTTCTGACCGGGCCCTCCACGACTTGGGTTCTTCCATTAATGTGATCCCCACCTCACTGCACATGGAATTGGGTCTAGGCTGCCTAAATCACACTGACATAACCTTGCAGTTAGCTAATAGATCCATTACAAACCAAGGGGTATTTTGGAGGATGTTTTAGTCAAGGTTAATGATTTGCATTACCTTGCTGATTTCATGGTCCTGGACATGGAAACCCCAAAACAGCTCAACCACACCCTGATTATTTTGGGATGACCTTTTCTTGCTACTGCCAAGGCGAGGATCGGGAAATATAGAAATGGCCTCAGGGGATAAGACAAATTGATTCAATATTTTAGAGATCTCAAAGAAGAATAAAATTAAGTGTGGTTCGATGGAGGAGCTTGGTAGAACAGAGGAAGTAATGGCCATACATACCTTAGACAACCTTTTAATGGCCAACTCAACCCAAACTCAGGATGAAGATCACATGGTTGTGGAAATAATTGAGGACAAAACAAAAATGAGACCAATTGTAGCAATGCGGGATGAGGAAGATATACATGAAATCAAAATTTTGTTGGATGATTCACATGATCAAGATAAGACCCAACAACATCCTTATCCTGAATGCTCAGAGTTTGAGGTCCAACTTGTGGGTGGGAATTCTGAGGATCAGGATGGTTGGTTTAAGAACCTAGAGTGTGAGGATAAAATTGAACATTGGGGAAGAACTCTTCAAACATTAGGTATTCTAGAGTACCTACAAATCCCTAGCACATTACAAAACCCTCATCGTCCTTTTTCACCCAACCATTGCACAAATTCTATACCCAACCACACTTCCTCTATAATAAATCAACAAAACTCTTATTAGAGACCATTTGGGCTCTCCCTGCACCACCAGCTTGCCACTTTCATTATTCACCTCTTTGGCAAGCCCATTTTCACTCTCTGGGACCCATACCTGGGGGCCCAGAAACTATGTTGTTGTGGCCTCAATGTTTAGTTATTTTTTATTGAGGACCTCTCCTAGCTGAAGGCACTAAACTCAGCACATGTAAAGTCTATTCCAAGTTGACCAGAGTCTCTTGAAAATCAAGTGCTATTCTTCCACTTCTACTCTCTTGCATGCTTTCATTTTTCACAATGAAGACATTGCAATAGCTAAGCATGGTGGGGGGGTGGACAAATTTTATAACCTTTTTGTCAGCTGTAACAATAATTTCCTGTTATTTGATTCTTATAAAAAAATTGAAAATTCAAAAAGATAAAAAAAAAGAATTAGGAGAAGAGAACTCAGGCATTTGGAAGTTATTAACTTTAGGAAATGATATGAGAGGACCTAAACACTTAGACTCTTCAGGTCTTCGGGCTTAATTAGCCTGGGTGTCACTCGAATGTGGACTTAGTCTCGAGTCATCGCCAAGTCAATCTCATTTTAATTTGATAAATAACTTGGGATGATAAGTATGCGACTTATCAACCCGCCCTCTGATTTGGGGGGACTTTAAGCCTAAGCATCTACACACATTTTTTGCAGTGACTCACTTTTCGGTGATTTCTTTGGGAATTGGGTAGCTAATGAACTATATAGAGTGACATGGCTAGCAAGTTGTCGGTGGTAACAGCTCATCGGTTGGTTGTCCAGAGTCCAGCCACAAGACCATTTTCGTTGTATTACCTTTAGGTAAATCTTAGAGTAGGGAAGCCACCTACTTAAAAAAAAAAAGAAAAAAGAAAAAGAATAAAAAAAGGAGAAAATAAATAAAATAAAATAAAATAAACAAATAAAGCCACACTTCATCGCACGAGTATGGCTGGCAAGTTGTTGTGGGTAACAACCCATTGGTCGGTTGTCCAGAGCCCAGCTCACAAAAATGCACAATAATTCCCAAAACACTTAGGGAAGAAGCGAGGAATGTTGGGAGAGGAAAACTACATGATCGAAGTTGGATTTGAAAAAACTTGTCGTTGTAGTTCTATTTGCGAAGAAATCCGTCAACAGATAAATTTATACCGAAACTCTAAGAATTCCAAGTCGAACACAGGGAGGCTACGTCGATCTAAAATCTGCGATTATATTTTTTTTTGTATTTTTGTTTGAAAATGAAATAATTACAATAGAATTGATATAAACAATAAGAGAGAGAGAAAGATAGAGTGAGAACAATCACTTGATATAATAATAATGTTTTTACAACTAGAAAGCAGGAAATTCTATTTTAGAAAGCGATTAAAAAGAAGGGAGAGAGATGTTATCCTCCTTGATGAATGCTTGGAGGACGAGTTGGACGAAGTGATGCCTGGAAGACAGAGGATGGAGCGGGAAGAAGGAGGATGAAGCAGGAAGAAGCAGGAACAAGGCAGCACGTCGTCATCATCATGGGATCCACTTCCGGAATGGGGGCGAGAAAATTGGATTTGGCTCTAAAATAGCATCCCGGGTGTGGGAGAAGCTTCTCTTGAGCTTTGGAGAGGGAGAGAGGTGAAGGAATGGATGAGAATTTCGTAGGGTAGGGGTCTCCATTTATAGTTGCAAGGATAGGGGGCAATTTAGTCATTACATATTCAAAAGCATTAAAATCAGGTCTTTAGTGATGTCTTTATCCATCACTAAAGGTTTGATCATGGGTGACGTGCGCACGCCTCCTCTCTTGATCGCTTAATGCTTGCCCACGTCCTCACAATATCAGTCGTTTGATCTCAAGATTGGACAGCTTAAAGTCGTCCTCGCCCGCGCCTTCTTCTACGCCTAACCACGCGCCTGCACGTGCACTCAGGTGTGAGGTGGCGCGTTTGATTGCACTTGCGGCCGATTGGGTAATCTGAGCCATCCACAGTTGATTGCGTGGTCAGGATTAAACACGCGTGCCCATCTGATAATGAGTTGTACCCACACCCGTGCTCGTGCAAAGCCGCTCGACCACTGTATTGCATTCTCCTCTTTGTTGTGCTTACGTTTTAACCACGTGTGCTCACGGCCGTGGGATCAAGATACAACGACCTAGATCTCGCCCCACCCGCACCTTCAGAGGATGAGAAGCAGTGCTACGGCCGATTAGGGTGGCTGTGATGGTGCCACGTGGCACCATCATGGTTGTCCATCTTCTGTGATATGTAGAAGGTGCCACGGATGTTGGATTGAGCTGATTTTCATGCCGTTAGGCTGCGATCACCGATCCGAACCCATCCGTGCGGTCAGATTTGTCATCTGAAGTGTTGTTGGGCACCATCTTGGACCTTGATCTCTAGGCTTCCTCAAACTATATCTGGTGTTATGGATGTCCGATCAGGGCGATCTTGGAGTCGTTGAACTCTAATCATCGCCCTAATCAGATCCGTACGGTTGGATCTTCGATCTGAGGCCCCGATTACAAATCACCTTGTCCCTGGCCATAAAAGGAGACAATTGCTATACAATTTGTATAATTTGACCTAAATGCATGATTATGCATATTATGCACTATTTACATTGCATGATGCTAATATAACACTAAGAACATGCATTAATAGATATTTTTGGCTATTTAGATGTATGCACATCACACCCCTATGCCTATCTTTTTCTAGTTCCTAGCAAAAACTATATGCTATTTATAAATGAATTAGGGTTGAATTACTCGGGCAAAAGTCATTTTCAACATTAAGAAATTTTTACTTAGGACCTCAACTTTCAAAGACACAATAGTGCCCGGGTATCTACCAAAATGCAGACCACCTCAAGCCCTCTCCTTATTCAAAGAAGGATCTCTTTTTCTCCTTTTTCTAATTTTTTTGGATTTTTGAGTTTAGGGTTACAGAGCAGCTTTCTACGCCCACTCAACCCACCCAAGACTTGATGAGAACCCTAAGTTCTAAGCATCATTTTGTGAATGTGATAGACTCGTTGATCGACAATCAGAATAGACTTCAGGTTTCTATGCCCCTAGGTGACCTTAAAAAGAATTCTGCCTAAAGGGGTATCTATATGACCGGTAGCTTTCTCCCTACTTTTACTTTTATGGGGTCAACACAAGAGTGAATCCAGTGTATATCTCCCTGGCTTATTCTACTTCTCCACTTCTTCCTAAGTGTTTTAGCAATTAAACATGCATTTCTTAAGCTAGGATCTGGATAACCTACCAATGGGCTGTTATCCACGATAACTTGCTAGCTATACTGGTGCGGTAAAGTGTGGTTTATTTCTTTTTCTTTTCTTTTCTCATTTTCTTTTTCTTTTTCTTTTCTCTTTTTTTTCTTTTTCGTTTCTCTATTTTTTTTTTTTAAGTAGGTGGCTTCCCTGGTCTAAGATTTACCTAAAGGTAGCAAGAAAAAGTTTTGGTCCAGTGGCTGGCCTCTAGACAACGTACCTATGGGCTGTTACCCACGATAACTTGCCAACTATTCCACCCTAGAAGGTTCATTAGCTACCTAATTTCCGTTAAAATCGCCAAACAATGAGTCAGTGCAAATAGTGTGTAGATGCTTAGACTTAAAGTTCCTTCAAATCAGAGGGTAGGTTGATAAGTCGTGTACTTATCACCCAAACTTATTTAATAAAATTGAAATGGAATTCAGGATGGCGAGGACTCGATAAACAAATCCACATTTTAGTGGATACCCGGGTTGATTAAGCCCAAAGGCCTGAAGGGTTTTAGTGTTCAAATCCTACTGTAATATTTCCTAAGATTGTAAAGTCCTAATGCCCAAGTATTCTTTCCTAATTTAATTTATATATATATATATATAAGAAAACAAGTAGAATTTACAAGAATTCCACAGAGCTGAAAAAATGATTCGGAAATGAATCCACCCCCCATGCCTAGTTGATGCAATGTCCGCATTGAGAATAAAAGACATGAAAGGAAGGGTAGAATGTAGAAGATATCACCTGAATATGATGCTCAGGTCAGCTCTGAGTCAGATTGTACAACTACTGAGTTTAATGCCATCAGCTAGGCGAAGTTCAGCCAAAGTAATCACAATGTGATTAGAGCAACCGAGTCTTAGATGGGTTTTGGAACAATACGGTCAATAAAACACTTTAGATGTTGACTGTTGACTTTACATGAATTACCCATCTTTGGGTCAGAGATCTGAACAACCCCGTTTGAAAATATCCGATCGATAATGAACGGGCCGTTCCATTTTGACCTAAGTTTGCCTTGAAAGAGCTTAAGCCGAGAATCAAAGAGCCAGACCTTCTGGTTCACCTCAAAGCTCTTATGGGATATCAATTGGTTATGAAGAGCTTTGGTCCGAGCCTTATAGATCTTGGCATTCTTGTACACATCGTTTCTAAGCTCCTCCAACTTAGATAGTTGGAGTTTCCTGGTCTTTCCAGCTAAACTCAAATCTAGATTACATTGCTTGATTCCTTAGAATGCCCTATGTTCAATTTCTACATGTAAATGGCATGCCTTTCCATACACCAGAAGAAATGGTGACATAACGATAGGTGTTTTGTACGCCGTACGGTAGGCCCAAAGAGCGTCCTCAAGCTTTTGAGTCCAGACATTACGATCAGGCCTAACTATCTTCTGAAGAATATTCTTGATCTCCTGATTGGAGATCTCGGCCTGTCCATTCGTCTGGGGATGGTAAGGTGTAGAGATTATGTGATTTGCCCTGTATTTTTCCAGTAAATTACGAAACTGGGCATTAGTGAAGTGAGTACCATCATCGCTGTTGATGGCCCTCTGAATCCCGAACTGATTGAAGATGTTCTTCTTGACGAAATCGATGACCACCTTGTGGTCATTGGTTTAGGTGGGAATAGCCTCAATCCACTTGGACATGTAATCAATAGCGATGAGAATGTATTGGTGTCCAAATGAAAGGGTCCCATGAAATCGATTTCCCAAATGTCAAAGATTTCGATGGGAAGAATCAGGTTTAGAGGCACCATGTCTCTCTTGGTTATGCTCCCAAGTGCCTGGCATCGGAAACACAACCTCGAGAATTCCTGGGCATCCTTGAATAAAGACGACCAATAAAATCCAGATTGCAAAATCTTTGCAACCGTCTTTTTCCCAAAGAAATGTCCACCACACGCAGATGCATGGTAACACTCGAGTAACTTTTGAATTCAATCTCCAGAACTCATCGGTGAATAATCTGATCAGAGCCGATGAGATACAGTTCAAGGTCCTCCCATAAGTAATATTTGGCCTCAAATTTGAGTCTATCTCATTGTTGTTTGGTCCAATCCTGAGGGATTTGACCAATAGCTAAATAATTTACAATGTCAGCAAACCACGGAGTTTGGACACCTGATACTACAAGGATGGTCTCGTCTGAAAAAGTATTAGCAATTGGAATATCTAGACGAGAAGAATCACTCAAAAGTCTCGAAAGATGATCTGCCACTACATTCTATGCCCTGGATTTATCTTTGATTTCAAGATTGAATTCTTGAAGCAGAAGAATCCATCAAATAACCCGGGGTTTGGCATCCTTTTTGGCCAAGAGATGTCTCAAAGTCGAGTGGTCGGTATATATTGACATGAGACCCTAAGAGATAAGCTCTGAATTTCTCCAAAGCAAATATTATAGCTAACAATTCCTTCTCAGTAACAGTGTAATTCCTCTAGGCCTCGTCCAGAGTTTGCTAGCATAGTAAATGACAGAGGGCTTCCTATCAATCTTCTAATTCAAAACAGCCTCGACCGCGTAATCAGAAGTGTCGATCATGATCTCAAATGGGGCTGTCCAAACCGGTGGTTGCAACACCGGAGCACAAGTGATTGTCGTTTTAAGAAAATCAAATGCCTTATGGCATGATTTGTTGAAATTAAACGGCATATCTTTGGCGAGAAAATTGCTCAGAGGGCTAGCAACCTTAGAAAAGTCCTTAATGAACCTCCTATAGAATCCCACATGACCAAGAAATGATCGAATTTGTTTGACAAATGTGGGAGGAGGAAGTTTAGAGATAGCATCAACCTTAGCTTTGTCAACTTCGATTCCCCGTTCAGAGATTACATGACCCAAGACGATGCCTTCTTGTGTCATGAAATGACTTTTTTCCTAGCTAAGGACTAGTCTTGTTGTGATGCATCTTTTAAGGATCGTTTCAAGATTAGCCAGGCAAGAATCAAATGATTCTCTAAAAATAGAAAAATCATCCATAAAGACTTCCATAAACTCTCCCACCATGTCAGAGAATATGACTAGAATACACCTTTGAAAAGTTGCAGATGCATTGCATAAGCTGAAAGGCATCCTACAGAAAGCAAAGGTTCCGTAGGGACAGGTGAAAGTCATTTTTTCCTGATCCTTGGGATGGATAGGGACTTGATTGTATCCCGAGTAACCGTTAAGGAAACATATGTACTTCTGTTCGACTAGTCTTTCTAGGATTTGATCGATAAAGGGCAAAGGGAAATGATCCTTTTTCGTGGCTGTGTTCAGCTTCCTGTAATCAATACAAACCCTCCAAGAGGAAGCTGAACAAGTTGTGACAGATTCTCCTTTCTTGTTAGTCACAACGGCAATCCCAGCTTTCTTGGGAACAATTTGCACGGGACTTACCCAAGGACTATCAAAGATCGGATAAATAATTCTTGCATCAAGCCACTTGATAATTTCCTTCTTGACCACTTCTCGCATATTAGGGTTTAATCTCCTCTACATTTGGCGAGAAGGGCAGGATCCATCTTCCAAGAATATTCTATGATTGCAGTAAGATGGCTCGATCCCCCTAAGGTCATGAATGGTCCAACCAATTGCCTCCTTGTATTCCTTTAGGACCTTGATTAGTTTAATCTCCTGCTCCTTAGTTAATCTGCCACTAATAATCACAGGGAGCATCCTTTAAGGTCCCAAAAACTGATATTTCAAATTCTCAGGCAATGGTTTTAGTTCGAGCTGGGGCGGGTTTTGGATTGAGGGTAAAGATGATGCTGAAGAAGATTCATCAAGTGGAAGAGGTTGAAAGTGAATAAAATCAATAACCTCCTCAGAATGTGGTGGGTTTGCCACAGAGGGTTGCGGGTCAGACCCATCACAACAGGAGTGTTTGGAGCGCTGAATCAATGTTTAAAAGTGTTGCGTTGTAGTACAATCGAAATAGCATTCAAAACAAATACAATTTTATTACTCGAATATATTTCGAGGTTGAACACAGGGAGCAAATGGAATTCACACACTAATCTCAACGATAAATGCAAATTGAACACATAATACTACTCAAAATCTAATTAGGAATGTAGAGCATGAGTATATGAAGAGTAAAATGAAATTTAAATAAAATAATGGAGAGTATGTGAAAATCAAATGTCTTAAATGTCTTGTGCTACAGTGCCCTTCTTCTGATTTCTCTTCTTCACTTCTTCTCTATCTTCTTTTTTTTCTTCTTCTTCATTAGTCTTTCTACTTTCCTTTGCTTTCTCTACCTTTCTTCTTCTACTTCCTCTTTTGCCTTTGCGAGCCCTCTCTTCTTCTTTCTCTGTCTTTGTTCTTTAGCTTCCTTCTTCTTCTCTTCTTCCTTCATCCCTGTTGTACCCTCTGAATTCGACTAAGTGTCAAAGGAAAACTCCTCAGAGCAAAACCCCCTACCCCTGCACAGCTCTCCTCTCTCATTCTCTCTTTCTATTTCAGCTTCGCTCTCCCATAGCCTTAACCGATCAGGTAATCGGACCTAACGCAGACTGTTGAACGTGCGAGCAGCTATGCTAACGTGCGTGGCTTTGAAAAAAACCTGTCGTCGTAGTTTGAAAGCGAAGAACTCGTGTTCAACAAATAAAATTTATACCAGAATGGAAATCTCGGGTCGAACATAGGGAGGCGGACGTTTGATTTAAAAGCACGAATTTGTTTTATTTGTCACGAAGTAAATTAATAGATTAGAACTATCTAACTATTTACAATAAATAGAAGAGAGAGAGAGCAAGAGAGAGAGAGAAAATATTACAAACAAAAACCAAAATGAGATGTTGAATGAACATAGAATTCATTATTAAAATGATTGTTTATTTCACTAAAAATTATGACTAGAAAGCAGAAAACGATTATACTAGAAAGTAGTAATTCTACTCTAGAAAGCAGTAAATTTACTCTAGAAAGCATTAAAAAGAATGGAGAGAGAAATATCCTCCTCGACAGTCACTTGGAGGACGAGCCGGACGAGACGATGCCTGGACGAAGGAGGACGAAGTAGGATGAAGGAGGACGAAATGGGAAGAACGGGAATGGGGCAGCACGTTGTCGTCGTCACAGGATCCGTTCCGAAAGGGGGACGAAAAATTGACTTTATCTCACGAGAAGCATCCCGGGTGTGGGACAAGCTTCTCTTGAGCTTTGGAGAGGGAGAGAAGAGAAGGAAGGGATGAGAATTTTGTGTGGAGGGGGTCTCCTTTTATAGTTGCAAGGAGTAAGGGCAATTTGGTCATTTTAATTTGAAAATCATTAAATCAGGGGTCTTTAGTGATGGATAAAACCATCGCTAAGGCCCCATCGTGGATGTAGTGGGCGGCACGCGTGTGCCCGCTCACCTCCTTGCGCATAATGCACGCTCCACGTCTAGTTAATCTCAGGCATTCGATCGTGAGATTGGACGGCTTAAGTCGCGCCTCCGCCCGCCTCCTCTACGCGCCCGCCCACGTGCGATCTTGCGTAAGGCGCTGTGTGCAATAGTGCGTGGGTGCTATCGAGCGCCCGCAGCCACTGGATCGTGATCGTGCGGTCAATCGGGTGCGCGCCTCTGCTCCAATTGTAGTGCGGCGCGAATCGAACGCTTGCCTGCACTTCGCATTGGAGCGCTCGACCAACGCTCTGTGGGTGCGTTTGTGTCGAGTGCTTAACTTAAGCGCGGCACATCCCAGTCGTTGGATCTTGATCCAACGGCAAGGAAGGGTTGATGCGGAGGACTTTAGCGGGTGCGTGCGGACGATTGGGCGGTTGAGATGGCACCACATGGTGCCATCTTGGTCGTCCATCTTCTGTATGATGTTGATGGTGCCATGGGTGTCGGATTGACTCAATTTTCGCGTCGTTAGGCTACGATCGTCGATCCGAATCCATCCATGCGGTCAGATTTGTTGTTTGAAGTGTAGATTCACACCATCTTGGCCCTTGATCTTCTAGGGTTCCCCAGTCTCTATCTGATGCTACAGATGTCTGATTAGGGCAATCTTAGAGTCGTTGAACTCCAATCGTCACCCTGATCACATCTGTACGGTTGGATCTTCGATCCGAGGCCTCGATAAAAAGTTTACCCTGTCCATGAACATAAAAGGAGACAATTAACCTCCATTTTATTTAAACTAATCTAAATGCAAGTTGATGCATGTTATGCAATATTTATAGTATGCAATGCAATCTTATGCTTAAGAACATGCATAAATAGACATCTTAAGTAGTGTAAACATGTTTACATCATACCCCCATGCCTATCTTTTGCTAGTCCCTAGCAAAAACTATATGCTATTTATAAAAGAATCAGGTTAGATTATTTGGGCATGAGTTATTTTCAATCACTAAGAAAATGTCTACATAGGATCTGAACTTTCAAAGACACAACAGTGCCCGAGTATCTACCAAAATGCAGACCGCCTCAAGCCCTCACCTTATTCAAAGAAAAATTTATTTTTCTCTTTTTCTTCTTTTTTAATTTTTTTGGATAAAACCATCTCTAAAGCCCCATCGTGGCAGTAGTGGGCGGCACGTGCACGCCTACTCACCTCCTCACGCGTAATGCACGCTCCACAGCTACGATCAGACGGCTTAAGTCGCACCTCCGCCCACCTCCTCTGCATGCCCGCTCGTGTGCTATCTCTCGTGAGGCGCGGCATGCAATAGCGTGTAGGTGCTATCGAGCGCCTGCAGCCGTTGGATTGCGATTGTGCAGTCGATCGGGTGCGTGCCTCTGCTCCAATTGCAGCGCGGCGCAGGTCGAATGTGCACCTGCACTTCGCGTTAGAGTGCTCAACCAACGCACTGTGTGCGCGTTTGTGTTGAGAGCTTAACTTAAGCGCGGGTGCATCGCAACCGTTGGATCTTGATCCAATGGTGGGGAAGGGTTGATGCGGAGGCCTTTAGCGGGTGCGTGCAGACGATTGGCTAGCTGAGATGGAGCCACATGGCACCATTTTTGCCGTCCATCTTCTGGATGATGTAGATGGTGCCACGGGTGTGAGATTGACTCGATTTTTGCGTCGTTAGACTGCGATCGTCGATCCGAATCCATCCATATGGTCGGATTTGTCATTTGTAGTGTAGATTCACACCATCTTGGCCCTTGATCTTCTAGGGTTCCCTGATCTCTATCTGATGCTACAGATGTCTGATTAGCGCGATCTTGGAGTCGTTGAACTCCAATCATCCCCTGATCACATCTGTATGGTTGGATCTTTGATCCGAGGCCTCTATAAAAGTTTGCCCTGTCCATGAACATAAAAGGAGACAATTAACCTCCATTTTATTTAAACTAATCTAAATGCAAGATGATGCATGTTATGCAATATTTATAGTATGCAATGCAATCCTATGCTTAAGAACATGCATAAATAGACATCTTAAGTAGTGTAAACATGTTTACATCACAGACCCAGGTCCAAGCTCACCGGCGTGTGTGGTGAGCGAAGAGTGAAGGGTAGTCGGGTAGTTGAGTTCGGCCAGGTCCGCAGGTTATCTCGCGGATGACTCCAGTGAGAGGGGGGGGGGGAGGACCTCACCCTCGGTGTTGGAGGCGAAGAGCCTCTGGCACAAAATCAATTTATGTTGGTGAAGGCATCTTTCCACTTCCGTGGTGGGACTAAATGTCCCACCTTCTTCCACGCGCACAGTAGCAGGGTGGCATCCTTAATTGGCGAGGCTGCAGAGGCTCTTGACTCCAATCAAAGGCCTGGAACCATACATGAGAGTCTTTCGCACGTCCTGGGAGTGTCTTCCTGGGATTGGCAGCACCTGGAGCTGCAACAAGCGAGCTTCACGCTCGGTACCAATGGCAGATGGGCGACGAACCTAAAAACACAAGAACGACCTCGCGGCCACGTTAAATCACTCAGGGAGAATCGCCGGACCACAGCGGATGTGATGGGGATGTCGACGTGGCTCGGGGGTGCCTATGTGTTTGTGCCTAGGGCACACTGTGTACGAATGTGTGGGTGTGTTCGGGGAGGTATGTGGATGGTCGATGGAGTGATTGGATTGATGGGAAATGATCAGGGAGTCACGGTGGAGGTTGTAGGGTGGTCGGCGAGGTAGATGGAGGTGTGGAGAGATGGGAGAACCTCGTCGGATGTATTGCCGGAGGTGGATGAGGTGAAGGTGTTTGATGGTGTTGGCGGTTGGTTTTAGGAAATAAAGAGAGGGGGAGAAAGTGTGAGAGAGAGGGAATCTAAGAAACCTAATCTAAGGGACAAAAGGGAAGGGAATCCCATGTCGATATGGTTGCCGGACGTGGGGAAGACGAATACCTCCGTAGATGAGGTAGCGGTGAAGATAGGGTAGAGGCGACATCGGTCGGTATTGCGCGACGTGGAAGATGGAGAGGGAGATAACCCAGTGTTTATCGTGCTCGATTGGGTTTTAAAAGGTAACACGTTGTAATATAGCCGACAAAGCATTCAAACAAATAGAGAATTTTATTACTCGAAAATCGGAGTATCCGAGGTCAAACACAGGGAGCAATCTCAGTACTTTTAAAAACTAGAGAATACAACTTTTAAATGAAAGACAATTTATTCAAAGAGAGATTTAAAAAAAGTTGCTAAAAAAGAACAGGATTGGACGTCTGATTTCTATATCAGACGTCTTAAATGTAGCTATTCTTCTTCCTGTTTTGATTCTGTTTTGGCCTTCTCTGCAGTCTTCCTCCTTACTTCTCTCTTCTACCTTCTTCTTCTGCGTAGGCTCTTCTTTTCTTTTGATCTTACAGGTCTTCTTCTTCCTTTGATCTTCTTCCTGCCTTTGCTTCTTTTCTCTTCTGTCTTCTTCTTCTTTCTCTCTACAGTCCTTTCTTCCTTCTCTTCCCTGCCTTGCTCAACCTCTTCTTCTACTGCTGCTTCTTTTTCTTCTATGTCTAAGTTTCTTCTCTTCAACGCCCAGCCTGCCTGCACAATGGGGAAGCAAAACCTACCCTGTCCCTCTACCCGCACGTCTCTCTCTGTAATTCACTCAAAGGACGCTCTCCCAGAGCCGCGGGTAATCGGGTTGGATTTCGCACCCGGGACCAGGCGCACCGGCGAGTGGGTGATGCGCGAGGTGTGCTCAGATTGGGTCAGGTCGGAGCCCACCAAATCCGCGAGGTGAAACCGCGGATGAGGCGAATGCTAGGTGAGGGACCTCACCCCTGTGCGTTCGGAGGCAACGAGAAGATAACACAAATTCACTTTATATCATACCTGTGCTTCGTATTTCGGCGATGTGGGACTATTAGTCCTGCCCCGCTCTCGCGCGTGCCCGCAGAAGACTCTTCGTGCAATTGCCAAGGCTGTGGGCTTCACTACGCTCCTTACTGGACCAGATGTCTTCGCACTGCTCGCTCGAGTCCGCTGCACCTGAAGGCTGGAGGTCCTGAGCCCTGGAGCTGCTTCGAAGCTGCTTCAACCGTCAATGGCGGCAAGGGCTGGAATACTGCCAAACACAAAACAAGCCTCTCGGCTTAATCAGACCAGCTGGGGACCTTCGCCGTGGCACGGCGAAGGTGGTGCACGGTGCCGCAGGTCGTGGGACGGCCTAGGCTTGTGTGCCTAGGTCGTCCTGTGACCGGAAGTGTGGGGGTGTTCAGGGGGCTGTGGTGGAGGTGTAGAGGGATGGTGGATGGGCGGAGGTTGTTCCTTGTGGTGAGGCGGAGCTTATGAGACGGTTGGCGAGGCGTGTGGAGGGGTGGAATGATGGGGGTGACTCACCGGAAGTTGGCCGGAGGGATGGAAGATGGCGGTGGTCAGGCAGTGTCGAGGGGCAATTAAATGAAATGTAAAGGGGAAAAGAGAGAGGGGAAGATGGAGAATGTATCTGGAGTGTTCTGGAAGGGAGGGAGGCAGCGGAGTGGACGGCTCATAGCTGCAGTCGTCGGAGAAGAGCCATGAGGAAGGGAGCGGCGACGAGGACGAGGTCAGGGGAACGTGCGCTTGGTACGGTGCGACGCGGGAGGAAGAGGCGAAGTGGACTCTTTTGCTGGTATGGCAGCAGAGCGACGAGAAGGAGGGGAGGAGGTCACCGGAGCTTGTGGGTTCCTTGGCCGGAGATGGAAGAGAAGAAAATTTGGGGGAATCTCCGCCAAGACAAGTCTGAAATTGAGCGGCCGGGTTTGGGGATTCTTTTAGAGGTGCTGGCCAAATTTTCTAGTGCATGGTGGGCGTGCAATCATCTCCGACGGTTCACTGGAGAAGGAAAGTGGGTGGATACCCAAATCCCTCGTGCGCTCGCACGAGAGATTGGGATCAAATCAGAGATCGTGATAGGCCTTAGATGGAAGGGAATTCCTCAGAGAATCTCCCTTCCATTTCTGGGAGGGGATCTCTGAGGAATCAGAGAGTATTCCCTCTCTAATCCTCACCGGAGCAGGATTCTGCCCCAACAATGGCGGAAGGACTTGATTGCAAAGGTGGCGAGGAAATTAGGGAGCTCTCTGCAATGATTTTGAAAAGATAGGGACCAAATTATGATTTGGGTGTACTAAATTGCAAAGTCGGTCAAGATGACCTTCCCTTAGGTCCAAATTTTGGTACAAACCAAATTTGGACCTAAGGAATCCAATGGTGAAGTTGGATTTTAGGTTTGACCACGTCTGACTGGACATTTTGCATAAAAACCCAAATTAGGTTAATTGATGAGCTAGGACCCTAATCTAGGTCAAACCGGGTTCCAAAGTCCAAATTAAGTGTTCTAAACCCTAGGGGATATTTTTCCATGATTTTTAGAGGGTTTAATTGATTTTTATCCTGACCGAAACCTTGTTGATTTAAGCGGGTCTGTTTAAGGTTACCAAATGTCATTTAATTCCTGGATTGCACATAAACCCATTTCTGATTGACTCAACCCACTTTTTATCTTATTTAGACCTTTTGACCTATGTTTTGCCTCTGAGAAATCCCGTTTATGTGCTGCAATGGTAAAATTGCAGTTTTAACCGTTATTTCATGTTTTCTTCTCAGAGCACTTATTCCTTCATTTAGGCCTTCTTCTAGGTTATGTAGGAGCTTTTATCTTCTTTATTGGGTAAAAATGAGCTAGTTATGGCTCATGATGAGGCTCTCATCATACCCCCTTGCCTAGCTTTTGCTAGTCCCTTAGCAAAATTTCAAGGTTTCAACTTCTATTCTAGACCCTGAGTGTCTGTCAACAATCATGATAAGTGCTTCTCCTTTTCTTTTGTGATTAGGTAGGAATGCCGACAATAGGCCTAGAGGTATTCAAGTACCAACCAAAATCTGGACCTGTTCCGCTTTAGCCTCAGTCTTCCGCAAAGGTTTCTAAGGCCCACAGAAACTAACCTAGGGTTTGTTGGACTCCGCGGTTAAAGCACCCGTGCTTGAGACATTCTTAGCCTAGGTTCAGTTTTGCAGTGTGTTTTTGTAAGAGAGAGATAGAAGATTTATTTGTTTGGAGAGCTTTTCTCTCTTTTTTTCTTTTTATTTCTAGCTTCGGATTACCTTCTCAACACGGTCTGTATCGGATTCCTCGTCCCCATCATCAATCCTCAAGGGTCCCTGGCTTTCGAGATTTCGAGATAATCCCGCCCATGGCGTTCCGTGGCCGAATTCAGACCTTGGCGATCGACATTTCCTGATAATGCCGCCCATGGTATCTAAACCAGCAGAGTGCTTACATGCCCCCAGTAGGATATTTAAATATCCTAAGAGACAAGCACCGAGGAGATGATATGTTGTTACGCATCTTCGAGGGGAATTTCCCGCCTCTCCGCGCTGGGAACTCATCCAAATCAACTTGTGTTGATTGGCCGCTCCTAATCTAGGTGACTTTTGTAGAACATTAAACGCTTTTGCGTGATTTGGATGTTTATGCACACTGAACTAGACTGTGTGTGAATTTGGGGTGCTTAGGTTACCGAATCCCGCAAACCGGAGGTCAGTTAACGAGGCTAAATACTTCCTAAGCCTTAGACCTAATACTCAAGCTTCGCATTTTCCCCAACCTTTTGATGATTATCCAGATTTTAGCAGATACATGAATTTTTAAGCTAACGAATCTAGCCCAAGAGGCCTAAGACCAGCGTTCCCGCTAATCTCTTGATATGTCTCCTTAGCACTTTTTCTTTTATTTTTTTTTCTTGATCTGGTCTAGAACTTCAGTTAATTCCTTAATCTTTTACTAATGACTATTTCTTTTCATTTTCATTTTGTGCTCCTTTTTTGGCATTTTACTCTTTTCCTCCTCTCATTTGTATGACCCTAAATTGTTCCTCCCCTCCATCAAGTCTTTTTTTTTTTTTTAATTGATTGAAACCCTTTCTTGATATGAATTTTCCTGACATTTTGCACTTTCATACCCCCCATGCCTAAGATTTGCAATGTCCCCATTGTAAATTAGGTGGGTTCGATTTCAGCTTAGTTCATGCATTAGGACAGGTGTGTGGTGAGTGAATGGGTCGAAGTGACTTGTTGCGAACGATTTCTAATCTCGGGTAGGGATACCTGAGGTGAAGTTGGCTATTCTAATGGATGAACCCTAAAGTGTAATATGAATTCCTCAAAGAGATGTCAGAAAAGGTTTCGGGTTTTTCAAAGAATGACGGGTTGCCTCCCGTTAAGCGCTGAGTTTTACGCCATCAGCTGGGCGCAATGAGCTCAAGAGGAATGGAGGGAAAAGGATGACTCAGCCAAATCTATATCGGTCATGTCAATGAACGGCTTGAGTCTCTGACCATTCACGACAAAGGGTTCAGAATCGTGGCTGAGTGGGTTGATTTCAATGGCTCCATTTCCGAAGATTTGTCGGACTAGGTAGGGTCCGACCCACTTAGATCTTAGCTTTCCTGGGAATAATTTGAGTCGGGCATCAAAGAGTAAAACCTTTTGACCAGGATGAAAGACCTTTCTAGAAATGTGTTTGTCGTGAAAAGCTTTAACCTGTTCTTTGTAAATTCGCAAGTTCTCATATGCATCGTGGCGTAATTCATCGATCTCGCTTATTTGAAGTCTTCTGTGGGTTCCAGCCTTAGAAAGATCTAGATTACAAGTCCGTACTGCCCAATAGGCTTTATGCTCCAACTCGACGGGGAGGTGACATGCCTTCCCATACACTAGTCTGAAGGAAGACATTCCTAATTGGGTCTTGTGGGCGGTCCTATAGGCCCACAATGCTTCCGGAAGCCGAGAAGACCAATCTTTTCTATCAGGTCGAACAGTAACCTGAAGGATCTTCTTGATCTCTCGGTTAGATAACTCAGCTAGACCATTCGTTTGGGGGTGGTAAGGAGTAGAGATTCGGTGTGACACCCCATATTTGGTCATTAGTGACCTGAACTGAGCGTTTGTAAAATGGGTCCCTCCGTCGGAAATTATAGCACGCGGAATCTCGAACCTTGAGAAAACGTTTTGATGAAGGAATTTTATAACAACATTATGATTGTTGGTTCGGGTCGGAATGGCTTCTATCCACTTGGACACATAGTCAACTGCGAGTAAGATGTATTCGAAGCCATCCGAGATCGGGAAGGGTCCCATGAAATCAATCCCCCAGACATCAAAAATTTCGCATACCAAGATCGGTTGTAGAGGCATCATGTCTCGATGGCTCATGTTGCCCAGAGTCTGGCAACGGGAACATGCCTTACAGTGATCGTATGCATCCTTGAAAATTGTGGGCCAGTAAAAGCCACATTGGAGGACTTTTGATGCGGTTTTATGTCCTGAGAAATGTCCACCGCATGCCTGGTGATGGCAAAATGAGAGTATGTCTTTGATTTCCACTTCCACGACGCATCGTCGAATTATCTGATCAGCACCAATGCGGAATCGATACGGGTCTTCCCAAAGGTAATACTTGGCATCGGAACGCAATTTGTCCTTCTTGGCCTTCGGCTAATCGGACGGAATCTGATGTGATGCCAAATAATTTACTATATCTGCGAACCATGGAAGACTTGTACTGATAGTCAGGAGGTGCTCATCAGGAAAGTGTTCTGTGATAGGTCCGGAAGGGTCAATTATTTCAGAAGGAAGGCGGGACAAGTGATCAGCTACCACATTTTGCTTTCCCGCCTTGTCGCGAATCTCAAGGTCAAATTCTTGCAACAGCAAGTTCCATCGGATTAATCGAGGTTTCGCGTCCTTCTTTGCAAGGAGATGCCTCACAGCTGTGTGATCCGAGTATATGATGACACGGGAACCTAGAAGGTATGATCTAAATTTTTCTAGGGCAAATACTACAGCAAGCAGCTCTTTCTCAGTAACCGTATAGTTACGCTGAGCCTCATCCAGTGTTTTGCTGGCGTAGTAAATGACCACAGGTTTCCCGTCGGAGAAGAAGAACCCTGAGGAAGGGAGCGGCGACGAGGACGAGGTCAGGGGAACGCGCGCTTGGTACGGCGCGATGCCGGTGGAAGAGGCGAAGTGGACTCTGCTGCTGGTATGGCAGCAGAGTGACGAGGAGGGGAGGAGGTCGCCGGAGCTTGCGGGTTCCTTGGTCAGAGATGGAAGAGAAGAAAATTTGGGGGAATCTCCGCCAAGACAAGTCTGAAATTGAGCGGCCGGGTTTGGGGATTCTTTTATAGGTGCTGGCTGAACTTTCTAGTGCGTGGAGGGCGTGCAATCATCTTCGACGGTTCGCTGGAGAAGGAAAGTGGGTGGATACCCAAATCCCTCGTGCATTCGCATGAGAGATTGGGATCAAATCAGAGATCGTGATAGGCCTCAGATGGAAGGGAATTCCTTAGAGAATCTCCCTTCCATTTCTGGGAGGGGATCTCTGAGGAATCAGAGAGTATTCCCTCTCTAATCCTCGTCAGAGCAGGATTCTGCCCCAACAATGGCGGAAGGACTTGATTGCAAAGGTGGCGAGGAAATTAGGGGGCTCTCTGCAATGATTTTCAAAAGATAGGGACCAAATTGTGATTTGGGTGTACTAAATTGCAAAGTAGGTCAAGATGACCTCCCCTTAGGTCCAAATTTTGGTACAAACCTAATTTGGACCTAAGGAATCCAATGGTGAAGTTGGATTTTAGGTTTGACCACGTCTGACTGGACAGTTTGTGTAAAAACCCAAATTAGGTTAATTGATGAGCTAGGACCCTAATCTAGGTCAAACTGGGTTCCAAAGGCCAAATTAAGTGTCTAAATCCTAGGGGATATTTTTCCATGATTTTTAGAGGGTTTACTTGATTTTTATCCTGACCAAAACCTTGTTGATTTATGCGGGTCTATTTTAGGGTTACCAAATGTCATTTAATTCCTGGATTGCGCATAAACCCATTTCTGATTGACTCAACCCACTTTTTATCTTATTTAGACCTTTTGACCTATGTTTTGCCTCTGAGAAATCCCGTTTATGTACTGTAATGGTAAAATTGCAGTTTTAACCTTTATTTCATGTTTTCTTCTCAGAGCACTTATTCCTTCATTTAAGCCTTCTTCTAGGTTATGTAGGAGCTTTTATCTTCTTTATTGGGTAAAAATGAGCTAGTTATGGCTCATGATGAAGCTCTCATCACCCAGCCACTGGTATTGTGGTTGGACGACAATGGAGTGAGGGAGAAGCCGCCGAAGATTGTGGAGTTGTTGTGGCCAGAGGGGGAGAGAGGAATTGAGGGGGAACCGGCCCAATTTCAAGCTGAGGAGTTTGGTTTTGATCTGGGGCTTCTTAAATAGGTCTCTGGAGAGGGATTTGTGCTTGGAAGCCAAGCTTCCAAGCAAGGAAGGGTCGTTGGAGATGGAAGCTTCAAGAAACCCAAATCTCTCATGCGTTCGCATGAGAGATTGGGAAACAATCAAGGATCAAAGATGGGTTCAGATTGAAGGGGGTTACTCAGAGAATCTCCCATCCAATTTTGGAAGGGATTCTTTGAGCAATCAAGGAGAAACCTCCTTTCAAGGCTCGCTGGAGTAGGATTCCTTCACTATAATGGTGGAGGGACCTACTTGTGAAGATGATGAGAAAGCTAGGGGGCTAGTTGTAAGGGGTTTTGAAAATTAGGGGTAGAACTGTAATCAGATAGGACCTTTTTGCAAATTAGGTCAAGATGAGTTCCCTTTAGGTCCAAATTTTAGTACAAACCTAATTTGGATGTAAGGAATCCAATGGTGAAGTTAGATTTTGGGTTTGACCATGCTTGATTGAAAAATTTATGCAAAAATCCAAATTAAGACAAATATTTATCTGAGACCCCATTTTAGGTCAAGATGGGGCCAAATTGAATGTACTTAACTCTAGAGGATATTTTTCTATGATTTTTAGAGGGTTTAAGTGAATTTTATCCTAACCAGAACCTTGGTTAATTAAGTGGGTCTATTTTTAGGGTTTTAAGAAGTCATTTAATTCACAGACACACACAAACCTTTCCTGTCAAATCCAACCCACTTGTTATCTTATTAAGACCATTTGACCTTTGTTTAGCCCTTGAGAAAACCCGTGGTTGTACTGCATTGGTAAAATTACAGTTTTAACCTAGTTTCTTATTTCACTCTTAGAATGGTTATGTAGTGAATTATGGCCTTCAGTTGATTATGTCAGAGCATTTATTCTCTTCATTGGGTCAAAATGGGCTAGTTAGGGCTCATGATGGTGTTCCCATCAAGGGGGAACTTTCGATTGCAGAAACTGCCATACATGTTTCAATGTTCAAATTGTCTTCCTCAAGTTCCTCTATAAATCCATAATCCTCGAATTTGTTAATCACCTTAAAAATATTCAATTTCAATTTCTAAACCCCAAAGGAGATTTCCGTGCTACCGCTCTCACAATTGATATTGGCCTTGGCGGTAGCCAGGAACGGACACCCCAGAATGATGGGCATGTTTCTTAAATTTTCAGGTACATCCATGTCAAGGACAAGGAAATCTACAGGAAAATAGAAATCCTTAACCTTGATAATAACATCTTCAATAACGTCTCGCAGATTTGTGATCGAACAGTCCGCTAACTGCAGCATTACTGAAGTCAGCCTAAGTTCATCTAATTCAAACTTTTCGTAAAGAGAAGTCGGAATTAGGTTAATAGATGCACCTAGATCTAGAAGTGCTCTATCAAAGGTGTAATCTCCAATGACACAATAAATCAAAGGAGCACCTGGATCTCTCTTTTTCTGAGGAAGGTGATGCAGGATAACAAAACTAGCCTGCTCGGAGAGTACCACCTTCCTCGGAACAGATTCCCTCGACTTACGCTTTTATATGCATATGTCCTTTAAAAATTTAGCGTAAGCCGGTATGTGTTTGATAGCATCGTGGAGCAGGATATTGATCTCGACATTCTTGAATATATTCAAGAGCTCCTCGTTACTATCTACAGGCTTCTTCTTCCTATGTTTTATCAAGGCCTCAGGAAAAGGGTCATGAGTTTGATCTTTGGAATCAGGTTCCTGAGCCTTAATTTATTCTTTAGAGTTCTCCTTTCTCTCCTTAGGCTTTCCAAGATTTGGTAGATCAGAACAATGTGGTTGTGGATCCAGAGTTTGTTTTCCACTCCTCAAGGTAACTGAATTAGCAGATGCATATGGGTTTGGGTCTTGGGGAGGGTTAGGAAAGATTGGAGGGGCTTCATTATCCAAAAACCTTTGATTTGGAGAAGAAGAAGAGGAAGGACCCTGCTCAACCACCTGAGCATGTGTGTGCGGGTCCCTCTGATTCCCGTACCCTTGGGCTTGATTGCCCAGACTCTGGATATTACGCGGGTTGGGTATAGGTTGAGATGGCAGTGATCCGAGTTGACGAGAATTAGCAATGAACCCAGTTTGCAAGTTGTCCAATGAGGTTTTCATTTGCTGCATGAGCTGGAGCCTAGATCCTTGCATTTCTACCATCTGTCAGTTTAGATCAGCCTGCCTTACGGGTTGACAGGCATTCCAAGCTGGCTGATTGACCTGATTCGGGGGAAAGCATGACCCTAACCCATTGGTCTTTGCAGAGCATAGTTGCTGGGTAGGAATCGGGTCTGCTGCTCCAGGATTTTCCAGGAGAAGTTAGGGTGGTTCCTCCAACCCAGATTATAAGATTGGAGTAAGGGTTGGACCTAATGTTCTTTTGTATAGCATAGGCATCCTTATAAGGTGAGGATGGAGAGAAAGAAAGGGAGGGATCAGAGAAACTGGGATCAAAGGCCCCAGTTTGGAACCTGTGGGGTTCCAAATAATGCTGACTCACAGGTTGAGCCGCATCAAGTTGATTCACGAACTCCTGTCCAGAAGGAGCTCGTGATGAATGGAATCCTGAATCCTGGGATTGAGTGGATTGAGAATTGTTCATTGTGTTTCCAGCCATCCACTCCTCCATTCTTTTAGTAACCAAGTCCACCTTATCTAGTTTATTGCAAATCAATTCCATATTGAATGAATGAGAATCGTGGACTTCATTAACATTCGGTCTGGGTTGTTGGGATCGATTAAAAGTATCCATGGAGGCATGATTGATTGAATTTTCACTCATCTCCTCAAATAAATCGTGCACGTTATCTGCATCTTTGTTGAGGAAATTGCCTTCGCAAGAAGCATCCACGTGATTTCTGAGTTGCTCAGTCAACCCGTGGTAGAAGATTTGCATGAGGTACCATTTCGGCACCTCATGGTGTGGACACCTCCACAATAAGTCCTATAATTGCTCCTAGGCAACATGAAACTGCTCCCCTGGCCACTGGGTGAAGGTAGTAATCGCCCGTCTTAGAGCATTGGTACATCCGACAAGGAAGAATTTCTTCAGGAAAGTTGATTTCAGATCATTCCATGTTGCAATTGGTCTTCCTATGGTCCTGTACCAATGAGCGACTTTATCCCTAAGAGAGTGGGAAAAGAGCCTCATGATCATCTACACTTCATTCACATTTCGCGCCTTGGTGATCTAGACCAAAGTGGTCAGGTCCTCCAAGTGTTGAAACGAGTCCTCAGAGCCAAGCCCATGAAAATGTTTGATCAGGCTTAATACCTGGGGCTTGATTTCTATGTCTCCGGCAGGAATCTGGATGCCGGGACGTTCCCCGTAATTTGACGGATCATAAAAATCCTTCAAGGGCTGAGCGCCCTGCATTCTCTAGAACCATTCTTGCATTCTTTGCATTTGTTCCAGCTGCCTTTGAAATACCTCCTGTGGATTCTGAGGCAGAGGAGGTTGTTGATCGGCCATGGGATCAATTTGGCCAAAATCCAATCTACGCCTCCTAGAATACTCTAGTGGTCCTTCCAATCGGGGATTCAATGACCTCCTTCCCAGCATAAACCAGAAAGAGGTCGGAAGGACTGGGGATAAGAACCTTGCAATAGAACAAAACAAGCCTATCCTTAAGTGGGGTAGCCTAAGGATCTATAGACTCTCAAAATCCGTCTTAAGATTATAAATGATTTGCTCTACTTGCATCTAATCAATCCAACTAGTTAGGTGGGACTAGGGAGAAGGTTCTTCCTTTGGCTTGCACCTCGGTTCCTGGTGTACCCCCCAATCACGGTCGTTTGACGCTACTCCCCTAGCTAGACATCAGGTTGATTAGTACAAGTAGGTTAATTGTAAACAATCTCATGCTGGGCCCCGAAGAGCGAATCAGTCCTTAAGGCCAACGTCTACTTGATTTTATTTAGGCCTGGGATTGTAGTGCTTATGGAATGTGGTGGGCCCTTAAGATGGGTTGTGCCCTTAATGATCAATTGAGTATGTGTGAGTGATGCGAAAAATCGTGTGATTTGTAAAAGCGGGTTTTTAATGTCATAACACACGAATTCGCAAACGCTTTTAAATATATATTTCTAGATAGGAGAGTATCTAGGGTCGTCCAAGGAGGCTGGTTGCTTGCAAATCAACTCTCTTGCTTAGAAAATAAATCTCAACTTTCTTTTTGGTATTTTAAATATGTAATTTGTTTTTTGTTTTGAAATGATGAGGGCAAAATGCGAATTGTAACGAGAAGTACTAACACCTATAATTACTTAGCTAAAACTTAAGAGATAGAAAATGTCCACTACCTAAGCTCACTCTAGGCAAGTGGAGGCCTAGAGTAATTAGGGAGTGGAAGTGAAACAAGTGCTAGAACAAAGGTAACAATTGCAATAAGAAATTAAAAAGAAGGCAATTCAATTAATAAAAATTTGTGTTCTCTACAAAGACAAGTAGAGGAATGCTTCTACTAAAAATGGAAAATATAAAAGAAATAAAAGAAACACAAATCCACTTGTAAAATCTGGTGAAGAAGGGAGTCTTCTCGCTCCAAGCCTAGTTGCTCCATGGCTTGAAAAGAGGATCTCCTTCTTCTCCTTCCTTGAAAGCTCCTCCAAGGTGGATGCTTCCAACTTCAATGCTCTCCTCCAAGGGTGGGCGTGCACCACCCTTAAGCTTTCCTCCAAGGTGGTGTGGACCACCTTCAAGACCTCCTCCAAAGGTCTTCCTTGCCTGGCTCCTCCTTTGGCTGGCGTGGGCACAAGAGAGAAGGGAAGAGGGGAAGGCACCAAAGGGACAAAATATCCCCTTAATCTTCTTCTTCTTCTCTCTTGGGCGTGGGCTCTAGGTAGAGTGTGAGAGGAAATTTGCTAGCCAAGGATGGTTTGAATGGTGGTGGGTAGTGGTCTTTTTATAGGGTAGGATGAGGGGTTAAGGTGACTCTTGAAATGGAGGGCTAAGATGGGAGGATGGAGGTGGTTAGGTGATCTTAGGGTTAAGGATGGTTGGCGCCACCTAAGGGGTGTAAGGGGGGTAGTTATGGGTGGTCAAGGGACACCTAAAAGTGGTGCCAACCATGGAGAGGTACCATGGGTTGGCGCCAACTTCTAGGCTTCTAGAAGAGGGGATTATGCAGATGGTGGAGATGGGTTTAAGGGGAGATGTGTGGTGGAGATGAAGGGGGTTTTTGGAGGGAAAAAGTGGCACCAACAAGAAGGTAGTTTGGGTGGTTTTGGCACCACTTTATGGTGTCTCTTGGAGGTAGTGGGTAGGCTAGGTTGGCGCCAAGTACGGTTAGCTTATGTGGAGCTTAGGTGGAGCTAGTTGGTGGAGTCGTTAGGTAGGGTTTTTAGGTGGTAAAAGCCAAGGGAGCTGGAGCATAGCTAAGCTAAGCTAAGCTAGCTTAGCTAATGGTGGAGTAGAGGAGGAGGTGTTGGAGCTAGGGTTTGGAGGGAGGAGCTGGATCTGAAGAATCTGGAGCTGAAGTGGAGTTGGCAGCTACTGAAGAGGTCAACATGGGGCTACTCTAGCTGGCTTAGCTTGCTAGTTCTTTGCTAGCTACTAAGCCAAGCTAAAGTGAGCTGGGTCTGGTGCTCCCAGGGACGATTAAGCTGGTTGAGACAGCTACGGTGGCTTAGCTCAACCGAGTTGAGCTAAGCTGAGTCCCCGGGAGTTGGACTTGAGCTTCCTGAGTTGGGATGAGTTCTTCTTCAGCTGGCTGGAGTTTAGTGGAGCTGGATGTAGCTGGATCTGAGCTGGGGTGAACTCCAGTCAACTCAGCTGAGCTAGCTAGAGCTCCCTGTGGACTAGTGGGAGCTGAGATGAGCTAGACTCAACTAGGTTGATCTGGATCTGAGTTGACCTGAGCTAGGGTGAGCTAAGATGAGCTCTCTTAAGCTGCCATTCAGCTAAGATTAGCTATCTTAGCTGAATGGAGCTGGGATGAGTTAACCCTAGTCCAAGTGAGCTAGGTTCCATCTGAGGTGAGCTGGATCAAGCTGAGTTCCAGTTAGTTTGAGCTCCTCCTTCACCATTTCCCTTCTTGAGTACTAGGGTTTTAGGGATCTGTATATCTGTTCATCTCTAACACTCGCAAAAATACATTAAAACAACAAAAGAAAATGCAACGCATGCCTAACCTAGTTAATGCCTAAATGCAGCCCAAAAACCCATTTGTGGAGCAAAACTCTAAGAGCTAGGTTTGTTTTAATGCATAAGAATGATGATAAACTGTCGTTTATCAGTGAGTGCGTGCACAACCGGGGTTTTCAAGCAAGATTATTTTTAATGAGTGGATTTTAAGGTTCAAATCTTGTTTAAGTAGCTTTTAGGGTTTGTAATTAGGTTAATTCAATCAAGTTTTGAGGCAACCTAGATTTTCAAGTACGGGTGAAGATCTTTTTCATTTTGAAATCAGTAAAGTGGAGTGCCTGGTATTGACCGAAATTGAAAACCTTAAGGGGAAGCTACTTGGTGAGTTAATTTTAGGTTAAGTGGTGCAACCCAAACAACTCAAACAATTGGCCAAAATTGCACCACTGAGTTAGGTACAAAATAATTAACCTAGGCTGATTTCTACTCTTTTATATGTTGATTTGCATGTACCGGTTCCACAAATCAGAATCCGGTTGAGTAGATAAAAATCAATTAGGTTATGTGCCATGAATGTAGGTGTATGTAGTGTGTATGTTGATTTACCTCACAAGAAGTATCTTTTTGTTAATTTTTTTATATGAGGGTGAGATGAATGTGAGTGGAAATCCATGCAACCAAACTAACCCTAGGATTTATGCAAACACCTAGGCTAATTGGGGTTTGAATTAATGTTGTGAAATGGAATCTATGGAGGGGGGAAGAATGGGGAGCACTTACAGTTGTCTTCAACTGCACTTTACTCCATTCTACCGCTTAAAGGTTCCCTATTAAGATACCTGCAAAACAATAGATGAGAAATAAAGCAAGTTATAAAACAATAAAGTGCGCAAAATGCAGAAAGAAAATAGAAAATCGTTGCCCCCCAGCAACGACACCAAAATGTTTGGAGCGGAAAATTACACGATCGAAGTTGGATTTGAAAAAATCTGTTGTTGTTTGATTTGCGAAGAAGTCTGTCAATAGATAAATTTATACCGAATCTCGAATAATTCCGGGTTGAACACAGGGAGGCTACGTAGATCTAAAATCCGCGATTATATATTTTTTTGTATTTTTGTTTGAAAATGAAATAATTACAATAGAATTGATATAAATAATAAGTGAGAGAGAAAGAGAGAGAGAGAGAAACAGAGAGAGAGAACAATCACTTGATATAATAATAGTGTTTTTACAGCTAGAAAGCGGGAAATTCTATTCTAGAAAGCGATTAAAAAGAAGGGAGAGAGATGTTATCCTCCTTGACGAATGCTTGGAGGACGAGCCGGATGGAGCGACTCCTGGAAAACTGAGGATGGACGAGAAGAAAGAGGACGAAGCAGGAAGAAGCAGGAATGAGGCAGCACATCGTTGTCATCGTGGGATCCACTTCCAGATCGGGGACGAGAAAATTGGATTTGGCTCCAGAATAGCATCCTGGGTGTGTGACAAGTTTCTCTTGAGCTTTGGAGAGGGAGAGAGGTGAAGGGATGATAATTTTATAGGGTAGGGGTATCCGTTTATAGTTGTAAGGATAGGGGGCAATTTAGTCAATACATATTCAAAAGCATTAAAATCAAGTCTTTAGTGACGGATTTATCCGTCACTAAAGGTCTGATCGTGGGTGACATGCGCGTGCCCTACGCATCTCCTCCTCTCCTGCTCTCTCAACTCTCGCCCACGTCCTCGCAATATCAGCCATCCGATCTCAAGATTGGATAGCTTAAAGTCGTCCTCGCCCGCGCCTTCTTCTGCGCCTAACCGCGCGTGCACTCAGGCGTAAGGCAGCACATTTGGTTGCGCGTGAGGCTGATTGGGAGATCTGGGCCATCCGCAGCTGATCACGTGGTCGGGATTAAATGTGCATGCCCGTTTGATCATGAGTCGAACCCACGTCCCGCGCTCTCACAAAGCTGCTCGACTGCTGCACTGCCTCCTCTTCTTTGTCGCGCTTACGCTTTAAGCGTGCGTGCTCATGGCCATTGGATCAAGATCCAACGGTCTAGATCTTGCCCCTCCCGCACCTTCAGAGGATGAGAAGAGGTGTTGGGGCCAATTTGGGCAGCTGTGATGGCACCACGTGGTGCCTCATGCCGCCCATCTTTTGTGACATGTAGAAGGTGCCACAGATATTGTTTGAGCCGATTTTCGTGCCGTTAGGCTACGATCATCGATTCGAAGCCATTTGTGCAGTTAGATTTGTCATCTGAAGTGCGGTTTGGCACCATCTTGGCCCTTGATCTTTAGGCTTCCTTAGACTATATCTGGTGCTACGGATGTCCGATCAGGGCGATCTTGGAGTCGTTGAACTCCAATCATCGCCCTGATCGGATCCGCATGGTTGGATCTTCGATCTAAGGCCCTAATTAAAAATCACCTTGTCCCTAGCCATAAAAGGAGACAATTACTATACAATTTGTTCAATTTGACCTAAATGCATGATTATGCATGTTATGCACTATTTACACTGCATGATGCTAATATAACACTAAGAACATGCATTAATAGACATTTTTGGCTATTTAGATGTATGCACATCAGGGAAGTAGAATAAACCAGGGAGATATACATTGGGTTCACCCTTTTGTTGACCCCATAAATAAAAGTAGGGAGAAAGCTACCGTTCAAAAAGATAAACCTTTAGGCAAGGTCACCTAGGGTCGTAGAAACCCGAAGTCCGTTTCAACGGTCGCCTAGTGAGTCTTTCACTCTTTTCACTAGATGCTTAGCACTTAGAGTCTTTTTTGAGTCTTGGGCGGGTCGGGTAGTCGTAAAAAGTTATCCCGGAACTCTCAAACTTCAAAAGTACAAAAAAATTAGAAAAGAAGAAAAATAAAAAAGTGTATCTTCCCTTTTCCTATAAGGCGAGGACTTAGGCGGTCTGCATTCTGGCAAACACCTGGGTATTGTTGAGTTTTTGTTGTTTAGGACCTTAGTTGAAATTTTTATTGTTAATAAACAACTTAGGCCTAAGAGAACTAATCCTAATTTTGCTTTTATACATAGCATGCAGTTTAATTTTGATAGGCATGGGGGTATGACGTAAACACATCTATTTGGGTTAAAATGCCTATTCATGCATGTTCTTAGGCTTAGATTAGCATTTCATGTTATAAATACTGCATAGCATGCATCATTATGCATTAGAGTAGTATATAATTTAGGTTAATTGCATCCTTTTTGTGTTTAGGAGAGAAGGATATTTATTTCGGAGTCTCAGATTGACGATTCAACCGTACAGATCTGATCAAGACGATCGGAGTCCAATGCCTTCGAAATCGCCTAGATCGAAGTCCCATAGTACCATGTGCAGTCTGAGGAAGATCAACGGCCAAGGGACTAGGTGACATAATTTAGAGCTTCAAATGACAAATTTGACCATGCGGATGGATTCGGGTCAACGATTGCAGCCCAACGGCGTGAAAATCGACTCAATCCGACCTCTATAGCAGCTCTTACAACGAAAAGAAGATGGATGACCCAGATTGCGCCACGTGGCGCAACCCAGACCGTCCATGCATACGCACGTGCCACCCACGCTCGTGCGCGGAGGCACTCATGCGCATAGCGCAGCACCAGTGTAGGCGCATGGGCTGTCTTCAGTGACGTTTGTGGCGGATCTTCAGCGACGCTTGCAGCCATCACTAATTATTTGCACCCCAGCAAGGCCAGCTACGTGCACCAGTAGGTATGAGCTGACTACAGTGACACTTCCAGCGATTGCCTGGAGGTCAGTAATGGTCCCATACCTATTTTTGCCTCTTCTCCTCCACTATAAAAGGACCTACTCCCCCTCCCTTCCAAGCCATCTCTACCTACTCTACTCCCACCTACTCCTAATCTCTAGCAAGCCTACCAATGTTCCATTAGAGCTTACTCTCAAGCTCTCAAGGCTCTTATTAGTGTAGCGAACCTTTGCCTCACCAAATATTCATCCCTCTTCCCATCCCCATTCATAGGTCGCCATGGAGCCGTCCTCCTACCTCCATTCCGGTAGCAGATCATCTCCACCTTCTCACCTCCATTTCGGAGTCACGTCGAAGCTTTACTCTACCCGACGTCTTCCTACATCTCACCTCTGTCGTCCTGCTCCTCACCTCCTTCGTCCGAGCTTCCACCAGGTACCGTCGTCTCGTAGAACAGCCGATTCGGGAGATTTCTTCTCACCCCACTCTCTTTTTATGCTTTCATAGTTTATTGTAATTAACATTAGAGTGATATATATATCAGATTTGTTCCATATCTCTTATGATTCATTTTGCTTATCTTCAGAAATACAAAAAAAATAACAAAACCCTAAAATACCAAAAACAAACAAAATGAAGCGTGGTTTTCAATTAAAGTAAATGTTGCCACCCTATGTTCGACCCGAGACTCCATTGGAGTTTTGGTATAAATTTTATTTGATCACGAGTTTTGCAACTACGGTGACAGGTTACTTGTAACCTTGATTTCAAACTCGCGAAACACGTGCGATCATCCAATTTGTATGGATGACACACATCATCTCCAATTGCCTAAAAACAGCAAGTTGTGTTGGGTCACCATAGATTCCTTCCAATTAACTACAGATGGTGAACAACATAATTTAAAGACAAATTTGATAGCAAATCTTGTCGATATTCCTCTAGGAATCCAAGAAATAAGTTAAGCACAGATTTTGTTATGTTGTTAGGAGTAACAATAATGTAGAAATTGCAAAAACTTGGAAACATAAGATTGGAACGTCTTTTTAGAAAAGACTTTACTGCATTAAAGCATTCAGGCTTTAAGAGAAAAAGCATTTTCTTCATGCAACTCCCATATTGGAAAGATCTGACAGTCCATCACAACCTGGATGTGATGCACATAGAGAAAAATGTCATGGACAATATGTTGGATGTCCTAAATTTAAAAAATAGTCCAAAAGACACAATAAAATAAGAAAAGATATAGAAAATTCCTAGATGGCATATGACAGAGAAGGATGATGGCAATGTTGAATTCCTAGATGCTATATACAACATAAAGCATGAACAAATTCAGAAAATATTCTCATTTTTGAAGGAGATACGAGTGCCGGATGGCTACTCATCATAGTTATCACACTGGGTTAATGAATCTCAAAAAAAGATTAGTGGGTTAAAAAGTCAGGACTTGCATGTTTATATGCAAGTGTTTTCCCCATTGATTATACATGGAGTCTTACATGATCCCATTGTAGATGCTTTTACAGACATGAGTTGATATTTCAAAGCTATCTATCCAAAGACTTTAGATACTGAAATACTACGCTACTGGGATAAACAAGTTGTCATGACATTGTGTGAAATGGAATAGATTTTTCCCCAAGCTTTTTTCGACATAATGGTGCATTTAACAATACATTTGCCAAATAAAGTGAGGATCGCAGGGCCAGTTCAATACAGATGGATGTATCCTATAGAGAGTTATTTTGAAAAAACTGAAGGATTATGTGTTAAATAAAGCTAAGCCGAAAGGG
This sequence comes from Thalassia testudinum, assembly GCA_037157565.1. Taxonomy (NCBI): domain Eukaryota; kingdom Viridiplantae; phylum Streptophyta; class Magnoliopsida; order Alismatales; family Hydrocharitaceae; genus Thalassia; species Thalassia testudinum. Next base: position 22,471,137 of record JAZHRO010000030.1, on the reverse strand, counting down.
TGAATTGTCAAGGGATATTTAGTTGAGGAATTCATGAACTTCTATACCATGTATCTGAGTGAGACAGACCACGAATTCAATCACTTCAAGAGAAATTATGATGGGGGATACAATGAGCATGACAGAAATTGTCTTACGGGGGATACAATGAACATGACAGAAATTGTCTTTCTTTTGGAAATTCTAGGAAGGTTGATTCTACACACAGAATTTATTGAGATTTTAGAAGTAGATTGACAATTGGCACACTTGTTTATATTAAAGCAAATTCCTAAATTCAACCCTTTCTACGATGAATTTAAGCAATCCTTACATCCAAATGCACGCGATGTTCTCTTTCCTAAGTGGTTTAAGCAGCATGTTACTAAAATGAAAGATTTTGATGACCCACTGTGGGTAGAAGATTTTGACGTAATATCTGATCATCCATTGAGTTATGAACATTACCATTCTAGGTACATCATAAATGGCTTCAAATACAGAATCAAATCTATTGATGATGTAAAGGCTACACAGTAAGCTGGCATTGTTGTCCCTTGCGAATTAGCCAGCGAGTGTGATGGTTATTATGGACAAATTGAAGAAATTCTCAAGATTAGCTCTAGATATGATTGAAGACTTGTCCTCTTCAAGTGTGAATGGTTTGATGTTTTTACAAAAGGCATCAGGTTTAAAAACACAAGTATATAATTCTGAATAATAACCGTCGAATTCTTCAGAACACTGAACCATTCACTTTAGCTTGTCAAGTTTCTCAATTCTTCTACGTAACTGATAATCGCAAAAGTGGATGAATAATTCTTGTTAGAATAATGTCACATAGTTATTACAATTCTAAAAAGGAAGGGGAACCTAAATTAGAACTTGAAGCATATTAAGAATTTCAACAACCAGATTTAGATCAAAGTGCAACAAACATTGATATATAAGTTATAATTTACTACCCTTTTTTTTATAATATAAATTTCCTCATAAATTATTCTTATACTATTATGATATAATAATTTGTTTACTCTTATTATTAGTTGTTGACACAGTTCTGTTAATTTTTTTCCTTCTACACGGTTACCACTGTTTCAGGGTAACATTAACGATTGCTTTCAGTTATATGCATGTTTTTCATATAAATTATACATTTATGTGTTTTTCTGTCACTAATTATTTCTTTGTATTGTGCAGATGGTGAAATTGAAGAGGTGGGCTTCTCATCAGAGGAGTCTTGACACCACCCCCAATGCCTAGGACCCCTATACCACACAACCTCCTTCCACGTAGCCACTTTCCACCTAGCCTCCTCGTACACGGCCTCCTCGCACCCAGACCTTCCCTACCCGACCTGCTCCCCCTAGGACCCCTATACTCTTACCACTAATACATATTTAGTACGCACTCCCAATTTCAATCCCCCTCACACACACACATATATCCCTCCTGGTGCACTTACACAATCCCTCTTTACTACGAAGGGGAAGAAGTCAGTCATCCCTAAGTTTGTGACGTTACCCGAGCATGAGGATGAGGTTGACAGTCACGACCCTGGCCAGGACGAGGGGAACGAGGATGACGTACAGGACTCCCATGATGACAAGGATGAGGAGGGGGACAAGGGGGAGGATGAGAGGGATGCTGAAGTTGGCCACCTTGAGGCCAACATAGGCCCTGATCAGGCAGGGCCCAGTACTACTAGTAAGTAAATTGTTATTTTCTATATTTTAAAATTTTTTAAATTAATTTTGTATTTACTCTTCATTCATAATACTATTGTTATTATTAATTTCAGTAAAGAAGAAAGGAAGAGGCCTAATGAGAAATAGAGACTAGGAGGCTATACTGGAGTGCACAAGGGTGAAGGTAAAGATCACCCCTGGTGGGGAAGATCCTGACCACCCTCCTGATGATAACCTCATCATCAACCATATCTAGCTTTAATTAGTCAGAATCCATTGATAAATGCTACTACATAACCGTCAAAAGACCGTAATTCATTGCATATCCTTTCTGAGAGAAATGCATTAAAATAGGGGTAAATATGTAGTTTTAATAAAATATCCTAAATGCAGAACAATCACAGCGCCTCCTAGGAGTTAATTGAAGGTCAAATGTTCATAAATGTCTACTAAGTGGGTTCATAAAGAAAGAAACAGGTTTTTGCGCGTTTCGAGAATTAATGGCATCTAAAACCCTAAAAATAGACCCACTTAATTAATTGAGGTTCTGGTCAGGATGAAATTCACCTAAGCCTTCTCAAAATCATATAAAAATATTATTTAAGGTTTGGTACCTTTTATTTGACCATCTAAACCCAATTTGACCTAAAATAGAGTCCTAGATTGATAATAGCCTTAATTTGGGTTTCTACTCAAATTACCCAGTAAAACTTGGTCAAAACCAAAATCAGACTTCACCATCATATTCCTTTGGTCCATTTTAGGTTTGAACGAAAATTTGGACCCAATCAAAGATCATCTTGACCTAGTTTGCATTCCAGTTCAGTCTGACTCTTTTTCTTACACACACACCCCTAACTTTTGAAATTCATTGCAAATAGGTCCCTAATTTTGTCATCATCTTCATAAATAGGTCCCTTCAGCATTATCGTTGAGGAACTTCTACTCCGATGACCTTCAATCAGAGATTTCTCTCTGATTCCTTGACGAAATCCTTCCAAAATTGGAAGAACTCCTGAGAGAATCTCCTTCCATTTGAGCCACTCATTGGGCTCTGTTTCCTTCCCAAAAGCTCATGTGAATCATTTAAAGTCGTGGGCTTCCATTTTGTGTGTAAGCCCCAAGCTTTTAAGGTTGGTTTCTAAGCTTGGAAGGACCTCCTAATGCCTATAAAAGACCCCTTGATGCAAACATTACATCCATAGCAAGGTTTGGGGCCAAAAACCTCTTCAATTCCCTACTTCCAGCCCCTCTCCAACCGAGCTCCGGTGAGCTTCTTCAACCCCTTTCTTCCAGCCATTAGATGGTCAAATCAAGTGGCCCATCATCTTCCTCACCTTCCTCCGTCTCTCGTTGGTCAAAACGAAGGCTCCCTGACCTCCTTCTTCCTCGCCGTCCCCCTCTAGAGGGTTCGTCTTCTCCGTCGCTAGCTTGCCAAAATCGGCGCGGACCCTACCCCTTTCGACCGTTAGACTAGGTTAGTTAGGTTCTTTTAGTTTTCTAGGTTCGTTTCTATATTCAAAACCTAAAAATAACCCCTTGACGTCGCCAATCACTGTCATCTCCCTCACCTCCGGCTACCCCTTCGGCGAGTCCACCCCACCTCCACAACCCACCAAACAACTCGCCAACACTCCCACAAGCTCTACCTCATCCACTCAAACCAAAGCCGTCTCCTATTTTGGGCTATTCACCCCTCCAAATGTCCACCGAACAACCCACTGTCGCACCACCATCTTTGACCTCGCTTGACTAGCACATGCCGCCATCCTTCGCGAAACCACCACTACCACACTCACAAGCACCTGGCAAAGGTCCTAAGCTATTTTAATGTTGCCATGATGCCTTATTCTTCTATTTTAGGCCCGACCAGAGCTCTGCCGCCACGACATCTACCTCGGCCATGTTCATCAAGCCAACAGCCGTGTTCTTCATCCAGCCGCGCCCAGACTATGCGGATACACCCTAGGCATCACTCCAGGTCTTCAATTATGGGCCACAACAACAACTGCTGCATCAATTCAATGCATCTTCACAACTACAGCCGCATGCGAAGGAAGGGCAACTGATAATCCCACATCATGGGGGAATTGAGAGCGCTACAGTCGCTTGTTACGTTTTTGTGCCAAGGCTTTGTTGCCTCAGAACACTTGGCGGTGAGGTCCCCTTCACCCTACACACACCCAACCTGCCTAGACCTATACACTCCTCGGTTGTGACCCCACACACGTAGCCTTGGACCCGATTACCGTGCATACCTGAATACACGAATATCCAGTTATCTGAGGAAGAGGAAGAGGCAGAGAGAGCGGGGCAGGGGTGGGTTTTACTCCTCTGTGCAGATGTGTAACACTTAGTCGCTGAGAGGGGTGAATTCCCCTTGTGCGTAAGAAGGAAAGGCTAAGGGAAGATAAGAAGAGGACTCAGAAGAGGAGAAAGGCTGAAAGAAACAAAGAAGAGAAGGTACTGGCTGAAGGAGGGAGAAAAGAAGAGGTTCATGAAGAAGAGGAAAAGCAGAAGAAGAAAGCTCTCTTGGAAGCACTGTAGCAGGCGACATTTAAGTCATCTGACTTGAGAGGCAAATGTTTGATCACTGTTCATCTATTTGATTCATTTGAGTAATTGATATGTGCTTAATTAAGACTAATAATTGGTGATTCAAATCACCATTATTTTATCTTAGATATCTTTTTGGTCTCTTAAAGTCTTGAAATACTCATGTTATACATTGAATATCTAATGTGACAGATTAACATTCATTGAATATCATTATTCTTGACCTATTTCTTGTACTCATTTATATTTTAAATGAGATTAGCATGTGAATTACAGTACTTGCTCTCTGTGTTCGACCTTGGACTCATTTCTAGATTTCGAGTTATAAATTTTATTTGTCGAGAGAGCTATTTAGGAGACTTTACTATAACAAAACACATTTAAACTTCCATTTAGGATCCCTCCAACACCTCCATTTAGCAGAAGGCTCTCCAAGGTTGTGAAGAGTATCATCGCCCTCTTTTGTTTTAATTGGCAGATTGTCCCAAAGGAGCTCAAGAGGGAGATCATTTGTCACTTAGTGATAATTAATATATATTGAGGTTTATATATGTTTCTTTTAATGTGATTTGATGTATATAAATGTTTAATTTATAGGAAATCTTCGATTGAGGGGACGATCTAGAGGCCTCCAAGTGTATCCTCAGCCATGCATCTAGGCATCATTGAGACTGGAGACTTCATATGAAAAAAGTGGTAACAAAAAATTTTTAAAATTTCTTTGATATATACAATGTAATTATATAATTTATTTCCTTTGTTATTTAATATTTTGCGAATAGGTCATATGAGGAGGCCTTAAGGAATGTACCTCTATCCATACTGCTAGAGGCATGGAAGGATTGTTGTCAGCATTGGAGGAAGCCTGAGATGGAGGTAGTTAAATAATTGTTATGTGTTAAAATTTAATTATTATTAATTTCTTTACTAATAAAAATATATATATGTATTTTCTACTGGATTAGGTGAAGAAGAACAAGGCCAACAGGGCCAAAGCTCCACTACAGACTCACGTCTTGGGTCAGATGAGTATTGATAAGCTCAAGACAAGATATGTAAGTACATTTCTTATTTATTTATGTTTCTAATTAACATGTAACTTTAAATTATTAACTATCTTTTATATTTACTTAATTTTAGGCAAGTACACATGACGATGCCCAATTGGATCGTCTTGAAGTCTATAAGATCACTCATAGCAAGGTTATAGACGGTGGGCACACATGGATTCACGAGACCTACCAAGTCAAGCATGTAAGTTATTTCTTTCTAATTATTTAAATTTAACTTTCATTTTAATTGAACATATTACTTAGATAAAAATGTAATTAGGAAAAAATGTATGACTTGGTCCACCCACCTCCGCCTACATATGAGAACTCTACAACCCAGTAGCCTCCTATGACACCTGAGGAGGCTTTTCGGATGGTCATGCCTCTAGAACATGGTGGATTTGTTCGCAGTGGAGGTCAAAGCCAGACGCTCATCACTTGGTATGGACGAAAGGGATCGTTTGGCACATCTTCTGTTGAGGTGGAGCAGCTGAGGTCATAGGTATAATAGATTCAGAGGTAGCTGACCGACATAACCGGAGAGCTGCGAGCTACTAGAGAGGAGATCCGCCAGCAAAGCTAAGATTTCAAGGAGCAGATGGCACAACAACAAGCATAGTGGGCGGAGATAATGCCCATACTTTGAGATTGAGGTGGACCTGATCACAATAGTTTCGATTATCCTGCACGTCGTGGGCCAGACGACGATTTTGGCGTAGGAGGTACTGGTCATGGTATTGGTGTGGGAGTTTAGCTCGCATCTTTTCTTTATATTTCTTATTTTTATCTATGTAATGTTTAGGGTTTATTTATGTAATGTTTCTCTTTTGTAAGCATTCTCTAAGTTAATTTTAGTAAAGTAATGTTTATTTCCTATTATATTTGTTTTATTGAATCTTATATATGTCTTATTGGATATTATGTAGGTTAATTTAAATGTTACCATTGATCACCATTGGTAAAATCTAATCAATTCAAAAAAAAAAAAAAATTATTTGGCGATGGTTATTAGAATAACTATTGCCAATGTACCTTTGGTGATGGTTGCAAAACCGCTGCGAAAGTCAGCAAAATGACCCTCCACTCGTCACAGCCTATTTTTTGCGACGTTTATTCAAACGTGGCGAAATTATATTTCAAGACAATAATCAAAGAACCATGGCCAATAATGAGTTTTCGACAGTTATTTAATAACCATCGTGAAAGTGGTTTAACGATAGTTCTAAGTCGTCACAAAAGAAAGCTAATCACGACAGATAGGATCGGTACTATTAGAGATGGTTAGTATTAATAACTGTCACGAAAGAGCATTTTCTTCACAACTTTCCATGGCGGTTTTGTTACATTTGGCAACGGTTTTTAACCGTCACCAAAGGTCTTGTAGTGAGATTTGGGAATTTAATCACAAACATGTGTTTAGTGTGTTTGGTAATTTTCTATGTTGGCATCCATCTAAGAATCATCAGATATGTTCATTTAATCACCTAGAATACAAATTTTTCTTACAAAAAGTTTTGGCACATTATTTTGACATGTAGAGCTCCTTTATATTTAAAAATATAAACTTATATTTTTTTGTTATTGACTTTATCATTCTAAATGCTTGGAACGTCTTAGTATTTCCCCCCTTAACATTTTTCCTGGCCCCACCCCTACATAGTTCCTCTAGCAATGCAAGTTAGTAATTAATTGGACATAAACTAGCCATTTTTCATAAACTAGTTATTTTTCTATTATTTCACATGTTAAAAGTACTGGTGAAAAAATGTTTTTTTCGATTCTATTTTGAAGATTTTCTAAACAATGTACTTTTTGTAATTAATTGGACATAACCATGATCAATGCCTCAATAAGTTTGAAGCTACAACTAGTTGTGTCTATTCAATTAAGGAAGTTTAGACCCATCTATCTAAAGCATATCAAGTTTTGGGGTAAGGCAAATGAGCATTTTGCTTGTATCAAGAGGGTATCTTCTAGTTCAACTTCAAGGGTAAGGTATCCATTAGCTAGATTGGTTCCAATTGTTGTATCTTTAGAAACCTCATCATCATATGGATCTCTTCCTAATGCTACATCTCCTCAAGTAAAGGAGCTCTTACACACAAGTAGTCTTTGGCTCATCATGACGAAGATTGTAGCATCTCTTCCCAACTAAATGTTTTTGCTTAAGGAAGTCATTTTAGTGTGACTCATTTTAATGAGTTGCATGAAGCTTACTTGGTCATATGAATGATATGTGATGAATTAGGTTTCACCAATTAACTAAATCCAACAAAACTTGAGCCATCAATTACAAATTATCAAATCAAACCATAGGATCATAGTTACCCAAAACATAACAAACATTAGTTGCAAGACAAACAATTTATAAAGGAATCAATAAATGAAGCAATGTTGACCAAAAGTAAATGATTACGTAGCAATGCACGCCTATAAATATGTCCTCTTAGGCTATTTCCTAACATTACACATTTAGATTAGATAGCTTTACATGCATTTTGAAAATATTTGCATTTGTGCATTTTATGGAGAGGAAGATAGTGAAAGAGATTGAGCCCCCATTTCATTCATTTTACCCCTTCAATTCCACCACATTTCTACCACCTAATACCACCTACATTAATTCCATGACAACCTAAGTGCCTATCCATAATTTACCCAAAATATCCCTAATAGCACTCCTGTCCTCACCCGCACCCAACACCCTCACCCCTCACCTATATAACTTTCCCCCCCTCCATGCGGGTTGTTGGCACCCATACCACTCCACACCAGTAGCACTCCATTCCCCCACACCCACAGATGCACACACATGCCCACAGCCACTCCAGCAGCTAGCCATCCTTTCTCCCTCTCTTCCCCTCCACTCTCAGTACCCTCTCACAAGTTGAGAGGAGATATTGCAGAACAGAGGAGCTCCCTACCATGGTCGCAACCACTATGGTGAGGGTACACCATAGTCTAGCTCCTCGTGAGCAGGTAGACGTGATGCTTTCCTTTTTTTTTTTTGCTGTTATTTTATCGTGTTTTCATCCGCCATTAGCATAGCTCCAGCTCCTAATGAATCTCCCTTATTTTCCCCTGTATCTACTGTTCATTCACTATCGGGTTCATTTTCCTGCACGTAACACCGGCCATTCCTCAGTTAGCCAGTGGCCTCACCCCACGCACACCGTCTTCCATGCACTAATTGGTTCCAGCTACACCCACCAGCGCCTTCTTCTGCAAGTGCCGGTTAAGTGAGAATCTTAGTCGGTGAGAAATCGCAGTAGTCAGTCAACTTTTACGCCTGCATGGTAGTTGCACTCCCCCCCTGCGATCTCTCACTTCGAGCACGCTGCAACCAGCCATTCCTTACTTAGCCAGTTGCAGCACCCCTCTCTCTCCTCACGGCACCCGCTCCAGCCGGTTGCAGTGCAACACCAACCCATGCAATCACATGAGCCTTCATGCATGCCCCTTATCCCCAAATCCCTCACATACTCACTGACACACATACATATACACACACACAACTATACATACATACCTGTTGAACGGCAGAAGACTACGCTATCGAAGTTGGTTTGAGAATCTGTCATTATAGTTCGAGTAGCGAAGAAATCCATTCAACAAATAACATTTATATCGAAAAATCTATAAAGAAATCCTGGGTCGAACTCAAGGAGGCTACATCGATCAAAATTCGCAATTATATATATATTTTTTGTGTTTTTATTTAAAAAGTAGAATAATCACAATGAAATGGAATCAATATAGACAATAAGAGAGAGAGAGAGAAGAAACATTCACTTGATGTTGCAAAATATTTTTACAACTAAAAAGCGAGAAAAGATTACACTAGAAAGCGAGAAATTATTACAACTAGAAAGTAGGAAAATTCTACTCTAGAAAGCAGGAAAAAGAATGGGAGAGAGAAGTTATCCTCCTCAATAATCGCTTGGAGGTCGAGTTAAACGAGACAACGCCTGGAAGATGAGGAATGGAGCGGGAAGAAGGAGGTCAAAGCAGGAGGAACGGGAACGAGGAAGCACGTCGTCGTCGTCGTGGGATCCACTTCTGGAATGGGGGCAAAAACTTGGTTTTAGCTCTTGAGGAGCATCTCGGGTGTGGGACAAGCTTCCCTTAAGCTTTGGAGAGGGAGAGAAGAGAAGGAAGGGATGAGAAATCTGTATGGAGGGGGTATCCTTTTATAGTTGCAGGGGGTGGGGGCATTTTGGACATTACAACTTAAAAAACATTAATTCAGGTCCTTTAGTGACGGATAAATCCATCAGTAAAGGCTTGAACATGGTCGATGTGCGTGCCGCTTGCACGCCCCCTCGCCTCTGCTCCCTTCAACGCACGCGCACGATCGCGCGCTCTCAGCCGTTCGATCAAGAGATCGGACGGCTTAAAGTGGCTACACCTGCGCCATGCGCTCGCGTGCGATCATGCGTAAGCACCGCGTGTCTGATCGCGCGTGGGCACTATCGCTCTCTTCCCGCCACTAGATCTTCATCGCGCAGCTCTAATTACGCGCCCACGCACTGCAAATGTGGGCTCGATTGCGCATCATGTGCTCGCGTAGTGCGCTCGACCGCTACGCTACTGCGATGAGTTTGTCGCGTGGAGGTTTTAAGGCGCGATCGTCCGTGGCCATTGGATGGTGATCCAATGGTCTAGATCCATCGCACGGGTGAGGAGAGAGAGAGGGAGCAGCGGTCTTCCAGATTGGTTGGGCCAGTTTGGACAGCTAAGATGGCACCACGTGGCACCATCTTGGCCATCCATCTTCTGAGTATTATAGAAGGTGCCACGGGTGTCGGATTGGATCGATTTTCACGTCGTTAGGCTGCGATCATCGATCCGAACCCATTCGTATGATCGGATTTGTCGTTTGAGGTATGGATTAACACCATCTTAGCCCTTGCTATTTAAGGTTCCACGGTCTCTATCTAGTGCTACGGATGTCCGATTAAGGTGATCTTGGAGTCGTTGAACTCCAATCGTCACCCTGATCAGATCCGTACGGTTGGATCTTAGATCCGAGGCCCTGATAAAAAGTCACCTTGTCCTTAACCATAGAAAGGAGATAATTACTATACAATTTATGCAACTTGATCTAAATGCATGATTATGCATGTTATGCACTATTTACAATGTATGATGCTAATGTGACACTAAGAGCATGCATTAATAGAATTTTTAGGTTAATCAGATGTATGCACATCACACCCCCATGCCTATCTTTTGCTAGTCCCTAGCAAAAACTACATGCTATTTATAAAAGAATTAGGTTGTATTACTTGGGCATAAGTCATTTTCAACATTAAGAAATTTTTACTCAGGATCTGAACTTTCAAAGGCACAACAGCGCCCAGGTATCTACCAAAATGCAGATCGCCTCAAACCCTCGCCTTATTCAAAGAAAATTCTCTTTTTCTTCTTTTCTTTCTTTTTTCTTTTGGATTTTTGAGTTTAGGGTCAAAGAGTGGCTTTCTAGGCCACTCAACCCACCCAAGATTTGATGAGAACCTTAAGTTCTAAGCATCTTATTGTAAATGTGATAGACTCATTGATCGGCAATTAGAACGGACTTCGGGTTTTTACGCCTCTAGGTGACCTTAAAAAGAGAGTTCTACCTAAAGGTGTATCTTTACGACCGGTAGCTTTCTCCTTACTTTTATTTTTATGGGATCAACACAAGGGTGAGTCCAGTGTATATCTCCCCGGCTTATTCTACTTCTCCACTTCTTCCTAAGTGTTTTGGGAATTTTCAGTGCAATTCTTGAGCTGGGTTCTGGACAACCAATCGATGAGTTGTTACCATCGATAACTTGCTAGCCATACTCGTGCGGCGAAGTGTGGCTTATTTCTTTTATTTTCTTTTTTTTCTTTCTTTTCTCCTTTTTCTTTTTCTTTTTAAGTAGGTGGCTTCCCTGGTCTAAGATTTACCTAAAGGTAGCAAGAAGAGAATGGTCCAGTGACTGGGCTCTGGACAACCTACCTATGGGTTGTTACCCACGATAACTTGCCAGCCATATCACCCTAGAAGGTTCATTAGCTACCCAATTTCCGTTAAAATCGCCAAACAACGAGTCAGTGATAAGATAGTGTATAGATGCTTAGACTTAAAGTTCCCTAAAATCAGAGGGTAGGGTGATAAGTCATGTACTTATCACCCAAACTTATTTAATCAAATTAAAATAGAATTCATGATGGCGAGGACTCAAAAAATAAATCCACATTTTAGTGGATACCCGGGCTGATTAAGCCCAAAGACCTGAAAGGTCTTAGTGTTCATATTCTATTGTAATATTTCCTAAGATTGAAAGGTCCTAATGTCCAAGTATTCCTTCCTAATTCAAATTTTCTTTTATTTATATATAAGAAGAGAAATAGAATTTACAAAAATTTCACAGAGCTGACAAAATGATTAAAAAATGAATTCACCCCCCCATGCCTAGCTGATGCAATGTCCACATTGAGAATAAAAGACATGAAAGGAAGGGTAGAGTACGGAAGATATCACCTGAAGCTCGGGTCAGCTCTGAGTCAGACTGCACAACTGCTGAGTTTAATGTGTCAGCTATGCAAAGTCCAACCAAAGAAGTCACAACATGGCTAGAGCAACCATGTCTGAGACGGGTTCTGGAATAGTACAGTCAATAACAGGCTTCAAATGTTGACCGTTTACTTTGAATGAATTACTCGTCTTCAGGTCAGAAATCTGAATAGCTCCGTTTGGAAATATCTGATCGATAATGAATGGACCATTCCATTTTGACCTAAGTTTGCCGGGAAAGAGCTTAAGTCGAGAATCGAATAGCCAGACCTTCTGCTTCGGCTCAAAGCTCTTTTGGGAAATCAATTGGTCATGTAGAGCTTTGGTCCGAGCCTTGTAGATCTTGGCATTCTTATACACATCATTTCTAAGATCCTCCAACTCAGATAGTTGGAGTTTCCTGGTCTTCCCGGCTAAACTTAGATCTAGATTGCACTGCTTGATTGCCCAGAATGCCCTATGTTCAATTTCTATGGGTAAATGGCATGCCTTTCCATACACGAAACGAATAGAAGACATGCCGATGGGCATTTTATACGCTGTATGGTAGGCCCAAAGAGTGTCCTCAAGCTTTTGAGTCCAGTCTTTGCAATCAGACCTAATAGTTTTCTGCAGAATATTCTTGATCTCCCGATTGGAGATCTCGCCCTGCCCATTCATCTGGGGATGGTAAGGTGTAGAGATTCGATGATTAACTCCATATTTAGCCAGCAAATTATGGAACTGGGCATTAGTGAAATGAGTGCCACCATCACTGATGATGGCCCTTGGAATCCCGAACCTGCTGAAGATGTTCTTCTTGACAAAATCGATGACCACCTTGTGGTCATTGGTTCGGGTGGGAATCGCCTCGATCTATTTGGACACGCAATCAACAACGACGAGAATGTACTGATGTCCAAATGAAGGGAGGAAGGGTCCCATGAAATCGATGCCCCAAACGTCAAAGATTTCGATAGGAAGAATTGGTTTTAGGCACGTCATATCTCTCTTAATTATGCTCCTGAGTGCTTGGAATCGGAAACACGACCTTGAGAATTCCTGGGCATCCTTGAATAAAGATGACCAATAGAATCTAGATTGCAAAATTTTTGCAGCTGTCTTTTTCCTGAAGAAGTGTCCACCACACGTAGATGCATGGCAAAACTCGAGTATATTATTGAATTCGTTCTCCAGAACACATCGGTGAATAATCTGATCAAAGCCGATGTGGTACAGTTCAGGGTCCTCCCAAAAGTAATATTTGGCCTCAGATTTGAGTCTATCCCGTTGTTGCTTGGTCCAATCCTGGGGGATTTGACCAACGGCCAAATAATTAACTATGTCAGCAAACCACAGGGTTCGGACACCTGAAACTGTAAGGATGGTTTCGTCCGGAAAAGTATTAGCAATTGGAATGTCCTGCCGAGAAGAATCACTCAGAAGTCTCGATAGATGATCTGCCACCACATTCTATACCTCGGATTTATCCTTGATTTCATGATCAAATTCTTGAAGCAGAAGAATCCAATGAATAAGCTGGGGTTTGGCATCCTTTTTGGCCAGGAGATGTCTCAAGGCCGAGTGGTCTGTATATATAATGACGTGAGACCCTAAGAGATAAGGCCTGAATTTCTCCAAAGCAAATACTACGGCTAGTAATTCCTTCTCAGTAATAGTGTAATTCCTCTGGGCCTCGTCCAGAGTTTTACTAGCGTAGTAGATAACAGAGGGCTTCCTATCAACTTTCTGATCCAAAACAACCCCAACCACGTAATCAGAAGCGTCGGTCATGATCTCAAAAGGGACTATCCAAATTGGTGGTTGCAACACCGGAGCACAAGTGACTGCTGTTTTAAGAAAATCAAATGACTTACAGCATGATTCGTCAAAATCAAATGGCATTTCTTTGGCAAGAAGATTGCTCAAAGGACGAGCAACCTTCGAAAGTCCTTAATGAATCTCCTGTAGAATCCCACATGACCAAGAAATGATCAAATTTGTTTAATAGATGTAGGAGGAGGAAGTTTAGTGATAGCATCAACCTTAGCTTTATCCACTTCGATTCCTCGTTCAGAGATTACATGACCCAAGACGATGCCTTCTTCTATCATGAAATGACTCTTTTCCTAGCTAAGGACCAATCTTGTTTTGATGCATCGTTTAAGAATCATTTCAAGATTATCTAGACAAGAGTCAAACGATTCTCCATAAATAGAGAAATCATCCATGAAAACTTCCATAAACTCTCCCACCATGTCAGAGAATATGGCTAGCATGCACCTTTGAAAAGTCGCAGTTGCGTTGCATAAGCCGAATGGCATCCTACGAAAAGCAAAGGTTTCGTAGGAACAGGTGAAAGTAGTTTTTTCCTGATCCTTGGGATGGATAGGAACTTGGTGGTATCCCAAGTAGCCATCAAGAAAATAGAAGTACTTCTACCCGGCTAATCTTTCCAAGATTTGATCAATGAATGGCAAAGGGAAATGATCCTTTTTCGTGGCCGTGTTCAGCTTCCTATAATCGATACAAACCCTCCAAGAGGAAGCTGAACGAGTTGTGACAGATTCTCCTTTCTCATTAGTCACGACGGTAATCCCAGCCTTCTTGGGAACAATCTGCAAGGGACTTACCCAAGGACTATCAGAGATCAGATAAATGATTCCTGCATCGAGCTACTTAATAATCTCCTTCTTGACCACTTCTCGCATATTTGGATTTAATCTCCTCTGCATCTGGCAAGAAGGGCGGGATCTATCTTCCAAAAATATTCTGTGATTGTAATAAGATGGCTCGATCCCCCTAAGGTCATGAATGGTCCAACCAATTGCCTCCTTGTGTTCCTTCAGGACCTTAATCAGTTTAATCTCCTGCTCCTTTGTTAATTTAGCACTGATAATCACAGGGAGCGTCTTATGTGGTCCTAAAAACTGATATTTCAGATTCTCAGGCAATGGTTTTAGTTCAAGCTAGGGCGGGTTGATGATTTAAGGTAAGAAAGATGCTGATGAAGACTCATCAAGAGGAAGAGCTTGAGAGTGAACAAAATCAATAACCTCTTTAGAAGATGGCGGGTCTGTCATAGAGGGTTGCACGTCCAATTCATCATCAGGGAAGGAACTTTCAAATGCAGAAGCCATCATACAAGTCTCAATATTCATATTATCATCCTCAAGTTCCTCAATAAATCCACAATTCTCGAATTTGTTAATCGCCTTAAAAATATCCAATTTAATTCTTTGATTCCCAAATGCGATTTCCATGCTACTGCTTTCACAGTTAATGTTGGCCTTAGCGGTAGTCAGGAACGGATGCCCCAGAATGATGGGCGTGTTCCGCAGATTTTCAGGTACATCCATGTCAAGGACAAGGAAATCTACAGGAAAATAGAAATCCTTAACCTTAACAATAACATCTTCAATAACACCTCGTGGATTTGTGACCAAACGGTCTACTAACTGCAGCGTTACTGAAGTCGGCCAAAGTTCACCTATTCTAAACTTCTCGTAAAGAGAAGTCAGAATTAGGTTTATGGATGCACCCAGATCCAGCAGTGCTCTATCAAAAGTGTAATCTCCAATGACACAAGAAATCAAAGGAGCACCTGGATCTCTCTTTCTCTGCGGGAGGTGGTGCAGGATAACAGAACTAGCCTGCTTGGAGAGTACCACCTTCCTCGGAACAGATTCTCTTGACTTATGCTTCTGCGTACTTAAATCCTTTAAAAATCTCGCGTAAGCTGATATATGTTTGATATCGTCGAGGAGTGGGATATTGATCTCGACATTGTTGAAAATATTTAGAAGCTCCTCATTACTATCAATAGGCTTCTTCTTCCTTGATCTGATCAAGGCCTCAGGAAAAGGAACATGAGTCGGATCTTCGGAATCAGGTTCCTAAGCCTTGATTTCTTCTCCAGAATTCTCGTTTCTCTCCTTAGATTCTTTAGAATTCGATAAATCAAAACAGTGTGGTTGTGGATCCTGAGTTTGTTTACCACTCCTCAAGGTAACAGAATTTGCGGATGCATATGAGTTCAGGTCTTGGGGAGGGTTAGGAAAGAGTGGAGGGGCTTCATTAGCCAAGAATCATTGATTTATAGAAGAAGAAGAGGAAGGGCCCTGCTCAACCACCTGAGCATGTGCATGTGGGTCCCTCTGATTTCCGTACCCATGGGCTTGATTGCCCAGATTCAGGATATTTCGTGGGTTGGCTACAGGTTGAGATGGTAGAGATCCAGGTTGACAAGAAATAGCTATGAGCCCGGTTTGCAAGTTGTCCAGCGAAATTTTCATTTGTTGCATGAGCTGGAGCATAGATCCTTGCATCTCTACCATCTGTCGGTTCAAATTAGCTTGCCCTACGGGTTAACGGACATTCCAAGCTGGCTGATTGACCTAATTCGCGGGCAACTGAGTATAAATATGACCCTGACCCATTGGTCGTTGCGGAGCATAGTTGTTGGGTCGAAATTGGGTCAACTGCCCCGGATTTTTCCAGGAGAAGTTAGGGTGGTTTCTCCAACCCGGATTATAAGCATTGGAGTAGGGGTTGGATCTAACATTCTCCTGTACAGCACAAGCATCCTCATAGAGTGAGGATGGAGAAAAAGAAAGGGAAGGAAACTGGGATCAAAGGCCCCAGTTTGGAACCCGTGGGGTTCCGAATAATGCTGACTTGCATGTTGAGCCGCATCAAGTTGATTCCTGAACTCCCGTCCAGTAGGAGCTCGCGATGAATGGAATCTTGAATTCTGGGATTGAGTGGATCAAGAGTTGTTCATTGAGTTTCCAGCCATCCACTCCTCCATTCTCTTAGCAACCAAGTCCACCTTATCAAGTTTATTACAAATCAATTTCATATCGAATAAATGAGAGTCGTGGACTTCATTAACATTCGATCTGGGCTACTGGGACCGGTTAAAAGTATCCATGGAGGCATGATTGATTGAATTCTCGCTCATTTCCTCAAACAAATCGTGCGCGCTATCTGCATCTTTGTTGAGGAAATTGCCTCTGCAAGAAGCGTCCACGTGATTTCTGAGTTGCTCAATCATCTTGTGGTAGAAGATCTGCACTAGTTGCCATTTTGGCACCTCATGGTGTGGACACCTCTGCAATAGGTTCTGGAATCGCTCTTAGGCAACATGAAACTGCTCCCCCGACCGCTGGGTAAAGGTAGTAATTGTCCGTCTCAAAGCATTGGTACGTCTGACAGGGAAGAATTTCTTTAGAAAGGTCGATTTCAACTCATTCCAAGTTGCAATTCTTCTTCCTATAGTCTTGTACCAATGAGCGGCTTTATCCCTAAGAGAGTGGGGGAAGAGCTTCATGATCATTTTTTCCTTATTCATGTTTCGCTCCTTGGTGGTTTGGACCAAAGTGGCCAAGACCTCCAAGTGCTGAAATGGGTCTTCAGAGCCAAGCCCATGGAAATGTTTGATTAGGCTTAGCACCTGGGGCTTGATTTCTATGCCTCCGGCAAGAATTTGGACACCGGGACGTTCCCGGTAATTTAAAGGATCATAAAAGTCCTTCAAGGGTTGAGCGCCCTACATTCTCTGGAACCATTCTTGCATTCTCTGCATTTGTTCCAGCTGCCTTCAAAATACCTCCTATGGATCCTGGGGCAGAGGAGGCTGTTGATTGGCCATGGGATCAATTTGGCCAAAATCCAATCTACACCTCCTAGAATACTCTAGTGGTCCTTCCAATCGAGGATTTAATGACCTTCTTCCCAGCATAAACTAGGAAAAGTTCGGAAAGACTGGGGATAAGAACCCTGCAGCACAATAAAACAAGCCTATCCTTAAATGGGGTAGCCTAAGATATACAGACTCCCAGAACCCGCCTTAAGATTATAAACGATTTACTCTACTTGTGTTTTCTCAATCCATCCAGTTAGAAGGAGGGACTGGGGATAAGGTTCTTCCTTTGGCTTGCACCTCCGGTTCCTAGTGTACCCCCCAACCACGGTCGTTTGACGCTACCCTCCTAGCTAGACATCAAATTTATCAGTACAATTAGGTTAATCGTAAACAATCTCAGACTAGGCCCTGAAGAGAGAATCAGTCCTTAAGGCCAACGTCTACTTGATTTTATTAAGGCCTGGGATTGTAGTGCTTATGGAATGTGGTGGGCCCTTAAAATGGGTTATGCCCTTAATGATCAATTGAGCATGTGTAAGTGCGTACACAACCAGGGTTTTCAAACAAGATTATTTGTGATGAGTAGATTTTAATGTTTAAATCTTGCTTAAGTAGCTTTTAGGGTTTAGAATTAGGTTGAATTCAATCAAGTTTGAGGCAAATCAGGTTTTCAAGCACGGGTGAAAATTGCTTTTCTTTAAAAATTAGAAATAAAGTGGAGTGCCTGGTGTGAACCTAGATTGAAAACCCTAAAAGGAAGCTACTTGGTGAGTTGATTTTAGGTTGAGTGGTACGGCCCAAATAACTCAAACAATTAACCACAATTGCACCATTGAGTTAGGCACACAAAAATGATTAACCTAGAATGATTTCTACTCTTTTATGTGTTGATTTTTGTGTACCAGTTGCATAGATCAGAATCCAGTTGAGTAGAAGAAAATTAATTAGGTTAAGTACCTTGAATGTGGGTGTATGTTGTGTGTATGCTGAATTACCCCACAAAAATATCCTTTTATTTTTTTAATATGCGAGGGTGAAATGAATGTGAGTGGAAATCTAAACAACCAAACTAATCCTAGGATTTATGCAAACACCTAGGTTAATTGGAATGTGAATTTAATGTGCTGAAATGAAATCTATGGAGGGGGAAAGAATGGGGAGCACTTACAGTCATCTTCAGCTTCACTTTACTCCAATCTATCACCTGAGGATTCCCTGATAGTGGTATCTGCAAAATAATAGACACGAGATAAAGCAAGTTAGAAGACAGTAAAGTGCGTGAAATGCGAAAAGAAGATCGAAAAATCATTGCCTCCCCGGCAACGGCTCCAAAATGTTGAACAGCGAAAGACTACGCTATCGAAGTTGGTTTGAAAACCTGCCCTTGTAGTTCGAGTAGCGAAGAAATCCATTCAACAAATAAAATTTATACCAAAAACTCTGTAAAGAAATCCCAAGTCGAACTCAGGGAGGCTACGTCGATCAAAATTCAATTATATATATATTTTGTGTTTTTGTTTAAAGGGCAGAATAATCACAATGAAATGGAATCAATATAGACAATAAGAGAGAGAGAAGAAACATTCACTTGATATTGCAAAATATTTTTACAACTAAAAAGTGAGAAAAGATTACACTAGAAAGTGAGAAATTATTACAACTAGAAAGCAGGAAAAAGAATGGGAGAGAGAAGTTATATTCCTCGATAATCGCTTAGAGGACGAGCTAGACGAGACAACGCCTGGAAGACGAGGAACGGAGCGGGAAGGAGGTCGAAGCAAGAGGAACGGGAACGAGGTGGCACGTCGTCGTCGTAGTTGGATCCGCTTTCGGAACGGGGGCGAAAACTTGGTTTTAGCTCTTGAGGAGCATCCCAGGTGTGGGACAAGCTTCTCTTGAGCTTTGGAGAGGAAGAGAAGAGAAGGAAGGGATGAGAAATCCGTATGGAGGGGGTCTCCTTTTATAGTTGCAAGGAGTGGGGGCATTTTGGACATTACAACTTAAAAAACATTAATTCAAGACCTTTGGTGACAGATTTATCCGTCACTAAAGGCCTGAACGTGGCCAACGTGCGCGCCCCTCGCGCGCCCTTTCGCCTCCGCTCCCTTCAATGCATGCGCACGTTCGTGCACTCTTAGCCGTCTGATCAAGAGATCAAAAGACTTAAAGTGGCTATGCCTGCGCCACGTGCCTGCGTGAGATCATGCGTAAGCGTCATGCGTATGATCGCGTGTGGGTGCTATTGCTCGCTTCCCGGCGCTGGATCTTCATCACGCGGCTCTAATCGCGTGCCCACGTGCTGCGGATGTGGGCTCAATCACGCGTCACGCGCTCGCGTATCGCACTCGACCGCTACGCTACTGCAATGAGTTTGTCGCGTGGAGGTTTTAAGGTGCGATCGTCCGTGGCCGTTGGATGGTGATCCAATGGTCTAGATCCATCGCGCTGGTGAGGAGAGAGTGAGGGCGCGGCGGTCTTCCAGATTGGCTGGGCTGGTTTGGGTTGCTGAGATGGTGCCATGTGGTGCCATCTTGGCCGTCCATCTTCTAAGTATTGTAGGAGGTGCGACGGGTGTCGGATTGGACTGATTTTTGTGCCATTAGGTTACGATCGTCGATCCAAACCCATCCGTGCGGTCAGATTTATCGTCTGAGGTTCAAATTAACACCATCTTGTCCCTTTCTCTTTAAGGTTCCTCGATCTCTATCTGGTGCTACAGATGTCCGATTAGGGCGATCTTGGAGTCGTTGAACTCCAATCGTCGCCTTGATCAGATCCATACGGTTGGATCTTCGATCCAAGGCCCTGATAAAAACTCACCCTGTCCCTGACCATAAAAAGGAGACAATTACTATATAATTTATGCAACTTGATCTAAATGCATGATTATGCATGTTATGCACTATTTACAATGTATGATGCTAATGTGACACTAAGAACATGCATTAATAGACATTTTAGGTTAATCAGATGTACGCACATCAATATCCACCACACACACATACACATATACATACATACACTTATATGCACCAAAACGTGCCTTACTTTTGCCATCAATTTTGAAATCATCGACGGAACTCAATGACATTGTTATTATCGTCGTTGTTTTGTTTTGCCATCGGTTCGAGGGCACATCCGACGTCAAAATAATGTTTGACCATCAAATGGATTGGAAATTTCGACGTCGTTTCAAAATTGACAACAACTGTATTTGCCGTCGGTTCTCTCAAAAGCGACTGTATATGCAAGTCACTTTTTCCCACCTTTATGCACCCTTTTTTTATTTTCGCCGTCGTTTAAGTAACTTTACCCTCTCTTATATAAGCAATGGCATAAAACGGGAATTGTGATTCTTTCGAACCTTCTATGATGTCGGTTATTAGGATAAGCGACGACAAAAATATTTTTACCATCAAATATATGCTGTTGCTTATTTGAATAAGCGACGACAAATGTATGGGCTTTTCTTTTTTAAATTACCAAATGATGGAAACAACCTACTAAACCTACTTAAAAGACTTGCTTTTACAGAAAAGCAAGTAATGAAAATGAAGAAAAAATTATATTTCATAAATATAAAATATAGTACATTAAAAGTTTGAAAATGAAATATTTACATAAAAAATGTAACATGAAAAACATAATAAAAGAAAATGGATAAAAATCAAAATGCAACTGCCCTGATGCCACCAGCTCCACCTGCACCACTCATGGAGTCGTCATCATCTCCTCTGTAGATGTTGGGATCTGTTGAAGACGGATGCTCTGACTGACCCTTCTTCTGAAGAAGGGTTATAAGCGTCTGAAGTATATCATCCATGGCATTTATCTTATTCTTCATCTCTGCCTCTCTCTTCTCCCTCTCCTCTTCTCATCTCTGTAATGTGTCAATCTTTTGATGCAGCTGATCGGCAACACTAGATGAGATGGCACCTTTCCTCCCATACCAGATGGATAATGTGTATGTCCTTCCCAAACTAAGAACAAAACCACCGTGTTCTGGTGACATCACTCTCCTAAATGCCTCCTCTGCATGCAAAAGCTGCTGCACGTTGTCGGAGGTCTCGTTAGTGGGGGGATGTTATAATTGTACCATTTGCTCCTAAATGTATTAAAAAATATTATCATAATATATATACAATGTTATAATTTTTTTGAGTTTAGGAAACTTATGTGTTTCTCCTGGTATGACTCATAAATCCACTAACAAGCACCCTCAGCTGCAGCCTTATTGTGGGTGACCCTGTAGATATCCATCTTAGTCATTTCCATCGCATCATGTGCAGCAGACTGAAAATATAAAAATGATACAATTATATTAAAATAACTTAAAAATTAAGTAATATTTAACTGAAAAGTAATTTCAATACTTACATAACGGCTCCTGACCGTCTCAATGGTCCTTCGACCCAAACAATGGGTCTGTGGTGGAGCATTAGCCCTATTGGCCTTTTTTTTTTTGCTTGCTCTTGTAGACATATACAATATTATTTTTTATGAATTTAAGATATATGAAATTAATAAAATAATTTTTAATCATTTAATAACCTCCATCTTTGGATTCAGCCAATGCTCGCATGCCTTCTTCCAATCATCAAGCATGACATCAGAAGGATAATTCTCCATTGCCTCCTCGAGTGAACTACAGTTCGAAAAAAGCTAAATACCAAATATAAATTGTTAGAAATAATATATGAAATTATGTATATAATAAAAATGTAAATATTTAAAAAATATTACCTTTCTCTTGGTCTCTGTCCTCCAATTTCTATGGATTTTCGCGGTGTGTTTAAGAATATATCGAGAGGCATTGGGGTCGGTACCCCAATTATAATTTGCCTACGTTAATTCTTTTAAAAATATGTCAATACGTTAATTTTTAAAAAAATATGTCAATCTTAATTTATAATAATTTTAAGATAAATTTATAAAAGAAATAACTTTGATAAATGAAATTACCCCCAACTGATGGAGGAACTACCTCTTAAGCTCTACGGGCACCTTTCTCTAGTTGAGATAGCAAATGGGCATAATGGACTTAACAATTGTGCCCACTCGACTGATGAAGCCTGGGTAATTCTTCGACTCCCCTGTGGTTCTAAGCTTGATCGTTATTCTCAGGCCCTCGGGGGTATGTTGGATGTCTAAATTCTTTATCTTCCTCCATCCTCTTCTTACTTTACCTGCGTAAACATTAATCATATTCATTATATATTTCTGAAGTTATAATAAACTTTAAAATATATAAGTAATTTTAAACTTAAATGTATATGAGTTCTTACCCCAACTTGTGCTCGCCGGTAAGTGATTCACATGAACTGGGGTCGTACACCCCACCATCTCTTCCTTTGCCTCCTACCCCTCCTCCTCTGTTGCCTCCTCTTCCGCCTCCTCTCTCTCCTCCTCATCTGATGCTCCATAATTTGGATCATCCTTTACTCTCTCTAGCAAGGTCTAAGCAATCTCCTTCCCCTTTCCCTTCCCCCCACATGTAGTAATCATGCCATTTCATAAAAAATGAGAGAGAGAGAGGGAGACAGGGTGGATGGCATCGGGCGGCAGGTGGCGGTGGCGTGGAAGCAGCTAGGGTTGAGGAAGGGGGTGAATGGAAGACATGGAGGTCGAGGAACTAGAGGAGAAGGGAGAGGGTCTGGCAAGCGCGTGATGGTAGGATGACCTATAACTACCCAAGAAGGCCTTGGAGAAAAGCTAATGGTGAGGTCTTGTGCTTTAGATGTAGACAAAGGGGTCACATGGCTGTGATCTGTAGAAACCCTCTAGCCTGCCTGGTGTGCAGGGGTGAAGGACACAAACGTGATTCCTGCCCTAGGATGAAGCCGCAGCATACAAAGATGGCCTCTTTATGTCCGGGATGGGAAGCGATGAAGGAGCCCCGACTGCCACCTCCGCCGGTACTTGGCAGACACTCAATTGAAGTGGAGATCCCATTATCTGAGGAGATCTCTTCTGCAGAGATCATGTTTAGGGGTGCTTTGATTGGTGAGATTATGATAGGTAAACCCTCGATCGAGAGTTTTCAAAATCTGGTATGTTCCCTACAACCTTTGTCTGTGGGCTGGAAGGTTGCAATGTTGTCTCAGTCTCGCTTTCTAGTCTTTGGTTTGGGGATGATGGATGTGGAAAGGCTGAGATTTCGATCGAGTTCTTTTGAAGATATCAATGTGGTCTAGAGAATGGTGTCCCCCTTCGACGGGGCTCTCCCTGATCGACCTCTTCAAAGAATGGGTTCTAGGAGGGTGCTTCTAGAGATCAAGGGACTGCCATTGCACTTAAGATCTAAGGGAGTTGTTGCCAAGATGGTTGCAGGCTTTGCATCTATCTGTGAAGGATTTGAGGTCATGATTGGAGAAGGTGATATTCGATCACTTAGAATTGAGGCTAATGTCTTTAAGTCTGGTTCAGTTCCTGACGGGGTTACAATCAAATGTGGGGGCTCTTCATGGCTTATTCGCCTAGCAATGGTTGGACAAGTGTCTATTGACCGGGTCGATCTTTCGCTTTTAAGTCGTTTGTAGTTTAATGTGGTGGAAAAATCGACTAATCAATTTTTAACAAGAAATAACCACTCGCAGAGGAGCGGGTCGTATCCACAGGGAGACAATAACGTATTAAAATTCGCGCCACTTAAAAATGTTTGTTCGGAGTCAATTTGGACAAGAACCAAGCCAAGATTGCCTTTAGATTAAGGTTTAAGCAAGAAATAATGCTGAAATGGCAATTATGAGAAACTACAGGATATTTTCCGCAATGCAGAGTGAATAGAATATGAATAAAATCTGGCAATGGCAGAAAATGTAAATTTTAATCAATGCTTTACTGTAGCAAAACAGGGGAATTTTTCCCCTGTTGTCTTGCGCGACGAGGAGCCGATGGCCGGGCGCGGGAAGCTCGGAGGAGGTCCCTTGGATCAAGGGCTTCGAATCGGTGGTGACGGCGAGTCGCGCGGCGGCCGGAGGTGTGGCTACGGTGGTCTGCAGGCGGGCGCTGGCGCGCGGAGGCGTGGCTGCGGTGGAAGCTGCAGAGGTCGGTTGCTGGCGGTTCTGCAGGTGGCTGTGCGTGGGCGCGCGGAGGGTCTGCTGAGGGCGCTGGCGTGCGGAGGCGTGGCTGCGGTGGTCTACAGGCGGGCGCTGGCGCGCGGAGGCGTGGCTGCGGTGGAAGCTGCAGAGGTCGGTTGCTGGCGGTTCTGCAGGTGGCTGTGCGTGGGCGCGCGGAGGGTCTGCTGAGGGCGCTGGCGCGCGGAGGCGTGGCTGCGGTGGTCTGTAGGCGCGGGGAAGAGGGCGTGTGTAGTGAGGCGTGCGCGGGACTGCTGGCGAGAGGGCGTAGGGGGGTGGTTCTGCAGGTGCTGTTGCAGATGGTGGGGCGCGCAGTGCAGTCGGTGCGGGAAGGTGCTGCGGGTGGACTTCAGATGGGTGCGCCGGTGGTTGCGCGTGGAGATGGCGAAGGCTGCAGGCGCAGGGAAGGTGGCGTGAGCGGGCGTGAGGGCTGGAGGTTGTGCACGCCTTGCATACGGTTGGAGATGAGCGGGCTGCTGCGGCGTGGGTGGTGGAAGTGAAGTGAGAGGACGGAGATTGCTGCTGGAGTGGGGGTGGACTTCAGACGTCCGGGAAATTTCCCGGACGTCTTAAGTGACTGAAAGGGTGATTGCACAGTGGCTCGGCGGTGGTGGTTGGTGACGACGGCGAGGGAGATGCACGCTGATGTGCTCACGGTAATGCGGGCGAGCTCCGGATGGCGGTGTGGCCTGTCACACCACACGCCCACGGTGGTGGAGACTCGCCGCCACGGTAGAGGCCGGCAGTGTGGAGTGGAAGAGAGAGGATCTCTCTGCACAGTGGTGGGTCGGTGGCGGAGGCCTCCCGAGCTCGGCTGCCTCCGTGCTCCTTTTGTAGTGTCTTGAACAATTTTGAAATCAGCCGCCGACCAGATCCACCGTATCCGCTCCCCCTTGAATGGCTTTCACTGCATCACGCGGGCGTTGGAGCGGTAGCCAGCCGTTCTGAAAGAAGACGAATAAAGCAAATATTATTAAAATATTAGGGTTATTTATGTATAGACCCTCAACTTCTATGTTAATAAAAACAATATACCTAATTGGTTATCTAATTAGATGAATGCTATTCTAAGCTAATTCTAAATGCACTTAAGATATGAATGTAATGTATGGATTATGTAATTAGATTAAAACTATGAATTAATCTATTTACATCCTAATTTATACTAAATAAATGTTAGAATTAACCTAATATGTAGGCACTTAAATACTTAAATAGCCCACAACTATGGGCTAATCATCTATGCATCCAGAGTAGGGGCATGTTAAAACGTCTGTGGCTAGCTCTGAGGAGGTGCAATAGGTTGAAAGGTTGGGCCACATTTCATCAGATGAAGCCCCTGAGTCAAAAAAGAGGAAGGACTGTCATCTAGGCTATGCAGAGAAGGACTTGATGCATATGGAAGATGTTAATGCTTTAGGAGGTTGCAGCCAAGTCTTAGTGGCCAAAGGTAATGGTTCTATGGATGATGCTGATGCCTTTGAGAGAGATTCAGATGTTCCTAGCAGTAAAGATGAGGGGAAGTCAGGCATGGAAATTGTGCTCAGCAGTGACAATAGAGCCCTCAAGGAGGTGAACCAGGTGCAGTTCACTGTTCCAGCTGATTTGAAATTTGGTAGTGGATCAAACTAGAAAAGGGGGGTGGGTCGATCCCCTTACATGCTCAGAAGGAGAAGGAAGGAGAACCTGACCCCCATTGTGGAGCAGACCATTGCAAACTCGATCATGGTTGAGTATGTGGGTTGTTTGGCTCAAGGGGATCAACCAGGCAAGGAATGAGAGTGTTAACTTGGAATGTGCATGGGCTGCGCAATAAGGTGAGAAGGGCTTCCTTATGTAGATACCTTTCTGAGTGGGAAATTGATTGTGCTCTCATTCAAGAGACACATGTGGAGGAGGAGAATGGTCAGGTATGGGACTTCCTTAGGCAGTCTGGATATGCAGATTGTGTGGTGCAGGGTGCAGCTGGAAGGTCTGGTGGAATGGCCATATGGTGGAGAAAGTCCTGTCTTATGGTAACTAAAGTCTTCTATGATAGGCATGTGCTTACCTGCAGATGCCAATCCCTCCAAGGAAATTTGGAATGGTATGACTCGTGCATTTATGGCCCATGTGTTGCTGCAGACAGGGTAGATCTGTGGGAGGAATTGTCTGCAGTGCACCAAAGAGAGCAGGAGGTGCCTTGGCTTATAGGAGGTGACTTCAATTGTCATTTATCAAATGATGACAGACCTGAGGGTAGGACTGACATCTCAATGGTTGGCTTCCAGATGGCTGTGCAGAGTTTGGGTATCACTAAGTATCCTATTAGTGGAGTTGAATTCACTTGGAGAAACGGCAGTGGACAGTCCTCTAAGTTGGATAGGTTCTTTGGTAGCCCAAGCCTACTAGAGAGACATCAATTATCGGTAGTTATGAGCCTTGATACCCTTTTCTGACCACACTCCACTTGTGTGGGATAGTGGGGTGAATTCTGACATTAGGTCATATTTCAAACTGAAGAAGTCTTGGTTTAGGGAGGAGGGCTTTGTGGAGATGGTAACTAATTGGTGGCAAAACAAGGAAGTGCAGGGATCTGCCACACAACAGTTGGCTTCAAAGTTGGTAGGTCTGCACTCCATGTTGAAAGAATATGGACAGACAGTGGCACTGATCAGGGAACAAAGGAGGGTGGAGGCATTGGTAGTGATTAGAGATCTGGATTTGAAGGAGTGCAGGTAGCCTTTGAGTTCTCAAGAACAACAACAAAGATAGCAGATGCAACAGGCAATTGGGGAGGAAGATTTGAAAAAAGAAGTGGACAGGCATGAAAGATCTAGACAGCTGTGGCTCAAGGAAGGTGATGCTAACACGAAGTTCTTCCATCTAGCGGCCAATGCTAGGAGAAGGTTCAATTTCATCTCATCAATTAAAGTGGGTGAGAGAGCTATTACTTCTATCAATGAAGTTAGAAGTGAAGCTGGCAAATATATCAAAGAACTTGCCAAGGCTACATCAAGGGGCTCTTGGAGGATGGTGATGTAAACACATTTACACTACTTAAAATGTCGATTTATGCATGTTCTTAAGCATAGGATTGCATTTCATAATATAAATATTGCATAACATGCATCATCTTGCATTTAGAGTAGTTTGAATAAAATGGAGGTTAATTGTCTCCTTTTATGTGCTTGGACAGGGCAAATATTTAATCGGGGCCTCGGATCAAAGATCCAACCGTATGGATATGATCAGGGCGACGATTGGAGTTCAACGACTCCAAGATCGCCCTAATCAGGCATCCGTAGCATCAGATAGAGACCGGGGAACCCTAGAAGATCAAGGGCCAGGATGGTGTAAATCCGCACTTCAGATGGCAAATCCGACCACACGGATGAATTCGGATCGACGATCGCAGCCCAAGGACACAAAAATCGAGTCAATCCGACATCCGTGGCACCATCTACAACTTCCAGAAGATGGACGGCCAAGATGGCGCCATCTCAGCCGCCCAATCGGCCGCATGCATCTTCTGAAGACCGCGCACCGTCTCCTCTCCGCCGTTGGATCTCGATCCAACGGCTGCGGTCGCTCGCGCTTAAAAGCATCCGCGTAACCATTTCGCCCGCGTAGCGCAGCGGCGACGCAGCTGCGGGCGAAGCGGAGGTCGCGGGTTCGAGCCGCGGTGAGGGGGTGGAAGGCACGGGCGAGCGGGCGCGGACGAGTGTCAGATGAAGATCCAACGGCTGCGCGCGCTCAATCAGGACGACGCGCGATTGGACGCCGGGCGTAACGCGCGATCACACGCGGGCGGTGCACTACGCAGCGGGTGCGGACGCGATCTAAGCCGTCCGATCTCGCGATCGGACGGCTGAAAATCAAGCGACGTGCGTAGGCGTTACGCGCGCGGGCAGCCGAGCGGGCGCGCGTGGGCGCGGCGGCGACGGCGACGTCGGGGCTTTAGCGACGGTTTTATCCGTCACTAAAGACCCCTTATTTATTATTTTGAAGATGTAATGTCCATTTTGCCCCCACTCCTTGCAACTATAAAAGGAGACCCCCTCCATACGAAATTTTCATCCCTTCCTTCTCCTCTCTACCTCTCCAAAGCTCAAGAGAAGCTTGTCCCACACCCGAGATGCTTCTCGCGAGATAAAGTCCAAATTTTCGTCCCCCTTCGGAAGTGGATCCCGCGACGACGACGGCGTGCTGCTCCGTTCCCGCTCTTCTGCTTCGTCCTCCCTCGTCCTTCTCCGTTCTCGTTCGTCCAGACGTCGTCTCGTTCGGCTCATCCTCCAAGCGACCGTCAAGGAGGATAACTTCTCTCTCCCATTCTTATTTACAGCTTTTCTAGTGTAGAATTTTCCTGCTTTATAGTGTAATTGATTTCCCGCTTTCTAGTGTAACTTTCATTTCGTTTGCTTGTATAAACAATTGAAATATTTAATGCATGTTCTCTTTCTCTCTCTCTCTCTCTCTCACAGTTTGATAGCTCCATTGTAATTATTTCGCCTTGTTTATCAAAAATCCTAAAAAAACATAATTACGAATATAGATCAACGTAGCCTCCCTGAGTTCGACCCGGAATTCTTATTTCATTATAAATTTTATTTGTTGAACTCGAATCCTTCGCTTTCGAACTACAACGACGGGTTTTCCAAAACCAAACACGTTAGCGTAGGTTCGTAACCGTTCAGCATTTGGCGCCGTTGCCGGGGAGGCAACGATTTCCGATCTTTTCATCGCATCTCTTGCACTTTATTTGTTTTCTAACTAAGCTTTCTCTTGTGTCTATTGTTCTACAGAGACCTCCATCAAGGAATCAACAAGCGGTAGACTGGAGTAAAGTGCAGTTGAAGACAACTGTAAGTGCTCCCCCTCCATAGATTTCATTCGGCACATTAAATCCAAATTTCAATTAACCTAGGTGTTTGCATAAATCCTAGGTATAGTTTGGTTGTTTGGATTTCTACTCACACTCATTTCACCCTCATTCATAAAAAAAAGAAATAATAACAAAAAGATAATTTTGTGGGGTAACTTTCAACAAACACACAACACACACCCACATTCAAGGCACTTGATTAACTTGATTTGTTTTCTACTCAACCGGGTTCTGATCTGTGGAACCGGTACACACAGAGCAACACATAACAGAGTAGAAATCATTCTAGGTTAACCATCTTTGAGTGCCTAACTTAGTGGTGCAATTGTGGCCAATTGTTTCAGTTGTTTGGGCCGCACCACTTTATTTAAAACCAACTCATCAAGTAGCTCCTCCTTAGGGTTTTCAATCTAGGTATATTCTAGGCACTCCGCTTTCTTTCTGATTTTAAAGGAAAACTATCTTCACCCGTGTTTTACAACTTGGTTTGCCTAGAAATTTAATTGCAATTCACCTAATTTGAAACCCTAAAAGCTACTTAAGCAGGATTTGAACATTAAAATTCACACATTATAAATAATCTTGCTTGAAAACCCTGGTTGTGCACGCACTTACACAAATTTCAATCAATCATTAAGGGCACAACCCATTGTATGGGCCCATCACATTCCATAAGCACCACAATCCCAAGCCGTAATAAAATTGAGTAGACGTTGGCCCTAAGGTTTGATTCGCTCTTCAAGGCCTAGTCTGAGATTGTTTTTGATTAACCTACTTGTACTGATTAATCTGATGTCTAGCTAGGGGAGTAGCGTCAAACGACCACGGCTGGGGGGTACACTAGGAACCGGAGGCGAAAGCCAAAGGAAGAACCTTCTCCCCAGTCCCTCCTTCTAACTGGTTGGATTATACAGACGCAAGTAGAGTAAATCAGTTACAGTCTTAAGGCTGGTGTTGGGAGTCAGTAGATCCTTAGGCTACCGCACTTAAGGACAGCCTTGTTTTGTTGTACTGCAGGGTCCCTATCCCCGGTCCTTCCGACCTACTCCTAGTTTATGCTGGGAAGACGGTCATTGAATCCCCGATTAGAAGGACCATTAGAACATTCTAGGAGGCGCAAGTTGGATTTTGGTCAATTTGATCCCATGGCCGAACAACAGCCTCTTCTGCCTGGAAATCCACAGGAAGAATTTCGAAGGCAGCTGGAACAAATGCAGAGAATGCAAGAATGGTTCCAGAGAATGCAGGGCGCTCAGCCCTTGAAGGATTTTTATGATCCTTCAAATTACGGGGAACGTCCCGGCGTCCAGATTCCAGCCGGTGACGTAGAAATCAAGCCCCAGGTGTTAAGCCTGATTAAACATTATCATGGGCTTGGCTCCGAAGATCCGTTTCAACACTTGGAGGACTTGACCACTTTGGTCCAAACCACCAAGTCTCGAAACGTAAACGAGGAGCAAATGATCATGAGGCTCTTCCCTCACTCTCTTAGGGATAAGGCCGCGCATTGGTATAGGACAATAGGAAGACCAATTACAACTTGGAATGAGTTGAAATCGGCCTTTCTGAAGAAATTTTTCCCAGTCGGTCGTACCAATGCTTTGAGACGGGCAATCACTACTTTTACCCAGCGGCCGGGGGAGCAGTTTCATGTGGCCTGGGAGCGATTCCAGGACTTATTGCGGAGGTGTCCACACCATGAGGTGCCGAAATGGCAACTCGTGCAGATTTTTTATCATGGGTTGACTGAGCAACTCAGAAACCATGTGGATGCTTCTTGCGGAGGCAATTTCCTTAATAAAGATGCAGATAGTGCACATGATTTATTTGAGGAAATGAGTGAGAATTCAATAAATCATGCCTCCATGGATACTTTTAACCGGTCCCAACAACCTAGATCAAATGTCAATGAAGTCCATGACTCTCATTCATTTGATATGGAATTGATTTGTAATAAACTTGACAAAGTGGACTTGGTTGCTAAAAGAATGGAAGAGTGGATGGCTGGCAATTCTATGAACAACTCTCAATCCACTCAATCCCAAAATTCAGGATTCCATTCTTCACGAGCTCTTTCTGGACGGGAGTTCGTGAATCAACTCGATGCGACTCAACCTATGAGTCAGCATTTTTCGGAACCCCATGGGTTCCCAACTGGGGCCTTTGATCCCAGTTTTTCTAATCCTTCCTTTTCTTTCTCTCCATCCTCACTTTATGAGGATGTCTGTGCTGTACAAGAGAATGTTAGATCCAACCCCTACTCGAATGCCTATAATCCAGGTTGGAGAAACCACCCTAACTTCTCTTGGAAAAATCCGGGGCAACAGACCCAATTCCGACCCAGCAATTATGCTCCGCAACGACCAATGGGTCAGGGTCAAGTATATACTCAGTTGCCTCCGAATCAGATCAATCAGCCAGCTTGGAATGCCCGTCAACCCGCAGGGCAGGCTGATTTGAACCATCAAATAGTAGAGATGCAAGGATCTATGCTCCAGCTCATGCAGAAAATGAAAAACTCACTGGACAACTTGCAATCCGGGCTCATTGCTAACTCTCGTCAACCCGGATCTCTACCATCCCAACCCGTACCCAACCCACGAAACATTACGAATTCGGGCAATCAAGCCCAAGGGTACGGAAATCAGAGGGACCCACACGCGCATGCTCAGGTGGTTGAGCAGGGTTCCTCGTCTTCTTCTTCTGTAAATCAACAATTCATGGTCAATCAAGCCCCTCCAATCTTTCCTAACCCTCCCCAAGACCCAAATTCTTACGCTTCTGCAAATTCTGTCACTTTGAGAAGTGGTAAGACTCAGGATCCACAACCACATTATTCTAATCTTTTGAATCCTGAAGAATCTGAGGAGAGAGAAGAGAATTCTAAAGGAGAAATCAAGGCTCAGGAATCCGATTCCAAAGATCCGACTCGTGTTCCTTTTCCTGAAGCCTTAACCAAAGCAAAGAAGAAGAAGTCTGTTGATAGCAATGAGGAGCTTCTGAATTTATTTAAGAATGTTGAGATCAATATCCCGCTCCTTGATGCTATCAAGCACATACCGACTTACGCAAGATTTTTAAAGGAATTATGTACACAAAAGCGTAAGTTGAGAGAATCTGTTCCGAGGAAGGTGGTACTCTCCGAGCAGGCTAGTTCTGTTATCCTGCACTACCTCCCTCAGAAAAAGAGAGATCCTGGTGCTCCTTTGATTTCTTGCGTTATCGGAGATTACACATTTGATAGAGCACTTTTGGATCTCGGTGCATCCATCAACCTAATTCCGACTTCTCTTTACGAGAAGTTTGGGTTAGGCGAACTTCGGCCAACTTCAGTAACGCTACAGTTAGCGGATCGTTCGGTCACAAACCCGCGAGGCGTTATTGAAGATGTTATAGTTAAGGTCAAGAATTTCTATTTTCCTGTAGATTTCCTTGTCCTTGACATGGATGTACCAGATAATCTGAGGAACACGCCCATCATTCTGGGGCGTCCGTTCCTGGCTACCGCAAAGGCCAACATTAATTGTGAAAGAGGTAGCATGGAAATCGCCTTTGGGGACCAACGTATGAAATTAGATATTTTTAAGGCGATCAATAAATTTGAGGATTGTGGAGTTATTGAGGAACTTGATGAGGATAATGTTAATATTGAAACTTGTTTGACAGTTTCTTCAATTGAAAGTTCCTCTTTGGTTGATGAATTTGACCCGCAACCCTCTGACTTAACATCTTCGGAAGAGGTTACTGATTTTGTCCACTCATAACCTCTCCCTCTTGTTGAATCTTCAGCATCTACCCGACCATCAATCATCACCCCACCCCAGCTCGAATTGAAACCATTGCCCGAGAATTTGAAATATCAATTTTTAGGACCTCAGAATACGCTCCCTGTGATTATCAGTGCTAAATTGACAAAGGAGCAAGAGATTAAATTGATTAAGGTCCTAAAGGAACATAAGGAGGCAATTGGTTGGACCATTCATGACCTTAGGGGGATCGAGCCATCTTACTGCAATCATAGAATATTCTTGGAAGATGGATCCCGCCCTTCTCGCCAGATGCAGAGGAGATTGAATCCAAATATGCGAGAAGTGGTCAAAAAGGAAATCATCAAGTGGCTCGATGCAGGAATTATTTATCCAATCTCTGACAGTCCCTGGGTAAGTCCCGTTCAGATTGTTCCAAAGAAAGCCGGGATTACTATTGTGACTAATGAGAAAGGAGAATCTGTCACAACTCGTTCAGCTTCATCTTGGAGAGTTTGTATTGATTACAGGAAGCTGAACACTGCCACTAAAAAGGATCATTTTCCCCTGCCCTTCATTGATCAAATCCTGGAAAAATTAGCCGGGCAGAAGTACTTCTGTTTTCTTGATGGCTACTCGGGATACAACTAAGTTCCTATCCATCCCGAGGATCAGGAAAAAACTACTTTCACCTGTCCCTACGGAACCTTTGCTTTTCGTAGGATGCCTTTCGGGTTATGCAATGCACCTGCGACTTTTCAAAGGTGTATGCTAGCCATATTTTCCGACATGGTGGGAGAGTTTATGGAAGTCTTCATGGATGATTTCTCCGTTTTCGGAGAATCATTTGACTCTTGTTTGGTTAATTTGGAAATGATTCTTAAGCGATGTATCAAGACACGATTGGTCCTTAGCTGGGAAAAGAGTCATTTCATGACCCAAGAGGGCATCGTTTTGGGTCATGTAATCTCTGAACGGGGAATTGAAGTGGACAAAGCTAAGGTTGATGCTATCGCTAAACTTCCTCCTCCCACATCAGTTAAACAAATCAGATCATTTCTTGGCCATGTGGGATTTTATCGAAGATTCATCAAGGACTTCTCGAAGGTTGCCCGCCCTTTGAGCAATCTTCTTGCCAAAGAAACATCGTTTGTTTTTGACGAATCATGCCAACAGGCATTTGATTTCCTAAAAACGGCAGTCACCTGTGCGCCAATTTTGCAACCACCTATTTGGACAACCCCATTTGAGATCATGACCGATGCTTCTGATTACGCGGTCGGGGCTATCCTGGGTCAGAAAATTGACCGAAAGCCCTTTGTCATTTACTACGCTAGTAAAACTTTGGATGAAGCCCAGAGGAATTACACTGTTACTGAAAAGGAATTACTAGCTGTAGTATTTGCGTTGGAAAAATTCAGGGCTTATCTCTTGGGGTCTCATGTTATTGTTTATACCGACCACTCGGCCTTGAGACATCTCTTGGCTAAAAAGGATGCTAAACCCCGGCTTATTCGTTGGATTCTTCTTCTTCAAGAATTTGATCTTGAAATCAAGGATAAAACCGGGGTACAAAATGTGGTGGCGGATCATTTGTCGAGACTCCTAGGTGATTCTTCTTGTCCGGACATTCTAATTGCTGACACTTTTCCGGACGAAACCATTCTTACAGTTTTAGGTGTCCACACCCCATGGTTTGCTGACATTGTTAACTATTTGGCCGTTGGTCAAATCCCCCAGGATTGGACCAAGCAACAACGGGATAGACTCAAATCTGAGGCCAAATACTACTTTTGGGAGGACCCTGAACTGTATCGCATCGGCTCTGATCAGATTATTCGCCGATGCATACCAGAGAATGAATTCAACAGTATACTTGAGTTCTGCCATGCATCTGGGTGTGGTGGACATTTCTCCGGGAAAAGACGGCTGCAAAAATTTTGCAATCTGGCTTCTATTGGCCGTCTTTATTCAAGGATGCCCAGGATTTCTCACGGTCATGCCCTCGATGCCAGGCACTCGGGAGCATAACTAAGAGAGACATGATGCCCTTAAACCCTATTCTTCCTGTCGAAATTTTCGATGTTTGGGGCATTGATTTCATGGGACCTTTATCCCTTCATTTGGACATCAGTACATTCTTGTCGCTGTTGATTATGTGTCTAAATGGATTGAGGCAATTCCCACCCTAACCAATGACCACAAGGTGGTCATCAACTTTGTCAAGAAAAATATCTTCAGTAGATTCGGGATTCCGAGGGCTATCATCAGTGATGGTGGCACTCATTTTACTAATGCCCAATTCCGGAGTTTATTGGCCAAATACGGCTTTAATC
Source organism: Thalassia testudinum (assembly GCA_037157565.1). Classification (NCBI taxonomy): domain Eukaryota; kingdom Viridiplantae; phylum Streptophyta; class Magnoliopsida; order Alismatales; family Hydrocharitaceae; genus Thalassia; species Thalassia testudinum. Next base: position 22,435,667 of record JAZHRO010000030.1, on the reverse strand, counting down.
ATCGAATTTCCACACCTTACCATCCCCAAACGAATGGACAAGCCGAGATCTCTAATCGAGAGATCAAGAACATTCTGCAAAAAACGGTTAGGCCCGATCGCAAGGATTGGACTCAAAAGCTTGAGGACACTCTTTGGGCCTACCGTACGACGTATAAAACACCTATCGGCATGTCTCTATTCCGTCTGGTGTATGGAAAGGCGTGTCATCTACCCGTAGAGATTGAACATAGGGCATTCTGGGCAATCAAACAATGCAATCTAGATCTAAATCTAGCTGGGAAGACCAGGAAACTCCAACTATCTAAGTTGGAGGAGCTTAGAAATGATGCTTATGAGAATGCCAAGATCTACAAGGCTCGGACCAAAGCTCTACATGATCAAATGATTTCCCGCAAGAGCTTTGAGCCAAACCAGAAGGTCTGGTTATTCGATTCTAAACTTAAGCTCTTTCCTGGTAAACTTAGATCTAAATGGAGTGGCCCATTCATAATTGATTAGATTTTTCTAAATGGTGCCGTTCAGATTTCTGACCCAAAGATGGGTAACACCTTTAAAGTCAACGGTCAACGTCTGAAGCCTGTTGTTGACCATAATCTTCCAGAACCCGTTTCAGACTCTGTTGCTCTAGCCATTCTGTGACTTCTTTGGCTGGACTTCACCTAGCTGACGGCATTAAACTCAGCAGTTGTACATATAACACAAGGCTGATACGAGCTTCATATCCAGGTGACATCTTTCATATTCTACCCTTTCTTTCATGTCTCTTTTTCAATGAGGACATTGCATCAGCTAGGCATGGGGGGGTGGATTCATTTTTTGAATTAGTTGGTCAGCTTTGTGAAATCCATATAAATTGCTCTCTTTCTAAAAAAAAAAAAAAATTAGGAAGGATTAGTTGGACATTAGGACTTTTCAATCCTAAGAAATTTTACATTAGGATCTGAACACAAAGACCCCTCAGGTCTTTGGACTTAATTAGCCTGTGTATCTACTAAAATGTGGATTTGTCTTTGAGTTCTCGCCATCTTAATTCTATTATAATTGGAATAAATAAGTTTGGGTGATAAGTACACGACTTGTCAACCCACCCTCTGATTTAAGGGAATTTTGAGTTTTAAGCATCTACACACTTTCTTTGCACTGACTCGTTGCTCGGCGATTTTAATGGAAATTGGGTAGCTAATGAGCCTTCTAGGGTGATATGGCTGGCAAGTTATCGTGGGTAACAGCCCATAGGTAGGTTGTCCAGAGCCTAGTCACTGGACCTTTCTCTTTGCTGCCTTTAGGTAAATCTTAGACCAGGGAAGCCACCTACTTAAAAAAAAGAAGAAAAAGAAAAAAAAAAAATCAAAAAGGAGAAAAGAACAAAAAGAAATAAGCCACACTTCGCCGCACGAGTATGGCTGGCAAGTTGTCGGTGGTAACAGCTCATCGACCGGTTGTCCAGAACCCAGCTCAGAAAATGCACTAAAAATTCCCAAAACACTTAGGAAGAAGCGGAGAAGTAGAATAAACCGGGGAGATATACACTGGATTAACCCTTGTGTTGACCCCGTTAAAAAAAAAAAATAAAAGTAGGGAGAAAGCTACCGGTTGTAAAGATACACCTTTAGGCAGAATTCTTTTTGAGGTCACCTAGAGGCGTAGAAATCCGAAGTCCGTTCTAATTGCCGGTCAACGAGTCTATCACAATCACAATAAGATGCTTAAAACTTAGGGTTCTCATCAAATCTTGGGTGAGTTGAATGGCCGTAGAAAGCCACTCTTAAACCCTAAAATTTGAAAAAAAAAAAAAAAAAAAATAGAAAAAGAAATTTTTCTTTGAATAAGGCGAGGCTTGAGGCGGTCTGCATTTTGGCTGATACCCGGGCACTGTTGTGTCTTTGAAAGTGCAGTTCTTAAGTAGACAATTTCTTAATGATTGAAAATAACTCAGGTCCAAATAATCTAACCTAATTCTTTTATAAATAGCATATAGTTTTTGCTAGGGACTAGCAAAAGATAGGCATGGGGGTATGATGTAAACACATTTACACTACTTAAAATGTCTATTTATGCATGTTCTTAAGCATAGGATTGCATTTCATAATATAAATATTGCATAACATGCATCATCTTGCGTTTAGAGTAGTTTGAATAAAATGGAGGTTAATTGTCTCCTTTTATGTGCTTGGACAGGGCAAATATTTTATCGGGGCCTCGGATCAAAGATCCAACCGTATGGATATGATCAGGGCGACGATTGGAGTTCAACGACTCCAAGATCGCCCTAATCAGGCATCCGTAGCATCAGATAGAGATCGGGGAACCCTAGAAGATCAAGGGCCAGGATGGTGTAAATCCGCACTTCAAATGGCAAATCCGACCACACGGATGAATTCGGATCGACGATCGCAGCCCAAGGACACAAAAATCGAGTCAATCCGACATCCGTGGCACCATCTACAACTTCCAGAAGATGGACGGCCAAGATGGCGCCACGTGGCACCATCTCAGCCGCCCAATCGGCCACATGCATCTTCTGAAGACCGCGCACCGTCTCCTCTCCGCCGTTGGATCTCGATCCAACGGCTGCGGTCGCTCGCGCTTAAAAGCGTCCGCGCGACCATTTCGCCCGCGTAGCGCAGCGGCGACGCAGCTGCGGGCGAAGCGGAGGTCGCGGGTTCGAGCCGCGGTGAGGGGGTGGAAGGCGCGGGCGAGCGGGCGCGGACGAGTGTCAGATGAAGATCCAACGGCTGCGCGCGCTCAATCAGGACGACGCGCGATTGGACGCCGGGCGTAACGCGCGATCACACGCGGGCGATGCGCTACGCAGCGGGCGCGGACGCGATCTAAGCCGTCCGATCTCTCGATCGGACGGCTGAAAATCAAGCGACGTGCGTAGGCGTTACGCGCGCGGGCAGCCGAGCGGGCGCGCGTGGGCGCGACGGCGACGTCGGGGCTTTAGCGACGGTTTTATCCGTCACTAAAGACCCCTTATTTATTATTTTGAAGATGTAATGTCCATTTTGCCCCCACTCCTTGCAACTATAAAAGGAGACCCCCTCCATACGAAATTTTCATCCCTTCCTTCTCCTCTCTACCTCTCCAAAGCTCAAGAGAAGCTTGTCCCACACCCGGGATGCTTCTCGCGAGATAAAGTCCAAATTTTCGTCCCCCTTCGGAAGTGGATCCCGCGACGACGACGGCGTGCTGCTCCGTTCCCGCTCTTCTGCTTCGTCCTCCCTCGTCCTTCTCCGTTCTCGTTCGTCCAGACGTCGTCTCGTTCGGCTCATCCTCCAAGCGACCGTCAAGGAGGATAACTTCTCTCTCCCATTCTTATTTACAGCTTTTCTAGTGTAGAATTTTCCTGCTTTATAGTGTAATTGATTTCCCGCTTTCTAGTGTAACTTTCATTTCGTTTGCTTGTATAAACAATTGAAATATTGAATGCATGTTCTCCTTCTCTCTCTCTCTCTCTCTCTCAGTTTGATAGCTCCATTGTAATTATTTCGCCTTGTTTATCAAAAATCCTAAAAAAACATAATTGCAAATATAGATCAACGTAGCCTCCCTGAGTTCGACCCGGAATTCTTATTTCGGTATAAATTTTATTTGTTGAACTCGAATCCTTCGCTTTCGAACTACAACGACGGGTTTTCCAAAACCAAACACGTTAGCGTAGGTTCGTAACCGTTCAGCAGATGGCATCGATTGATTTCCCAAGTGTCAATAGTGATCAGATGGCCATGCTAGTTGCTCCTATTTCTGAACAAGAAACATTGAAAGCAATTAAAGATTTGAATAATGAGGGGGCTCCTGGACCGGATGGGATTCAGGTATTCTTCTACAGAGAAATGTGGAATGTTGTCAAAATGGATGTAATGTAGGTTATTCATGAATTTGAATTGGGCAACTCTGGGTTTGAGAGATTGAATAAGTCTTACTTGTTCTTGTTACCAAAAAAATCAAGTGTGGAGAACTTCTCTGATTATAGACTCGTTGCCTTGTCAAATTCTATTTATCTTATAATCAGTAAGATTATAGCCAGCAGATTACGTGAGGTACTAAAGGATTTGATAATGCCGGTCCAGTCTGCCTTTCTTCTTGGGAGGTCGCTACAAGAATCCTTCATTATGGCGTCAGAGGTGGTGATGGGATGGCATAGGCAAAAGACCAAGTCCTTTCTATGGAAAGTCGAGTTCTCCAAAGCTTATGATTTAGCCTCCTGGCCGTACTTGTGGGAAATCCTCAAAAGGAGAAAATTTCCCCCTCAATTGATACAGTGGGTGAAGAGGTGTATCACGACTGCCTCCTTTTCCCCTTTGATAAATGGGAAACCATGTCGAGCATGGATTCAACCCCAATGTGGGGTAAGGCAAGGGTGTCCACTTGCCCCTCTGATATTTAACCATGCAGTGGATACATTGGCAAGATATGCATGCAAACTAGTAGCTGATGGATTGATAAGGGGGTATTCAGTGTCTAATAACAGGGCCTTAGGTCCCATTCTCCAATACGTAGATGACACTATCTTTTTCGTGGAAAGGGGGAAGAGGGAAACGCAAGTGCTATTTTATATGGTAAAGATTTTTGGTCTTAGACTTAATGGAAACAAATCTTCCTTGGTCTACTTTGGTATGAATGGAATGATCCAGAATGACATTTCCACCATCTTGGGCATACCTGTGGTCACACTGCCTATCAAATATCTGGGGTTGCCTCTGAAGTGCACTAAACTGAGGAAAATAGACTAGTCCTTCCTATATGAAAAGGTGGCTACGAAATTAGAGGGTTGGAGTAGTCGCTACTTATCAAAAGGTGGGAGGTATGTTTTACTGAACTCGGTCATTACATCAATTCTAGTTTTTTTCTTTTCTGTTTTCAGAGCCCCAAAATCAATTTGGAAAAAACTCGATGTGTTGTACAAGAGATTCTTTTGGAAAGGGGCCTCTCACCATGGGACTTTCCTTCAACCAATAAAATGGGATTCGATCTACAGGCCAAAAAAGATTGGTGGCATGGGAATTAGATCCCTCAAAGAATTTAATGATGCTCTATTGTTGAAGTGGGTTGTTCGACTGCTGCAAGGGGAAAAAAATGTGGACAGAGATCGTTCAGGATAGCTATGGGGTTTCCAATAATGAGAAGAACCGCCTAAATCCCCACAAACCCTCTCCCTTTTGGTCTTCAGTAATGCGTGCTTTGGTGGATAATTGGAATTTGTTCAAATTTGTTTTAGGTGATGGAAAAAGCTTCAAATTCTGGCTGGAGAATTGGTTGCCTAGGGGGTGATTAAAGACAGGTACCCCTTTGCTTTTGCAGCTGCTTTTGATAAGAATTCTGTGGTTTATGATTATTGGGACACGGCTTCTGAAAAGTGGTCTTTGAATAATGCAATGTGGAATAATCATGAAACAAGAACACGAGAAGAAAATGAACACCTCATGCAAGACCTTGCTGCCTTCAAACTCACACCTGATGAATATAACACATACAAGTGGGAGGGTAAGTTTTCCTCAACGGCTGCCTACGACAAGCTGGTTAACTCATCTTGGATGGCAGAAGTTGATGAGGTGGGGAAAAAGTTATGGAAATTGAAGGTGCCACTAAAGATACAAATTTTTTTTTTGGTTATGCAGAAGGGATGGCTTGATTACCAAAGATCTGAGGCACAGGAGAATGGGAACTTCTACCCAGTTTTGCCATTTGTGTGGGATGCATAACGATTCCAGCACTCATATTTTTTCTTCTTGTCTGGAGGAGAGTTTGTAGAGAATCTCTTCCCACGTGGGAGAATATCTGGAGTTCTCTCGTGAGGGTGAATAAGCCATGTTTATCTATGGTGGCTGTTTTATGGTCTATTTGGAGGGCTAGAAATGAGTGTGTGTTTCAGGAGAGTCCAGTGAATGTGGATAAGATTGTCAATAGTTGCTGGAATCTCATACATCAATGGGGTTCGATCATGTAATTATTTCATTATATTTTTATAAATAAAAGCTCTCCTAGTTTGCTATCGGTGATTCAATAGCTGATGTAAACACATTTACACTACCTAAGATGTCTATTTATGCATGTTCTTAGGCATAGGATTGCATTGCATGCTATAAATATTGCATAACATACATCATCTTGCATTTAGAGTAGTTTGAATAAAATGGAGGTTAATTGTCCCTTTTATGTGCTTGGACAGGGCAAACTTTTTATCAGGGCCTCGGATCGAAGATCCAACAAAACAGATGTGATCAGGGCAACGATTGGAGTTCAACAACTCTAAGATCGGCCTAATCAGGCATCTGTAGCATCTGATAGTGACCGGGGAACCCTAGAAGATCAAGGGCCAAGATGGTGTAAATCCGCACTTCAAACGAAAAATTCGACCGCATGGATGGATTCGGATCGACGATCGTAGCCTAACGACACAAAAATCGAGTCAATCCGACACCTGTGGCACCATCTACAACATCCAGAAGATGGACGGCTAAGATGGCGCCACGTGGTGCCATCTCAGCCGTCCAACCGACCCCTAGCACTGCCACACCTTCTCTTCTTCAATCAGAGCGCTGCTTCTCTGCTGTTGGATCAAGATCCAACGGCTGTGGATGCGGCACCCTGAATTCGTTTGCGCGACCTTTTGGCTGAGGAAGCACAGCGGTCCCAGGCCTTAACGTGAGGCGCGAACGTGAGTTCGAGCCGCAGCTAGCAGGCAAAGGGCGCGGGTGAGCGGGCGCAGGCAAGCATCGGATCTTGATCGAGCGGCCGTCCGCGCTCAATATCGTCGACGCGCTATCGCACGCCCGCGCCTCACGTGGCATCGTACACGGGCGGGAGCGCGTTGAGGAGCGGGGGAGGCGCATCTTAAGCCGTCCGATCTCGCGATCGGACGGCTGAGATTCGTTGAACGTGCGGCGAGCGTTAGGCACGAGTAGGCGAGCGGACGCGTGCGGGCAGCGCCCACTACGCCCACGTTGGGGCTTTGGCGACGGTTTTATCCGTCACTAAAGACCCCTTATTTATTGTTTTAAAGATGTAATGTCCAATTTGCCCCCACTCCTTGCAACTATAAAAGGAGACCCCCTCCACATGAAATTCTCATCCCTTCCTTCTCTTCTCTACCTCTCCAAAGCTCAAGAGAAGCTTGTCCCACCCCCGGGATGCTCCTTGTGAGATAAAGTCCAAATTTTTGTCCCCCTTCAGAAGTGGATCTCGCGACGACGACAGCGTGCTGCCCCATTCCCGTTCTTCTGCTTCGTCCTCTTTCGTCCTACTTCGTCCTCCTTCATCCAGGTGTTGTCCCGTCCTGCTCGTCCTCCAAGTGATCGTCGAGGAGGATAACTTCTCTCTCCCATTCTTCTTTACAACTTTTCTAGTGTAGAATTTTCCTGCTTTCTAGTGTAGCTGATTTCTCGCTTTCTAGTGTAATTTTTATTTGGTTTGATTGTATAAACATTTTGAAATATTGAATGCATGTTCTCTTTCTCTCTCTCTCTTTCTCTCTTTCTTTTAGTCTGATAACTTCATTGTAATTATATCGCCTCGCTTTTCAAAAATTCTAAAAAAAAATATAATTGCGAATATAGATCAACGTAGGTTCCCTGTGTTCGACTCAGAATTCAAATTTCGGTATAAATTTTATTTGTTGAACACAAATTCTTCGCTTTCAAGCTACAACGACAAGTTTTAAAATCAAACACGTTAGCATAGTAATTCGTAAGTTCAACAATAACATTCCTTTCCTTCTAAAAAAAAGTAATCGTGCCATTTCCCCAGGACGTACGAAACATGACTGGGGGGGAGCCTACTGCTGGGGGGGTGGTTGAACCTACTGTTGGGGGGGTGGCTGAGCCTGAGGAGATGAATCAAGCTAGGTGGATGGCTGTGTTTAAGGAGGATCCCTTCTTTTGGGATTTTGCTTAAACAACTTCATCTGTAACAAGTATAAAATGCAATAATTAATATAGTTGAAAATCATTAATATATAAATCATCAATGAAAAAAGTTTGCAAAACAAAAAAAAGAAATATTTAAAAATTTCAGTAGAGTTTTCTCTTAAATTTGAAGGTTTCTCTATAAACTTACATATTAAAATTAAAATGGGCACACCCTACATAAAAACAAGTGCAAAGACAAAGGGTGTGCCTTTGTTTATCATCATTGCGCAGTAAATAAATCTCCACCATATCACCAGCTTTTTCCTATATGAAGCCTTTTTCAAGTTCCTTAACTCATTTGAACGTCCAACCTAATTCCATGCCATATAACCTTATCTAGACATCGTAGAATTATCACCTTCTGACCATTTGACATAAATATAAACATATAACATTATAATCTTTAACAAATTCCTTTTGTGTTAACAAAGGCTAATATTTTACCATATGACTTGGAAATTTCAGAAAGAGGAATTACCTTTTAACCAAAAAAAAAGTGATGTTCCTTGACAAGGACAAATAGCTAGAAAGCTTTAGAAAATAAGTGATGCAAATACAAGGTCTTTACAAGCCAATTATTATTCCTATCATGTTTTCTAGTACCACCATTCCTAAGTTTCTCCTCTTTATTCAACTGGGAAAAAAATGTTGTCCACTAATACAAACTTTATTCCAAAAACTTGGCCTCTTGCTGCTAATTGAAGGCAATTTTCTTCTTGAATTCAGCTATTACTATGAATTCTTACACCCACCTCCATCAATCCATCTTAGTCTCATGTACTGCTCCTTTGGGCATCTTCCATTGTGAAAGAGTTGTACTTTTTTGCTTGTTGATCAACACTTCAACCATAATACATAAGTATATGTTTATTATATTATGCAAGTAGAACTAGTGTAACAACTTAACAACTTTTAATAATCGGAGCTACATGTCCTTCATATATAGTATAGTCTATTCTATGCATATCTGAATCAAATAATTGACATAGTTTTCCTTCCTTTTTCCCTTAATCGTCCAATTTATCCAAGTTTCAATAAATGATTTGGTGTCAATGATTATGGTCAAGACTACAAAATGCTTTTGAGCATGACTATTTCTTCTTATTTGTGATCATAAATCCTACCAAATCGGATTTTTGAGCATTGGCTTATCTCCATAACCCACTTCCTTTCCTTTGTCATCTTGCAATGATTTCTCTTTGTTGCAAAGTCACTTTGGCATAAGCTTCGGTATGACTTCAAGACATTTCTTTCCTACATTAAAATTGAAGTTATATTTTCACATATGTTTTGTTATTATAACATGTCTTCTGTCTTACTTCGTTATTTTGATTTCTCCCCATTCGACTCCATTTATCACCAACCCTCCTATCCCTTCTCATAATTATGTAATCTCAAAATGAATAAATATTCTATCTTGTAGCTAATATCCTACATACAAGATGATCTGTTCTACTCTATAGTTTTTGATGAAGACCATTAGTGATTCTCTATTATTTTCGCATAGCACCTATATTTATTTTCACATGGTTTTGGCTTGAGAAGTCTGGATTCTAGCTGTCATAATGCTCTACTACAATAGAGGGCTTCTAATTGAGTATTTTTTGTTTGGAAAACATCAAGTTATGTGCCTATAGGTAGTCTTGCAAGCTTTGTGTATGAATTATCTTGCTTTTGCCTAAAGGTAGAGGGCTTCTACTATAGTTATATTGCTTTTCTTATTGTGCCTATAGCTAATTGTATTCACAAGTTTGCTTTATGCATGAAAATGTTTGTACTTTCCCTTGGGTTATCATTGTGGTTTCAACTGTGGCTTCAGTTGTGTGAAGATTATAAATGTGGCTCCTATGGATTGGTTACGTCATGGGTAGAATTTTGTTTCAACTGTGGCTTCAGTATCAACTATGCGCAGGATAAAATTCTTGCCAAGGCATTTAAGGTAACTTTCACACATTTTCCATTCCTTGTGGTATAACTATTTCTAATTTTTGTGAGTTATCCTAGGCATGCATAAAATCCAGGAAGATGAATTTTGGATTAGATGGTAGCATAGGTCTCTTAAATTTGAATATGAATTTGATATAAAAAGAAATGAAACAAAGTAAAGAAATTGGTACTAACCTTAGATGTCCACATCTACTGCATTTGAATCTATATGACCTTCTTCTATTAATTCTTGGTATGCTTCAGACTATGCATCAACATGATTGGGTAATACTATTCTTATTGGTATAACCCATCCCCTTTGGCAATTATCGGGGACGTAGAAAACTTGTGCCGCTTGACATGCCAATGTGAAAGGTTCATCATACATAAAAATTTGACAATTATGATTTAAACTCAATAAATTGTGTTTCTTGTCAATTTTGAAACACGTGCCCTCTTTAAAAAATCAAGCCAATGACATTTAAATAGGATAACCCTATGATCATATCTGAAGTTGATCTCCACAATTTCTTTGATTTTACCATAGTATTCATCTGGACTGGTGGAAAGATCTGAATCAACAACTCTAGCCTGTTGTGTAACCTTTCTATTATCAATTTCCTTTATTCTGAATCTGAACCCATTTATTACATACCCAGAGTGGTAATGTGCATAATTTAATGGTGAATCGACAATTACATCAAAATCTGATACCTATCGTGGGTCCCTATCCTCTTTCAATTGATGAACTCGGTCCTTAAACCGATCTAAGAAGCCAAATTCGGTTGTCCTTGAAAGAGGTAATCGTTCGAATTTCTCATAAAATGGATCAATTTTAGGAATTTATTTTAAAATATATAGATGTGCACAACGTCTATCATTTTCTGAAATAGTCTTATACTCTTTATGAAGGATCGACCTTCCTCTAATATCAAAAATTGACAAACATTCTTCATCACTGTCATTGTAATCCCCCTCATAATTCCTTTTAAGTTTATTAAAGTGGTTGTCTATTTCATTCATGTACATGGAGGTAAAATTTATACACTCCTCCATGAGATAGCCTTCTACAATTGATCCTTTTGGCTTTGCCTTGTTCAAAACGTAATCTTTAAGTTTTTTCAAAAATCGCTCCACAGGATACATCCATCTGAATTGTATAGGTCCACCGATTCTCACTTCATTTGCAAGATGCAATGTGAGATGAATCATTACATCGAAGAAGTCTGGGGGAAGAATCTGCTCCATCTTATAGAGAGTAATGACTATTTGTTTATCCAGTGATCCAACATATCATTTTGTAGCATCTTAGAACAAACAGCTTTGAAAAACCTACTCATTTCTATGAATGAATCAACAACTAGCTTTGGTAGTATCCCTCGTATCGCCAGTGAAATCAATACTTGCATATAAATGTAGGAATCATATCTTTTCAAGCGAGGTATCCTTTTCTACGCTTCATTCACACAATGGGAAAGCTGTGAGGAAAACCCATCTGGCACCCAAATTTCCTTTAAGAAGGAGAACAGTTTACTCTTTTGGTCCTAATTCAAGCTGTAAATAGCAGGTGGAAAGTAGCCATCATCCTCATGAATATGTAGCTCCGAATGTATCCCCAAACTCTTCATGACTTTTCTTGATTTCATTGTGTCCTTTGGATCATCGGTCAGATTTAATATGTCTAAGATGTTATCCATCACATTCTTTTCGATGTGCATAATATCTAAATTATGACATATTGTAAGATCTTTCCAGTATGACAGCTCCATAAAGAAAATGCTTTTCTTTCGAAATCCAGAATTCCTCGAGGTCATCTGGTCTTGTTTGAATGGTCGATCTAACAGTATCTCACCCATTTCTTGTAATCTTTCCATTATAACTTGACTCGGTAACCTAATAGAATCTGTAGTAAGTTTATTTTTTGGAATTTTCTTTCTATATAGACACGTCCTGCCATCAAATTTACTCCTGAACTCTAACGTTTGCCATCTATGTTGAATAGGTAAAAATCTGTGATGTCCTAAGTAACAGAATTTCTTATTTTCTAGCAGTCGTAGGTGATGAGTGCCTTCTACATAGATTGGGCAAGCAAGCTTTCCTTTAGTGCTCCAACCTGACAAATTTGTGTATGCTGGGAAGTCGTTTATGGTCTACAATAATGCTGCATGCATATTATAAAATTCTTTCTTTTCTGCATCATACATCTTCACATCGATGTACCACAACTATTTTAGTTCATTGATTAATGGCTGGAGATAAACATTTATTGCATTTCCTGGTTCTTTTGGACCGGGGATTAATAGGGGCAACATCATAAATGACGATCTCATACACAACCAGGGAGGTAAGTTATGAGTGACCATTACCACTGGCCATATAGAGTACGATGGGTACATACTCTTAAATGAATTGAATCCATCGCTTGCAAGACCCAACCGCATGTTCCTTTCTTCTAAAGAGAATGAATTATTTCTATCGTCAAATCTCTTCCACTCCTCTGAATCAGTAGGATGACATATTCTTTCATCTTAAGATTTACAATCCCGGTGCCATGTCATCCATAGTGCAGTTGTAGTTAATATAAAAGACGTTGAAGCCTAGGTGTCAATAGAAAGTAACGAAGAACCTTCTGGGTTGTTTCCTCTTACTTTCATTCTTACTTTCCTTATATCTCTCAAGTCTACATTTCGGACAGTTACTCAAGTTTGCGAATTCATTTCTAAAAGGAATGCAATCATTTAGACATGCATCGATCTTCTGATAGTCCAAACCAAGCTTACAAATCTGTTTCCTTGCCTCATACCATGAAGCCGAAAATCCATTAGGGTTATTCAACAATTCAACAATAAACTGAAGTATTTCTGACATGAGTTTAGCACTAGCTCTATTCATAACCTTCAATTGAAACATCTTCAACAAAAATGGCAACTTTGACATTTTCGTAACACTAGGAGCAATAAGATCCTCAACCACCTTAACAGAATCATAGAATGGATCACAACTGAATGGATCTTCCTCATCTATATTTATATCCTCTTCTGCTCTCATCTCGTTCAACATTTCTTGTATTTCTTCACCTCCGCTATCAACAATTTCCTCGTCGATCACTTCGTCAACAATGTTCTCATTGTTTATGACTTTCTCAGTCAACTCCTCTCCATGAGCTATCCAAGTAGTGTAATGCTGCCACCACCCATTACAAATCAAGTGCTCGAGCATAGTATTACGATCATGCAAGGAACCATTCAAACATTTTTTGCATGGGAAAAAGATATTATCAAATTGACCTCCTCACCTAAATATCTTCCTATTGTCATCAAAGGCCCAATCCAGGAATGAAATTATTCCATCCTTATATCTGGTGTAATCTAAACCTCACAATCTAATCCAAGATTTATCCATTGTAACCTAAAATTTAATGTAAACTAATCACTTATTAGGATGGGAAATGGTTGAATGATGTATATCTTGATTAAAACTTTCACTTTATAGCCCATCCTCAAAAATTTGATTACAACATAGGTTTGCTCGTTACATGTAACCTTAGTGCGGTGAAGTTTCGATAGCATCTCCACTCACTTCTCTAGTATACCCCCCAATACTAACCTTAGCAAGATTTCCTTTAACACCCAATTAAGAGCACTGCAGGAAATTAGATAAGATTAGTTGGTATACCAGAGAAGAGCAGGAAGAAGTAATTGAAATTTCACCACACAAGGTTACATGTAACGAGCAAAACTAAGTTGTGATCAAATCTTTAAAAACCTTCTTTAGCTTGGTACTTCTTTACATACACTTCCTACATTGTCCGTGTAACATGATCGTAAGTCTCGACGGGCGAGTAATTTGGACATAATTTGACTCGGAGGACTTTTACCCTAGGGGTTAGAATACCTAATGTTTGACCTCGCATGCACATATCTTTTTTAGCAAGTGTGTGTATCTAAATAATAAAAATTTTCACATTAAAGAAATTCACCAAAAAACTAAAATATCATTCAATTAGATTAAAAATATTGAATGTATATATACTTCCAACTACTCAAGCCTCCAAGCGTACCCGACACTGTGCAATTTCAAAATCAAAATTAAATAAAAACATATTGTAATCTTAAATGTTAATAACAAAGTTATTCTCATTCTAAGGACTTGGTAAAAATTTACAAGTGATCATATATATCCTCACCAAATGCACATCCATTTAGATGAAATCAAATCACCAAATCCTTATCCTATGTTAATGATACCGTCAATCAACAAAGATTAAAAAAAAAAAACAAACCCACAATCTGTTTCAAAATTATTTTTGTGTTTCCCACCTATTTTAGTTTCAAACCAAATTTCTAAAGCAAACCTTCATTTCAAAATTATGCAAGTGTGGGTATCTAACAATTATAATAAATATCACTTTAATTACAGAAAAAATTAAATAACTAAAACCATAACCAACCCAATCATATTCCTAGACCCTAACACAATGCAACCGTCCAAACCCTAGCTCAAGTCAAATCCTAAATCCTAAACCCTATCCTAAACCACCCATCCAAACCCTACCCCAAGCCAACCCTAAACCCTAAACCCTAACCTAATAAAACCCTAACCAACTAATATATTGAATATTAATGAATTTTAAAAAATTTTGACAGACTTTCTCCTTAAATAGTTCATTTCTCACATAAAAGTTTATTTCGAAACATCACACCACCTAATAAAGGTGGGCACACCCCACCGTAAAAGTGCAGCAAATAAAATGCATAAATGGATACGAAAGCACATAAAAGATAATATGTGGGCACACCCTACATCTAACATGATACTAAAATATCATGAAAATAACTTTAAAAAATTGAAAATATATCTCTGAAGCATCCAAGAGTGATTGCTGTCAACTACCTGCAATTTCAATAACAAAAAATTAATTAAATACCTACGTATTATGGTTTTAATAACTTAAGTACTTAATTTAAGGAAGGTGAGAAGGAAGAGGAGGAGGAGAAGGAGGAGGCAAGGAGGAAGAGGAGAAGGAGAAGGAGAAGGAGGAGGGGGGAAGGGGAGGAGGACTTGTAGGAGGAGGAGGTGCAAAGGAAGAGGAGGAGAAAGAGGAGGCAGGAAGGAAGAAGAGGAGGAAGGGAAGAAGGGGGAAGGGGAGGAGGACTCGTAGGAGGAGGAGGAGAAGGAGGAGGTAGGGAGGAAGAGGAGGAGGAAGGGAAGAGGGGGCAAGGGGAGGAGGACTCGCAGGAGGAGGAGGTGTAGAGGAGGAGGAGGAGTCGAGAAGGAGGAGGAGGAGGAAGGGAAGAGGGGGGAGGTGATGGGAACACCATCATGAGTCATAACTGGCTCAATTTGATATGATTAAGTCTTCAAATACTCTTACATAATTGCTAGAGGACTGTAATTCACTGGATAATCATTATGAGGGAAAGACAAGAAAACAGGGTTAAAACTGTAATTTTACCATCATATCATGAATGCAGTACAACCACGAGTTTCCCTAGGGGTGAATTAATGGTCAAATGGTCCTAAAAGGCTAATAGTTGGTTAGAATAGATAGAAAAGGGTTTGCACGTGTTTTGAGAATTAAATGACTTTAGAAACCCTAAAAACAGACTCGCTTAATTAACTGAGGTTCTGGTCAAGATAAAATTCACATAAACCCTCTAAAATTTATATAAAAATATTCTCTAAGGTTTGGTACCTTCAATTAGATAATCAGAACCCGTCTTGACCCAAAATAATCTTAGATAGACATTTGCCCTAATTTAGGTTTATGCATAAATTACCTAGTCAAACATGGTCAAAATCAAAATCCAACTTCTGAGATCATCTTGATCAAGTTTGCATTTTGGTCTAGTCAGACTCTTTCTATCTCATTCAGACCCTTAGCTTTTTGAATTCTTTGCAAAAGGCCTCCTGGCTTTATCATATTGTTTGCAATCAGGTCCCTCCACCATTATCATGGAAGAACTCCTACTTTGGCGACCTTCGACTAGGGATTTCTCCCTGATTGATTGCCGAATCCCTTCCAAAATTGGAAGTGACTCCTTAGAGATTTCCCAACAATTTGAGCCGTATCTTGGGCTCCAAGTCTTGCTCAAATCCTAATGTGAACTCATGGAACAATTGGGTCTCCTACTCCAGTGAACATTCCAAGCTTGGAAGCTTGGCTTCCAAAGCTCCTTTCATCCTCTACTGCCTATTTAAAGAACCACCTGACCTCGCCAAGGGGGCTAAGCATGATTCCGGCTGTGAAACCCTCTTTTCCTCCTTCCTCTTCTGGCCGCGAAGCTCCACAAGCTCCGACAACTCCTCCTGACCTCCTTCGTCTTCCGTTCACAAAACCAGTGGCTAGATTCTCTTTCCCTCTCTCATCTGCTCTTGGCCGTACCAATATGAGAGCCTCTATCTCCATTATCGTCGCTGTTCACATCATCGGAGCACCTTCTTCCGCAGTGATAACACTGCATCTGGGGGTAATAATTCTGTTAAATAGGGTCCATCTTAAGAATAAAAGGCAGGGATAACACAACATAAGTAGAATGGGAGCATTTCATGCATCATATGTCAAGATTGCTTATAAAACAATATTAATGGCCATTTGTATGAGCACTTGTCAAAACAAGCCTCAGATGAGCAATCGGACTACACAGATGGATTCATAATGATGAACGGAGTCCAACGGACTTGAAATCAGCCAAATCCGACATCCGGAGCTCCCATAATGGGCCCAAGAAGTTCTGACCATTGATCTAATGATCAACGGCCCATGGTGCGCCACGTGGCGCCCGCTCACCATGCCCAGATCGCACCCGCTTCCTCCTTCATCTGAAGAGCAGATCTCAGCCGTCGATCTCCAATCGAATGGCTGAGAACCGCATGCACACCCGCGGTCGCCGCGACAAAGCAGCAAGCGTAGCGCAGCGGTTGGAGCGCACTCCCGCGCCCACGCGATGCGGGTTCGAGCCACGCGGAGTTGAAATTCAGAGACGGTGACATGCGTGGGCGAAATTGAGCTGCCTGATCAACAGTGGATGAGCGAGATAGCGCGACATGGCGCCCGCAGATGCGCCCTGGCCAGACGCGTGCGATGACGCGGGCACAAAGGCGCAATCCATGCGCAATCCACGTGCGCAATCCAGCCGAATTTCGATCTTTGATCGAACGGCTTGTAGCATGTGCACGTGGATCAGGCGCGAGGAAGAACAGCTACGGGCGAGCGACCGACGGGCAGGTGGCTTCACCGACGTTTTGGGAAGGGTTTTAGCGACGTCCCGGGACATCGCTAAAACCCCTTCTTCATTTGGAAAGTCCTTCTCCCTATTTAAACCCCTTCCAACCACCCATTCAAGGCATTCACTCCACTTGCAACTACTCTACCCCCCTCCTAGCTACCTTTAAGACCTCTTGTAATCACCGGAGATGACGAGCCACCGCCGAAGCCTTCTCCACCACCGTGGCTGCCACTCTGCCCTCCCTCTCTCTCTTTCTTCCCTTCTTTTAAGCTTTACTTTACTTATGTTTAAGCATGTATCTAATGTTGCAATTCATGAACTAAAGCTGCATGATTAATGAAATTATTTTCTATTCAGTTGCTTTATCTATTTCCTATTCAAGTTGCATGTTAAGAATGAAACGATTCTAACCTTAATCTCTCTCTCTCTCTCTCGCTTTTCACCCGCACCTTTTCGCAAGCAAAACTCCACGATTTTCATGACAATAAGTGACAAGAAAAATCCGATTTTCACGCCTCCCTGAGACCGACACTTGGACTCACATTCGTGTCTTTACTTTAAAACCGACGTTGCAAGTGAGAACTATAACGACACTTCTAAACACACACGCATGATGCACGCCAGTTTTTGGCACCGTTGCTGGGGAGGCAACGGATTTGTTTTGTCACTTCCATTTTACATCCATTCTCACATTGCCTAACGCTTTATCTCCTTTTACTTGATAGTTGCAGGAATTCGGCGCTTGGACGGTGAAGTAGAGCAACCCATGATGGTAACAAGGGAGTAGGCACAACAAGGACTGGTAGTGAGTATTTCTTCACTCATGACTGTTTTCTTGCTTGAAAAACTAAAAAAAAATTGTAAAATTGAAAAAATTGGCGTGTTGTATGATTACCTGACCCACATCCTTAACACATCACCCAACAAAAAAAAATGTACACTCTAACATTCTGAATAAATTCTTGGAGTGTTCTTTTCTCATTTTGAGTGGTGTTTGCGAAGCCACCTTGGATTGACTTGGGCTGCACCACTCAACCCTAAAAATGACTCGTCTAATAGAAGCTGCATGATCATTAGGATGAGTACATTAGGGTTTTAGAGCCGCTATACAATAAAAGGAAATCTACCTTCACCAAATTGTGTGCAAAACTTGACGTGCCCACTGAAACTCGTTTGAAAACATTAAGACACGTCAACCCTAAAAGACACTAAAGTAAGGATGAAACACTAAAAGACACCACATCTTGAAAAAAATCCTTGCTTGAAAATCATGTTTTGGTAGAAGCACACAAAATGAAAGTGGAAAACTAAGAGGCACCACCCCAATCAACGCCTCATCATATAACCCTAGCACAAGCACTATCCAAGCCCTTTTAAAACTGAGTAGACGTGCCCTAGGCAAGACTGAGTTAAGTCTCGAGAGGCGAGGTTTTGTTCGCTAGGCACTTGGCTTTCATTCCCTTGGTAGAATCTGGTGACTAGGCTGCTGGGCAGTGTCAAACAACCGTGGTTGTGGGATTTATGAAACCGGCGGCGCAAGCCAAAGGAAGAACCTTCCCTGCAATCCCCTCGTAATCAACCTGGCCATATTAGCTTTGGGAAGGGGAGTCCAATGCTTACGGACTTAATCACCCTTTTTGAGATTTCTACGTCTCCTAAGGAATACACCATAAGGACTAGGCTTGTTTGCTTGATTGAACACACACTTCTCACATCTGTCGCTCTTCGCATCCCCTCCTATTCTTCTCTAGTGTATGCACAGGAGATGCTCACTGCATCCCGAGTTGTTTGTTTTGGGACGGGAATCCAGGCGACTTGATTCTGCTAGAAACATGGCTTAACCTAGGGTAGATGAGGTTGAGGACCAACCCCCACCAGACACAATGGCCATCATCCAAGCCCAGATTAATGCAAACCACTGACTTCAGCAACAATAGATCCACACCATCATGCAAGCCATACACCGGTTACAGAACCCACAAGGGCAACCACCACCACCTTTCCAAGGCCCACAAGGGAAACCGCCACTTGATGTACCACCATTTTAGGAACAACCGAGGCCCCTCCACGATTTCTACAATCCTTCTGCTATTAGAGTCGAGCCACACCTTAGGATCCCCGAAGGGGGAGATGATTTTGAGCTAAAACCGAATGTCCTAAGTCAGATCGAGAGCCAATTCCATGGAAGCTCAAATGAGGACCCCTTCTAGCACTTAGAGGATATTGACCGAATAGCACGAACTATGAAACCTAGGAACATTAGCCTTGACATTGTTCTAATTAAGATGTTCCCCTTCTCGTTAAGGGACAAGGCTTCTCACTGGCTTAGAACCCTAGGTAGACCCATCACCACCTGGGAAGAACTGAGACATGCATTTCTAAAGAAATTCTTACCCATAGGAAAGACCAATGCCCTCAGAAGAGCTATTACTACTGTTGACGTGTCTTGATCGTGTTTTAACAGTTAGTTACGTCGTAGTATAGGTGACAAAGCATTGTCAACAAATAAAAGTTTATTACTTGAAAACCTAAGTATCCGAGGTCGAACACAGGGAGCAATTGGAATTTATTACTAATCTCAAGAATGTAATTGAACACTTAATTACTTAAAACTTAATTCAAAATATATAAATGCATGAGTTTAAAAGTAAATTGTTGCAAAAAGAAGGAATTTGGACGTCTGATCATGGGATCAGACGTCTTAAAAAGATGTTTTCTCCTCTCTTGTTCTTGCTCTTCTTCTTCTGATTTTCTTCCTTTCTTCTTTGTGCTTCTTCTTTCTTCTCTTGCCTTGCTTCTTTCTTCTCCTGCCTTACTTCTTTCTTCTCCTGCAGTATCTTTCTCCTTTTCTCTGCGGGTCTTCTTGTTCTTCCTTCCTTGGCTCTGTTTCCCTTGCCTTCAACTTCTCTTCTTCTTCTGCTTGTCTTTCCCTTTCTTTATTTCTTCTTCCTTCTTCAGTTCCTCTTCTCTTTGGCTTCGCCTCTTCCTTCTGCCTGGCCTTTCCTTCTCTTTTCCTCTGCAAAGCTTCCTTCCTTCTTCTTCTCCTTTGCTTGCAGCGGCTAAGTGTTAGCTTTGCTTCTCCTTTCTGCCTTCCCTGCACAAACCAAAGAGGAGAAAAACCTATCCCTCTACCCACACCCGCGTCTCTCTCTCTATATATCACTCTTCAACACGCTCTCCCAGAGCCAGGTAAACGGGTCGGGTCACACTCCCGAGTCCAGGCGCACCGGTGTGGGTGTGGTGCACGAGGAGTGCTCAGGAGGGTGTCGGGTCGGGTCGCGCCAGATCCGTGTGATGAGCTCACGGATGAGGCGGTGTTTAAGTGAGGGACCTCACCCCAAGTGTAATCGGAGGCAACAAGGCAATAACACAAAATCAATGTAACGGACTCACATGCTTTACAACTTACCAAGGTGGGACTATTGTTCCACCGTTCTTTCTCGCACGCTTGCAGGAGTCCGTCCTCCAATTGCAGCACTGCTGGTATCGTAGCGTTACTTGCTGGGACGATTGGATTTGCAAGACCTTCCCAAGTTTGCTTCACCTAGAACCCTGAAGTCGCACAACCTGGAGCAAGCGTGCAGCTTCCTCGAGTCACCGCTAATGGCAGTTGGAGCTCGAAACCTGCCTGACACAAAAAGAGCCTTGCGGCTTAATTAGACCATAGGAGCACCTTCGCCGTGTCACGGCGAAGGTGAGGCGGTAGGTGGCAGGCCGTGGGGTGACCTAGGCGTGCGTGCCTAGGTCACTCTGTGGCCGGCCGGATGGGTTTGGTCGGGGGACAGTTGTGGTGGTGTAGAGGGTCTATGGACGAGTAGAGGATGTTCAGTGAGCTGAGGCGGAGGTTATGCAGTGGTCGGCGAGACGTGTGGGGCTGCGGAGTGATGGGAGCGTCTCGCCAAAGGGTGGCCGGAGATGAAGAAGATGGTGGTGGACAGCGGCAGTCGAGGAGCGTTTGGTGAAATAAGATGAGGGAAATGAAAGAGGGGATAGAGAAGAGCAGTTCTAACCTAACTAAGGGGACGAAGGGGGAAAGAAGGCGGCTGGCAGTACCTACTATCGTCGGAGAAGAAAGCGTCCAGTGGAGTAAGACGGCGGCGATGATGAGGCTAGGGCGGCTCACACGGGTGTTGCGCGACGCGGAGGAGGATGAGGAGGACAGCTCTGCCACTGGTTTTGTGGCAGAGCAACGAGGAAGAGTAGGGGGGCTCATCGGAGCTTGCTGGACCCCTTGGCCGGAGGAAAGGAAGAGGAAATTGAGGTAGAATTCCAGCCAAGTCGAGCTCAGGAGGTGCAGCCAGAGATGAGGGTTAATTTATAGGCACAGGTTGGGACTCCTGTGCTTGGAAGCCAAGCTTCCAAGCACAAGAATCCTTGCCGGAGATGGAAACAGTTAAGTACCCAAATCTCTCATGCGTTCACACGAGAGATTGGGTGCAAATCTTAGATCACGATTGAGTTCAGATGGAAGGGAATTCCTTAGAGAATCTCCTTTCCAAATCTGGAAGGAGATCTCTGAGGAATTAGAGAGTATTCCCTCTCTATTCCTCGCCGGAGTAGGATCTCTCCCCAATAATGGCGGAGGGACCTGCTTGTAAGAGTGGTGAGGAAGCTAGGAGGGTTTATGTAATGGTTTTCAAAAGATAGGGACCAAAATGTAATTAGGTGTACTAATTTGCAAAGTAGGTCAAGATGACCTCCCCTTAGGTCCAACTTTTGATACAAACCTAATTTGGACCTAAGGAATCTAATGGTGAAGTTGGATTTTAGGTTTGATCATGTCTAACTAGACATTTTGCATAAAAACCCAAATTAGGTCAATTGATGAGCTATGACCCCAACGTAGGTCAAACTAGGTTCCAAAGGCTAAATTGAATGTTCTAAACCCTAAGGGATACTTTTCCATGAATTTTAGAGGGTTTACTTGATTTTTATCCTGACCGGAACCTTGTTGAATTAAGCGAGTCTCTTTTAGGGTTATTAGATGTCATTTAATTCCTGGATTGCACATGACCCCATTTTTGATTGCATCAACCCACTTTTTATCTTATTCAGACCATTTAACCTATGTTTTGTCTCTGAGAAATCCCGTTTATGTACTGCAATGGTAAAATTGCAATTTTAGCCTTTATTTCATGTTTTCTTCTCAGAACACTTATTCCTCCAATTAAGCCCTCTTCTAGGTTATGTAGGAGCTTTTATTCTCTTTATTAGGTCAAAATGAGCTAGTTATGACTCATGATGAGGCTCTCATCAACTACCTTTACACTCCAGGGTGGGGAACAGTTCCATGAGGCGTGGGAAAGATTTAATGAACTCTTGAGGAAATGCCCACAGCACAAAGTACCAAGGTGGCAATTGGCCTAGATTTTCTACCACGGTCTGGACAGCAACCTACGGAACATCGTCGATGCCTCATGAGGGGGGAACTTCCTGAATAAGGACGAGGAGAGTGTGTTTGAGCTCTTTGAGTCCATGAGCGAAAATTCGCTCAACAATGCCTCTATAACCCAGTTTAACAAATCCACTCAACCCCGTGGTGGGATTTATGAGGTACAAGCAAATTCTGGAATGGTTGACATGGACATCATTGCCAAGAAACTAGATCGAGTGGAATTGGTGGACAAAAAGATTGATGAGCTACTGAACCAGACAAGGAACCCGTTACAGACCTTCTCCCTAGCAAAGGGAGCACATAATGTTGACCTGGTCCAGCCCTTAAGCCAACTGAACCTGGAACAAACCCTGCCACGTTCCAGGGAGGGACCTTTGCTCCCTCAACCCTTGATTACTCTCTTCCCTCCCCATCAACATCTGCTATCCTTGAAGATGTGCAAGCTGTCCAAGGTTATGCTAAACCTGACCCTTTCTCTAACACTTACAACACTGGCTGGTGTAAACACCCTAACTTTGGTTGGACAAACCAGAAACCACCGCAATTCCAAAACCAGCCCAGGCCAAATCAGCAGCCAAACTTGCCCCCCTATCAGTAAGGACCACCAATTTAACCCCCATATAATCAAAATAGGGTAGCCCCTCGCCCACAAAACCAAATGGACACCCTAATAAAGATGATGGTTGAAATGAACCAGAAACATCA